>BMAW01083816.1:222297-312470 GCA_019974015.1 Nephila pilipes
AGCGCCATCTCTGGGTTAGTCTCGGGAGTTATTGATCGATGTGTTATGTCTATAAAATGAGTAGGGGGAAATCAATATTTCTTGACGGAGTCATTCGTAAAATATTAGAATATACTGAAGAATATTTTAGAATTAAGCGCTTTAAATTATTCTTCAGAAACCAGGTTGAGCCTCGCAATGTATGTTTCAACAAGATATCAAACTAAAACATCTAGTTAAAAATTTTAAGTTATGGTTGTTGAACAATTGTAAAATATATAATTGCATACACCATCTCAATATTTCAACCATATTGGGATAGAAAATTTATCTCTAATGCAAAAGTCTGCCAAGAAGCATATTAGGAACACCATAATATTATGCTTCTGGCTATTATATTTCTGGTTTCCCTAAATATTTTTGCCAATATTTTGGCAAAAATATCCAGTGAAATAACACAAACCCTTTCAAATGAATGCATGCCGTTTGAAAGGTGTTCTAAATGCAAAATGATATGCAACGAAATATAAATTTATGTGTTTTGAAAAAAAAAAAAAATTTTTTTTTAAGTAGTTATAACTAGGTGCTAACTAAATTTTGATTTTGTAACTTAGAAATTTGTAACTTAAACGTAAAAATCACGGTAATTAACATGTTATCACATCAATTTTGCTTCTTTATATAATTTATTCTTATTAACCAAAACTTTTCAGTTCCTGATTGGATAAACGCACGTTAAGTATTTTTTCGAATATTACGTAACTTGTAGGAAAAAAGCAAGACTGAATTGATTTTTAATTGAAAAAATTAGTCAGAAGTCATTCACCTTTTAGTAAGGAAGTCGCAAATGATAAATTCTTCGGTAAGGAAAGACAAATCCATATTTAATGAAGAATTTTCTTTATTTGTTATGCTTGATTAATTGTGGAAACGTATCAAGAGATGTCACATGACATTAGGTTTTAAATAATAGCATGGAGCAATCAAATTCCCATTAGGAAATGGTAAAATCTTTGCAGGACTGTTTACACATTGAAGCTCCGGCGAGAACAAACAATACTATGTGCATATGCGGCAAAAATGTGCTTTAATTCTCAAGGCTGTCTGCACGCAATTGCAGAAAATGAGACCTAAACTAGATAGATCTTTTCAGGTATAAAAATACTCCAATATTAGAATAAGGACGTGTAAGATTCGTGAATTAAAAAGAGGTTTTTCGATTCAGATCAACCCTCATAGAGATAAGTAAAATAAATAAATAAATAAATAAATCTAGTTCTAAAATAAGAAAAAGATTAAACAATTTTTTTTTAACAACAGTAACAGTTCATTGAATTTGAAAATAATATTCCTCACAAAAATTTATTAAATACATCCAACCGCACATTTCTAAGACTTTACTCACATTTCTCTTTTGCTTATCCTGTGCTATACAGATAAAAGTTGCCATACCCAACGCATATCACACTACTCTTATACTTTCTTAACGTAATTAACTTACTTCCCCTACCAAGAAACATTTTATATAGTTTGTTGTTGTATAACAATGGTTCCTGCATTGTAACTGATACATATTACATTACATGCACCATCAAGCTTGAGGTGGGGATTCCATTACGCTAAGCACAGCCTAATCAGCGTTTTCGGGTTTTTGTACGGACAGTCCAGAACATTAACCTCTCGAGTATTCTTCCGCTGGTAAGAAAAGGATAAGAGACTTTGGTTGTTATTTAGTTGCCATCGAAAGATGTTTTTTTAAGACTGTGTTGCGCTTAATATGAATGTAGGCTTATCTTTAAAGCAAGATGCGTGGATTCCTCACGATTAGAAGCGTTGTAACACCCCAGCTTCGCTAGATAGGATTTGATCCAGCAAAATTCTTTAAGTAATAAATAATAAGGCACATAGGCAAATCTATAAACTGTTTTTATTCTAGTATAAGAATAACGAAAAAAATAAATGTTTGTATTAAGAATGTAGAGCAGTTGATAACTCGCGTCCGAAACTAAAGATTGTAATTGAAAATTCTATTCATTTTAATAACAACAAAACTGGGTCCGCGTCAGAAACAATATTTATAATCCGGGTCTGTGGCAGGAGCAATACTTGTAATATGGAACCGAGTCAAATATCAACTATCCTACCTTCACCCCACATTCTTGCACAAATTTCATGTGTATTACACTTTCGCTGACATTCTGTCTCCTCTCAGCACTTTCACACGTCCAATATCTATATCCCATCATTTCACCTATTCACAACACTTCTTCATTTGGGATGATGGCTGCCTTCCCTATCCTCTAAGCTGTGGAGAGTATTACCATAAAGATTACCCCCTTTCCCCCATCCAGAGGACAGTAACCGATGATTATGGGTGTCCAAACAAACCCGAATAGAAGACGCAGACTTTCCCCATCTGGATTGTGTGTGAGAAGAGGAAAATACACAAACAGCGAGGCCATTTCGTGGCGGAAGCGATTCAACTAAAGAAAGGGGGGGGGAAGACGTATTCCCCTGAAATTTTCAACGAGATTCTGATCCATGAGAAATGGTTGAATATCTCCCTGATTTTAAATAATACAATAGTTGTATAAATTTGAACAATCAATGCTATTAAACTTAATTTGTTCTAAAGATGCGCCGTCATTCCTCAATTTTAAAATAGTCCCCACATATATAGCAATACTGATTTACATAATTCACTGTTTACTCAGAATGCGAGGTTCTTAAATTAAATAACGCCATAAAATAGCCCAAAGGGTAGCTGAAAGGGGAAAATGTAACAACGCGATAAACTATTATTATGATGATTTTGGTTCCAGGGATAAAGAGCAGTTTCAGTCAGATAAAAAATTTCAATGTTCTATCACTTGGAATGTGTTCTGTTATAAATGTTAATTTTCAATTATATTCCACAACTCTTAGCTACTATCGAAAATAAACTTGTTTTAAGACCCTAACATAAATAGACGACAGTGCACATAACAGCTACTTAATTCGAGCTGAGACTTCATTTTATTTTAACTAGTAAATTGAGCGGAATCATTTAATGAGATAAATTATATGTTCTTGATCATTTTTCGACTTGTGTGCTAGACTCATTTTCTTGAACTCTCAAACAAGAAAATAAAGAAAATTAAACGCTAAAGGCAATTTTATGTTTCAGCAAGCTAAAGGGTTTTAAGGGCTCTAATAATTTTGAATAAAGAATACAGCAAAATAACTTAATATTTATGACAATGGAACAGAAGTCAGTTTAAAACTTTACATCAAAAGGATTTATTAAAGATGTATGATAAATATTTAAAAAAAAAAGGAAGTTAGGGAATTTTTGTGTAATAAATAATGGAAATAATAATTACTGAGGTTGGGGGTATTTTGGTTTAACCGAAAATGCCAGAGAGGATTACGAATAATCCTTATTCCCAACATTTATCTTTATTCTGCATTGGATTCTAAACATAATATTTTAAAGAATTTAAAATCTAATACATCTTATATTGAAGGGAAAAAACACACAAAATGTGAGGACATCAAAGTATTCTTGTCAAAAGTATTTTATTTTTTTCACCCTGCATTTTAAACGATTGAATCCGAACAGCGTTAAAAATGAAATCTACAGCTTTTTTTATGTTTATAACGCTTTTACAAACAAAGCCTTTCGTATTTTAAGTAATAATAAAATGAACAGATTTGAAAAATGGATTTTGAGTTGTAAGAAAACACGTATTTCTCAAACTTCAATTTGATCCGTTTATCGAAAGTCTCCAGCAAAAATTAAGCTTTGCAGGGTAACAGAAATTCGGAAAGATCTGTCAACATGAATTTTTAGGATTATATTTGGTGATTTTAAAGAAGTGTGAACATTCTATGTAAGAGAATCTATTTTCTATATAGACGCACACAATACAATAAATGTAGTTTAAAAGTTGAAATTAAAGATGAGAAAAGGAGGAAAAGTAGATTTGATGAAAGAAATAAAATTGCGTCTGGAGGTTTTAAATAAAAGTTCAAAGGAGTTTTCGTTTCTGTCTTTTGATAAATAAATTTCTTCTTTTTCAGTGTAGTGCTCTTGAAGATGAAAATAATAAATGCAATCTTATTACTGTTGCGTTACATGTGATATAAGATGTAGAAGATAAGATTAAATTTTTTAAAAAACTCTTCTCACTTTGTTATACAAGACTTTATAATACGTATTTTAAGAACACTTTTGGAACGTAATCAGAATTGACTGGTTTGCAAAGTGTAGGTGTTATGTAAAAATATGAGTTCGGAAATAACTCGGAATTGCTTTTTGAAAACCGAATTACTACATAATAGGAGAACCACCTTTTTTCCTATTGGAAGATATCTGGGAAAATTAAATTCAAACTTCAAGTTTCTCATTTTTCATAAACCTCTTAAAGAAGACCAATAGTTCTTTTTTTTTAAAAAAGAGTAAAATAGCGAAAAGGAATTTTAAGTGAAATATTTTTTTTTCACATTTACTAATGAATATTTTTGAAGAATGAAACATACTATTCAAGCGTTGTAAGAAATGAATTACTTCAACAAAAATGACAAAATAATTGTTCAACACTGTCAGTGTAATCTTTTTAGTGGGTATTGTTACAAAACATATTGCTTTCTAAGTAATACCTTCCGCTTATGATTCTCAACAAGGAATTCTAAAACTACCGTATTGTAAAAGAAAATTTAGAATTCTTTTTCGTCAGTGCATAATAATTCTGAATAATTTATTCTTGTTTTTCTTCTTTCCATAGGAGTAAGTAAATATTTTTCTTGTCTAGTAATAGTTAGCAAATAGATTACTTTACTTTAAATGAAATGGAAAAGGGGAAAAAAAAAAGAAAAGAATAATACAGTTAAAGTCACGAGGGACAGTTACAGTTACAAATGTACAATCACAGCATTGAAAATCACGCTTCCAGAATACCAGAACAACGATTAACATTCTTCCGAAACAATTACCAGACGAAATTTATTTTCAAATACAATGCGAAGATTGTCCCATTCTAGAATTCGATACTTAAAAAAAATTTTTTTTTGTCCGTTCTTTGTCTGAATTTGCGCCATTTCATTCTTTTTTACTCGTTTTCTTTTTCAGTTCTTTTGGTGTTTTTTTGGGCCGGGGACCCGAAGATCCGGAGGCAATCGGCAAAGCTCATTTCACGGCTAATTGAGCTTCCTGATTGGCCTTTTACCGCAGACGATTGGACCCTCGCGAAATGTCGTAAAAACCGTTACTTCCCGCGGACTGTCTTCGCCTGTTCGCGAGAAGAAACCATAAAATTGGATTAGAACTTTTTTCTCTTTCTTTTAAACTTTCTTCGCCCACAACATTTTGCTTCTTATTTATAGAAGTTAGCGAAGTTTTTATAACGACTAGCATTTCCTACTTTTTCTTAGTCATTTAGAATTAAATGAATTGAAATGATTTTTAAATGCATGGATATTTCTATCACTGTATTTTATTTTTTTAAAAAAAGGAAATCTTTATCTCTTTTAATTACGGTAAATTATCCTTTGAATAGACGGTAACGAAATCGAGCAAATTAGAAAAGTCAGTATAAAAAGAAATTACGACGTTAAAGAATTTTATTTTAAGGCTATAGAGTTTAATAGTCCTAAATTGGCATAGTAAAAAGATTTTACAGAAATGATTAAAAAAAAAAGTTTCTATTTTGAGAATTTTGTAGCAAAAACTGAATGATGCTGACATTTATTACGGTTTAATTTGGCTTCTAAAAGGAATCTAATTTTCACCGAACGTTAAAAAAACGTAGAATAAAATTTAAATGTTCTTAAAGATGGTTTAATTTTAATTAGAATGCCCTAAACTCTTAAATACAATTTATATAAAGAGATTAATTTTTAATTTCTTCTAACGGATAACAAAAGTATTTTTTTTTTTAGTTTTTCTAACTATTTGATAAAATGTACTTTTTAAAAATAAACCTTGTTGATGGAGTTTATAAAACTACTTGTACTTTTATGTTCTTTTCTTAAAGGTATAATCTAAATACTGAAGCCTCTCTCTCCTTTTTTTTTTAAAATCTGGCCCGTCTGGGGTACATTCGTACCGGATTAGCAATTTTGCCAGATTATCGGGGATACCAAAATGTAACTCTAAATAAAAATTAAAACGATTAAAACATGCATTTAATGCGTTTACGCGCAAATTCTGCATAGACGATATAAATCCAGCAGTTATAAAAATTAAATTCGAAAACTGGATATTAATATAAATTCGATATTCTAGTGTTAATATGAAACGCAACACACAAAAGAAAAACTAAAATTAGTTCAATAATAGTTAACGTAAGTTTTGACAAGATACTGAATAGGGAAAGAAAACAAGCTTCTGTGAAATTGTTATCCGAGTTGTGTTACGACTTGGGGGTCAAGGTCAACAAACATTATAATTCACCAAATGGGACGAAGTTTGCTGGAGTCCTGAACCTGACCTCTGATCTATTGTATATGCGATACCGCATGACTTTGGTTTCTGCGCTTGGCCAGAAGTTTATTAAAAAAGTAGTATTTACCAATTTGCATGTGCCGAACCATTGAATGCCAAATTAAAGAGAAGTTACAGTATCTTAGATACACACAGTTCATAACTGAAAATTGAAAGTTCACTGACCCAGTGGTAGTAATTACCTCTGACATTCAAAATCTGTGTGTTTTTAATACAAAGCGTGACCAATGGCGCTAAAAGAGAGCAAAGAGGGGGACACTAACTTTACGATTTAAAATTACATAAAGTCTTAATGTATCTCTCTAAAAAATTAGAAGTACGGATGTAAATGTAAAATAGAGGTTCTTAACCTTTTTTACAGTCAGCGTACCCCTTGCTGGCTCGTTCTTTTCTGCATACCCCCTACACCAAATCCTCCAAGCATCCCCTCTATTTGGTTCACGCGTTACAGATTCTTAAAATTTTCCCAAAAAAGTGAGCTTTGAATTAAATTAAATGCTCTATATTTTCAATGAAGGGCCTTTTTGTTTTTGAAGAGAACAAAGGAATTAACACATATTGGAAAAAAGAAACATTAATGAGATAATTTTTTTGAGATTGTACTGAAAAGTTTTAAAAACTACGATCAAAAGAGGATGTGTGCAGTCTCAAATCTAGAGTCCCTTAAATTTGCTTTTATATTTATTTCTTATGAAAGTATATGAGAGGTGAAAGGAGGAATAGTCAAATCCTTCCAACGGACGCAACCCCTCTTTCATCGAAGATTTTATTGATGGGGAGGTCAATGGTATAACCGATAATAAAAGTAAAAATTTCCAATTACTTTAAAAATCTTTTAATATTAAAAAAAATTCTTATGTTTCTTTTTCAACTGAATAACCACCATTATAGTTTTCTGTTCATTTACCCTTTAATGGCCTCTCATATACCACCCAGAGTACGCGTACCGTCGGTTGAGAACAACTGTTGTGAAAGAATAATGTTGCTATGACAACCAATATTTCGCATTTTTAAATACAAAAGTGAAGCACTTACTTTCCTCTTCAGCGCATCGCTCACCATCTGCTGTATATTTACCACCAGGACATGTATCATTACAGGACGGTCCCACGCACTCAACTGCAAGAAAAAAGAAAGGAAAAAACCTATAAAATTCATCTTTAAAAAGTCAATAACACAATGATAACTTAATAAAAACAGGAAAAAGTACCCCAACGAAATACCTGAAGCCCCAAACGGAAGTAATATAACACACAAAAAGGAAGTGCCACATTTTCTTCTTTTTTTTCTCAATACATCTATATATATACATATAACGACATATCTCTTCCACGTCACATTTTCTCTCATATGACAGTCGTTTTAAAACCTATTTTTCACTTTGAAGATAGAGAGGTGCTGAAAATACAGGGGGTGGTCGGAGTTTTAAAGGAAGACGTTAAAAAAGAAATAAAGAAACGAAAAAAGAGGGGAGGGGGTATTTCGAGTAGCTAAAGAAAAGAAATATTTTCGCAGAAGGGCGGATTGTAACTTCTTGGGTATTGTGTGATTTATCGCTGGGTAATAAGAAAAGAGTGAACAGCGGCGGCAGCAGCGACCTATTTCTAAACTCCGATCGTTTCCTATCTCTCTCTTCATCGTCTGATGGGGGTTGGATTTTTTTCTCATTTTTTTCACTTTCTTTCTTTCCTATTTTTTTTTCGATAGATGTACCTGTCTTTCACTCGATAGGGTTGACGACAAGAAAAGAGACTTTGGGGACATGATAAAGAGGGAGGAAGGGAAATCAAAATTGATCAATAATCGAAAACGGAACTGTCGCTTCTGAAGATACAATTGAGTCTCAGTGAAAAGTTTCTGCGTAATGAATTTTTGAAATTGGCGAATATTTCGTCTAGGTATTCGATTTTTAAGAGATTAACTCGGAAAAAGCAATCCTGATGTTTGACGTAATGATAGTAATGTGATATCTTTGCAAGAAAAAAAATATTTATAATGCATAATGACCATAATGAATCTAATGAATACTTACACAAATTTTGACTCTTATCCCCCCTCCCCCAAAAGTGCAAGTATGAGGAAACAATGTCAAGAGGCATTTCTTGAGTCTCTAGCACTTGAAATCAATATTCATGGCTTAGAACGGAAGCGATTTAAATCTTTTGTTAAAAACCATCATGCGGAAAAATGGAGTTGTTTCGGTTAATATAAGTGGAATTGCATGATGGATGTTGGAAGAATGATAGATATTAGCAGTCATACCGGCTGGTTGTGGCTCGGAGTAAAGCAGTCAACCGTATGAAGAGCAATAGTTCGAGTACGGCTCAAAAAGTATTTGTGTTTGAAGACAGATGGCGTTGCTAAGGCATTGGAGTTATCAATGTGTGTTCTTATCCATAAAATGGCGCCAAATAATGTGATAATAATCCGTTATGAAGAGCAATGGTACGAGGGTAGCTAAAAAAGTATTTGTGTTTGAAGACAGTTGGTATTGCTATGGCAAGCAGGTATTACCATTGTGTTGCTGCCATCTATAAAATAGCACCAAAACAAATGTGACACTGAATCATAGGTTAATTTTGATTCGGTAGCCATTTGCTGCTATCTCAAAATTTGATTGGAACACGTAAATTTTTCAAGATCGATGACACCTGTATTCATCCAACCAAGCTGAAATCAAAACAAAAAACTATTTCCACACCTGTTGTTGGATTTGTAACAAAGAAGGTGAAAGTGGCTTCATCTTCCGGAAAAAATATGGCGAAGTTTTTATGGGAAGCGTGTCATAATATACATGGACTTCTTAGGAAAAGAATAAACGATCCCTAAACAACATTACCGCGAGTTACCCCAACTATAATTCTTAACATAGATACTATATGATAACATAGTTAGTAGATCCTGTGTAAAGTAGTTAGTTGGCTGTCACAAAATTATTTTGTTACGAGTCTGAATTAGGGATTTGAAATGTATTTTATTCCAAAAGCTTTTGTTTCAAGTGAACATACAATTAGTGATTTATTATTTTATTATTATTAGTCTTAATTATTATTAGTCGTATTATTTAGTCTTAAGGAGACTATCGCCTCTAAATTTTCACACCACTAACAAATAAGGTTACTAAAACCCAGTTGAAATTAATATGCAATAACTGCTTTTATGTACAACTGCTGTTAGTTGAATCGAGTTTCGAACTCGAATCATTTCTTCTATTGATCTGATCCTTGAAGGCCTCTCTTCACGTTCCTAATTCTTTTTTTCAGATATTTTTTTAGGTGATTTCCCCCAACCCCACTTTTATTTTGTTACATATCTTCACAATCACATTGAAACTGGAATTTCTCATGATTATGTTTAAATATTTAAAGAGCAACATCACACAACATTCTATTGATTTATAATCCGATTAAAAGTGTAATGCTCTATTAATCATGAATTGTTTTCTTTTTATTTAGTAATTCGATATTAAATAATATTATCGGCAATATAATTAAACCTAGATTCAATGTTTTTTCTATGGCTAAGACCAAGTAATGCTGGCAATTACGAAAATCCTGTAAGTGAAAGTAAAAGAAATTATACACTATTGCAATTATCGATTCTTTAATTCTTTAAGAAACTATAAGCTCTGCAAATCCGAGATTTAAGCTGGGTATGTTGATTGCATAAAAAATAATGTATAAACAACTATACGCCTATTATTTAATCAAATTGGGGCATTTATCAAATAACCGCAGATTACAGATAATTGAGTCACGACGGGGGAAATTATAAATTTCTTTCTTTAAAACACCGATTAAACAGAAACCAAGGGCAGTACACAAGTTTAATTGATTGTTTATTACGTCGATTTTGAAGCGCGCGAGGGATATTGGAAACGGATCTCATATATTTGAACCTGGGTCAAATGACGAGGTCAACACCTGAGTTGGGACATCGAAAGATTTAACGTATTTGCCCGCTATACGACGGCCTCTCATTGTAACTGTAACTGTTTATTTCTTGAGTGGCATCAGGATTCCAACCGACGCTTTGAGGGAAACAGGACCTCCAGTGAGTTCGCAACTATGGCTAATAGGTCACGTGGTCACATAGTTAAAAGGCGCCTAAGCACGTGTTTATTTAGCTTAATAGTTGATTCACCATTGGAAATGGACACACGTCCTGAATTTATATAAATTCAGCAAATACATTTTAATATTATTTAGTAGTACTGTTTACCCGAGTTCGTTGAGCAAATATTCAAAGTAATTAGAGAATTTTAGAAAAAGACTAACATGGCTTTAATCAAAGGGAAATGCACGTGATAATCCGTAACTAATAAACAAAATGTAATCCCTAACTAATAAACTATTGTGAATAAATGTAAAAAAAAAATCGAAAATTTATCGTTCGAAATTACAATAAAATAAGACGTACGAATCGTGTTCACACGCACACACACACACACGCACACTATGCATTAATAACAAACCAAATTATATAATACGATATAAGACAATACATGGTGATAATAAAATACACGTTTTCCTATCGCAATTTAAAAGATTTATCGAAACACCTTTTGCCCACCCCCCGCTCCTTTATTAGAGAAAAAGATCAAGTACTTGCACGTTTACACGTAAATACCATTGTTACAAAATAACAATATAAAAGTAACGGTGTGTAAAATGGCTATAAAGTCATCGACGTAACTATCAGACTAAGAAAGAACAATTTATAGTAATAATACGTATAAAAGTACAAGAATTCTTCATAGCTTTTGCGTAATATTTTATGACTCGCAGCGAAGTATTATAAACGTTTTACTAGAACGCATCTTCCTACATTTATCATTCAGAGATATTGCTAGATCTTCAACGCAATGATAAAAATGTGAAATATCTAGAAATTCTTTTGGGAGTTTGTAAGCTGAAATATATCATTTACAGTAAAAGGAACGTTACTAAACGGGTTATATCTTTCTTTTCATGCACATATAAAGACAAATAAATGTTTCAATATAAAATGGAAGAAAGTGAAATTGCTTAGGTCATGCTTTAAGAAACGTCTGGGGATTTTTAAATAGGGTTTAAAAAAAGCGAAAGATATAAGAAAACTTCTATTTTTTGCTTCGTAACTGAAAAAAGAAAGAATTATAACATAATGGCCATCTGCTTTTAAAATATAAGAACCAAAATATTAGTATAAGAGAATTGAAATCATTTGTAAGAACGATAATATTCAAACATTATGTTTCACTAGCCTTTAGGTGCATTTAAATAATATTATAACAGTAAATAACATTCAGAGAGTAATAATATTATAACTGTTTATTTCTTTGTTATTTGTATGAACTAAGTACAGTAAAGCTGTGATTTCTGCGTTTATCTTTTTCGATCAATCCAAATGGGAAAGAAGATAATAAAGTTAGAAATATATGGTTAATAAAAGACACAAAGCTATATAACGTATATATATGCTTTTATGATTTTCTTCCTTCATTATTTAATTCTACCGACATCTTTGAATCTAAACAGTCAATAAGTCAATAATTACTAGACTCAAATTGAAGATACATAAGAGCAAAACAAAATGTTTTGTAAAATACTAAATAATAGATAAGGTCACTTTCTCACGAATCCCTCTTAAATCACCAATTCTATATTATGATCGAATAAAAAAGTCTTAGCTTACCAAATCACTCGTTCTGATTCAAAAACTTCTTGCTAACAATAGATTCGTATCTTAGCTCTTAGACTAAGAGTCGCTTTAATCCAAAAGATTAATTGTGAAGCTTTAATCCAATTTACTAATAACCATCAGTTTGACGTTATCCTGGCCACTCTCTTCTTTCTTTCATTTCTATTTGATTTATATATCACAATATCTCTAATTCAATTCACTGCACTTCTCATCTTCATCTAATTTACCTAATAACGTTTCATTTGAGTTTGGAAGAAATTGCAATTTTATGCAATTCAAATTACCTCAAAAGTTTACGAGGATAGTGAAAAGAAAATCGTGAATAGCGTAGCGTCGCAATTTTCTGAGAATTACTCAATAGAGTAGTTGAAAAACTACACGTATTATAAATGGGAATGGGGCAACTCACTATAGTGTTATCTATTGGTCGTTTCTCCTTTTTCTAAAATATCTATGAGTATGATGTCCTTCGCATCCCAAAAATTCGCCACCGCAACATTTACGATCGATGAGACCATCTTCACCTTCTTCTTTTGGTTCGAAATAACTCATCCTTTTCATCGTTACTTGGTTTCCGGGTTATCTAATGATGAATCCACTTCTCATCTCGAAACAACTTCTCAAGATAACGACAAATATTCGATGTAACACCCAATCCAGTGTTGATTTGGCAGCCATCTGGTGCCAAATAAAGACTGGCTTTTGAATTGGTATCACATTTGTGCTGGCACCTTTTAACAGATAGCAGCACACAATGGGAACACCAACTTGCCTTAGCAACGCCATCTGTTGACCAAAAATTTCTTTTTGAGCCATCTTTGTAAAAAGAAACTTGTTTTACAATTATATTGCTAAACGTTTCCATATCAAATGATTTTAAGATCAAAAATTGCCCTTTCTAAAAGGATGTTGAAGTAAAAATTATATTTTTTTCTATCAATGGTTTGTGTTTACATAAAATTAAAGGTATTTATTTCATTGAATTTATATATTCCTTTGAAGCTTGTCTCTCAAATTTATATTTTGTGAAAAAACATATTTTTCATACAATAAATTTAAACTTTTTAAATATAATTATTACAGTCTTAACACCAGATAAGATTTCACAACCATGAGCACTCAGCTACCACACTCCCCCCTCCATCAATAGATCGTACAAAGCGATGTCAAGATTGATATGTATCTTTTTGATGTATGATTGATATGTTTTTCTTGATATGTATTATATTATGATGGTAGAGTTAAGAATTATTTTGCATAACATTACATATTTAGAAGCTATTCCAAGTGTTATAGGATGCGATAAAATCTTATGATTAAAATTATTGATAAAATAAGCAATTCTTTATAAAAGACGCAAACAATATCACTTTTAGGGGGTTACAAACCAAGACAGAAATTGGACTTATATTTTCAGATGGTAAACGTCCCGATATAAAAATACGAGAGTGATGTAAAAAGGACTTGTTTTTACGAGAAATGGTGCTGCTAAATCATGTTGGTGCTACCATTGTATGCGGATAATTATTAAATGACAAAAAAAAACAAATGTGACACTAATCCATACGTTACTTTTGATTTGGCAGCAATTTGATGCTACGTCGAGTGTCGACGTAAATTTATAACGAGTTACCCCCGTCGGTGATATTTGGATTCATTATTATGCGTCGGAAATTAAGCAATAAGCAAAACATAGGGCTTTTTTCTGATGTATCTGCTCCAAAGAAGACGAAGACGGTCTAATTGGCTGGAATAGTTTTAACAACCATTTTTGGGGTCATACTCTTGAACTTCTAGATAAAAAAAAAAAAAAAAAAACCAGTTGAATGTGTTACCCTATTTCCATTTTCCATTCCCCATGATTCATTTATCATTCCTACTACTAGTACATTTTAAATTTCCCTTTTGAGTTCAGACTATAATATATTTATCTGTAAGTAAATAATATGCTTTCACGAATAAATGTAAATTACAACCCATTTTCTTATTAATCAGATTAATAAGAAAATTTTAAAATAGGATTAGTATTTCTTATTACGCCTTTTTTCTCATTAATGGGGTTAATAAGAAATTATTAATGGGATAATATTTCTTATTACACCTTTGTAAGTTCGTGTGGTTACAATATGTAACTATTTATCATGCATCAGATTTAGGAACATTGTATTGAAATACAATTTTTAAACGTCACATATGTCGAAATTCCATTTATCCTTACGGTCCGGAAGATTAAATATAGAACATATTTTATATCCGAAAGAATGGATTGATTCAGACAAAAAGTGATTGATGTAATAAAATACGAGTATGCTGTTTCTTGTAAGTCAAAATATGATTTTATTATTGAAGAATTTTTTATGTGGAGAAGCAAAACGAATCTGAGACTCTCATTTTTTAAAGTATTTCCATTCCCATTCTTTCTCACATTGAATCATTGTCATTATTTTTACCATTTTTTTTAATTTTATGTTGGGTGTTTCAAAAGGAGGGATAAATTATCAACTGAATTATAAACAATATGCCATCACCTATCATCTCAAATTTTAATTTTATATTGTTCTATTAGTAGGTGTTAAAATTAAAAAAAATATGTATATGCTTATTATTCCATAGTTGTGAATAGTATAAATAGATAGAATCATAGATAGCTTATAACAGACAGTCGACAGATAACTTATTTTACAACAATAAGCAAAGAAAACGATTAAAAAATTCGTTTTATTTCCTGGTAATATGTTTATACCAAGTAATTCAAAATATATAAACTATATCACATTTTATTATTAAAGTACATTATTTCTGATACTAACCAGATAAAAATTTGGAAAGCCGTGATGTTCTTTCAGAAGAATGCATTCAGGCAAAAAAAGCAATTTCCTAAAAAACTCATCTTAAATTTAATACAATCGAGGATACCGATATTTTTGTTCTCTTAAAACAACATTACAAATTTGTCATCATACAGCACTTTATTGTTTGAGTTTTTTTCAATTTAAAAACGGTAGAAAGACTCATGAAATCACAAAAGACGAGAGAAAAGAACAGGTTTTACCTCCCTCCTCCGAAATTTCTAATTTCTTCTTATTAACGGTAGAGTAAAGAAAGAAAGACATAAACTTTTTGAATTTGCTGACAACGATGAAACCACACAAGGAAAAAAAAAGTAATAGGAACAGTAAAAAAATGAAATTGTTCTTCAACAAGAATTTCCAGGTTGAAACAATAAAAGAAAAACATCTTTTTTCTCAAAATTCGACATAATAAAGAGAATAAAACCAACACAAATAAAATTTTTTTTTATTTATCACAATGATTGGCAGGTAAGAACCATAAATCGATCACGTACTGTATAGTATCTTTTTTTACTCTACTTTATCTATCTGTCTAGCTGCAAAACGAAGTCTTTTCAAAAGACCATTCGGAAAAAAAAAAAGATTTTTTTTAAAGCACTTTCGATCATTTTAATATTTTTGTGGACTATCCTCTAAAATTGATAAGTTAAATTTGAATTATAGTTGGATTCATCAGAAATGTATTGGAATGCTTCAGAGTGTGTTGGAAAGGAATACTTTGTGAAAAAGTGAAAACGATAAATTAAAGGATATACGAAACAAACAACAACACTTAACACAAATGACATGTTGCTTGATCAACCATGAAACAACCATTTTGAAGAACTCATCAGGAAATATTGCAATTGTCTTTTGATTTGTGCTTTTGGTTGTTTTGAAAAGTTAAAATAAATTTTTGCTTAAGGTTATTCTTTTGGTAGACAGCAGTGTTTGACTCAAAATCAGATGAACCAAAGCCAGGAGGGAAGAAGGAAATTTTTCATAAGAGGATAGAGGGGGGTGTCCAACTTCAACTAGCATTTCAAAATTTATTTTAAATTTAATTGTTTATTTTCAAGGTAAAAGAATTCTTATGTGGGGTACGGGATTTCGAATACTAAATTTTCCTGAACAAAAAATTCAGTATAAAGAAGTTTCAGTTTTAAAAGTTCAATATGCTGCAACTCTTATGGGAGAGGAGTCTAATATGCTAGTTAATAGCTTTAAATACGTTCTACGATATTTTAAGGTTTGAGGAGTTTATTTTCTCAGGGTAGTTAATACAAAATTAAAAATTCACTCATATATTTTTATAATAAAATTTCACTTTCATATTCTTTCGAATTATTACATTGTTTATGAAAATATAAAGCGGGAAACTTTTTCGTAACCCAATTCGACCGATGTGCAAATAATTTGAGTAATTTTTGATAGAAGAAATAGTCCATCCACAGAAAATTGCTCCCATGATTCTTGATTTTTCTTTTGGTATTTTTGTTGTATGTATAACAAAATAATACATGTTTTCATATAAATTTTCCAATAAATAATATATGACCGCTGATAAAATATAACGATTATTAGCATAATTCAACTAAGCATACTTTTTTTAGATCATTACATCCTTTCATGATCTAGTTCCTCTAATCCCTATCAGGGATTACCGAATCAATCATCCTATTCAAACAATTACTAAAATGAGGTTGTTATTGATTTTTATTGCAAATTTTTTTTGAATAAAAGGATTTTTCAAAACTGAAAATAAGTTCAATGGTAGAGATTTATAATTAACATCAGACAATGGTTTAAAAAAATTTATAATTAAATGAAATGAAAAATAAAAAAAAAAAAATCTAGTGGGAAATTCGTCAAGCATAATTAATCCAGTTTAAAGCATCTGACTTACGCATCACTTACGTTCAATGCCATAAAATTTATTTAATAATAATAATAAAAGAAATAGTTAACCAGAAATTAAATTTTAGGTTATTGCGCTATAAAGCTCGATATAAATATTGTTGTATAAGCAGAAATCAACTGCAACAAAAAGATCTGAATGAAAAGGAGAGAGATAATCATAATTAGCAATCACATCAAAATAATTTTTGTCATTCCATATCTCACTTTACATGCATCATAAATGAAGGATTACGAGATGTTAGGTAATTAATTTGAAATGTGTTAATGGAGTCAGGTGTAAAATGTGCTGACATTCGAAAGATTAAAGCCCTTATAACGAATGGAAAAGCATTATGTGATTTGCCGAGTGTGTTATTTCAAACGTTCTGAAGAACTAGGTTAACCGAATAAAAACATTTTAAATTTCTATGATGAATTTTTAACTTAAAAATGCTATATCAATCTTTCTTTTTCGTCCAATATACGAGTAGACAAACTGGCTAATCTATTTGTTAAGTCAACCACTATCCCATCATTTCATCAACCATTTCCACTTAATTTTCGGATAAAAGATTTCACTCTGCTATTTTTTTCCCACGCACCTACCTTTCCTTTTGTAATTCGGGAAAA
Source organism: Nephila pilipes (assembly GCA_019974015.1). Classification (NCBI taxonomy): domain Eukaryota; kingdom Metazoa; phylum Arthropoda; class Arachnida; order Araneae; family Nephilidae; genus Nephila; species Nephila pilipes. The sequence goes on from BMAW01083816.1 coordinate 239,806, forward strand.
TCCAACAAACCCTGTGAAGCACAAGATTCGGTTAATCGAAAACCGGAACAGACTCTGCAGAAATCCCCCCCTCACCTGCTACAAAACGCCCCATTCCATTCATTAATCTTACCTTTTCTAGGGGCGTAGCGAGATGGGGCTATAGTAGTTTTCGCCGCCCTGGAAACAGTTAACATTTAATCATGGCCCCTTTCTCAGTTCCGTTCATGCTCTGTCAGGCATTGCACAGTTCTTGAAAAATGAACCCTGGCCGTTTCTCATAATTCACGTTGGACTACAAAGGTAAGGAAAACCGTTGGGTGAGAGAACAATGCGACATTTTAAGGCAGAGGTGTTTGGCAAAGCCCGCATAGTTCTTTTCGCTAAGTTAAATTCTATAAATTCGGAAAGTGAAAGTCGACATTAATTTCGTTCTTTCTATTTTTGCAAAGTCCAAAAATAAATAATTAGATTTTCTGCGAATGTAAATGGAATAAATTATTATTATTTTTCCTTGGAAAATTATTGCATTTTTTCCCCTTTTAGGCGCATAATATGAGTTTCCTGTGTGATTAAATTTTTCTTTACATTTTTTTTTTTTCATTTTTGTAAGCGTTTTTAGAAATAAACATTTTCAGTTTTAAATCCTGGAGGGTGAGCAAACAAAGAAAATATTATTTTTTAGGACTTTCTACAAAAGAAAACTACATTTTTAAGATAAAAGAATGAGAGTCAGGTATGGATTGGAAATTAATGAAAAGTGCTTTGCATTTCAAAAAGCTTTCAACATAATTCTGAAACTTTGAATAATTAAACAAAGTATGGAAAGGAAAAGTAGATATGTATTGTTCTGGAAGTATCGAACGATTTATTGAGATAAGACATACATCCAATTGTGAAAAGACGAATATTAAAACTTATTGGTGGATCTCCTCGATGAAGGAATTAAAAAATAATATTCTTATTTATATATTGCGAAGAAAAAAATTTAAAAAAATACTTCATAGGGTACATAACGAACTAAATTATGCATTAGACACATATTTTCAAATAATTTCAATTAAAAACAATTTTTTTCGCTTTTATTATAACTAGGCATGTCTTAACTAATTAATCTCAGTTTGCTTGTGTATCCGTTTAAAAACGGTAAAAAGTTCCGAAAAAAAAACAATATGGAAATATTTTAAAAATAAATCTATATGTTACTCAAAATCTCTCTTAATATGTATATCAGCTAAGTTTTATATCGTAATCTTTAGTGTCATTTTAATTAGGAATACTAGAACTTCGAATTTCAAAGCCAAAAAGTATTGCATTTAAAACTATTACGTTTATGTAAGGCAATTTTACAGATGTTTCAAGTATTCATATAAAAGAATAAAGAAAAAAAAAAAAAACGTATTTTTTTTACATAAAATCAAGATAATATTTTCTTATGTAATTACAAAGCATTTCTTACTTTGTTTCGGCGAGGTCACTTTCTTGGCTTCGCAACGAGCTCCATCATATCCTGGAGGACATTCACACGTTCTTACTGTAGAACCAATGTAATATCTGAAAATAAAATATGACTATTTAGTCATCTCTTAAAATAGCTTACAAAATCGCATGGTCATTAGTTGAAAAACAGAGAAATATTGTCAAGGCAAGAATCAGGATGTCATTTTATAAAAACTAACAATTAAAGTCCAAAAATTGTTCAATTAACAACACCGGCCGCGAGTTTACGGCCATGACTAATGGGATACTGTGACCATTACTAAAGTGTTTAATATACTGCTGGAATTCAAGTACGAAATTTACCACTTGAAATATTTGTATGAAATTGACTTAGCCTTATAAGTTGCAGTTACGTTTGGAAGTGACATGGTCTTATAAATTATGACTTAAAAGAACTTGAATGAGATATATTTAACGTTAAATCTTCTGTTATGTATAGAGTCGACAACTGTATTTTGATTAATAAAGTTCAATTTATATAAAAACAAGCAAGAGGTGATATAACAGAAAATTGAAGACCTACCTTATCATTTTTAAGACACATTCATTTTTTTATTGTAATTTTACATTAAAAATAAAACATATAATAGTTTTTATTGAACAATATATTTGATATATTTTTCTTAGAACTATTATGAAATAAAACACACACATATTTTTTGTTCATTTATTAAAGAAGGGTTATAATAAAATTCATTAGAAAATGCTTTTTTAGTCGCAAAAACATTAAATAACACGATAAATTTGGAGTTGCATAACTATTAGTTTGATCAGTTTATTCAAGAACGCAAATTAAAGTGCATATCATGAACATCAAAACTATAATCCCCAATGATAAAATTTACAGAAAATTGAAAGATAAAATCAAAATAATAATGGGAACTTAAGACTATTGCTAATAACTAATAACGCTATCTATCAAATATCCTTTCAAAAACCGTATAAATTACAATACTGTTATCACAGCATATAAACTCGACATTAGAAAATCAGGAATTTTATATATAAATGCAGATTTCTCGCTTTTAATATTCTTCCAACGTGTATGTATCAAGAGTTTTCAAAACCCATTATTAGTTTTAATTTGCTTTTTATCCTGAACAGATGAACATTTGTTATAATAACAAAAAATGCATGGCATAATTTATAAAATGGAGCATAAGTTTAAGATATACGCTCTCAACAAGATACTGAATAGAATACTTTATCACAGCAAAGCTGAAATATTTGGAATTAAAATGTGTTTTGATTTCGAGGTAAGCAGACGATGACGTAAGTTAGTTTTAGTAAAATGTGGTCGTTTACGATTTAAAATTTATACATGGAAACACAAGATATCGTTTTTTTTTAAGTTCTGAATTGAAATTTATGAGAAAATCGAATTGTGATACTAAGTTTTATGGAGTAATTTTTTATTTTACAAGTCGTAGATTACGTAAAAACTTTTTTTGTGACAAAATGCATTTTTGCAATAAGGAAAAAAAAATTGCATTAAATTATTTTTGTTCAAAATACATGCAATAAGTAAACGGATCAATACATATGTACAAGCTATTTTAAGTATTTTTAGCGAAAAATTCTTACTTATTTGATAACGTTTAACTGTGTTTTTCATGTACATAACAAACACGTATTATGGGATTTAGTTATGCATTCTCTGAAAAAATAAACGTGTTCTATATTTTTTTTTACGAAATAAGTGTTCTAATATGGAATAATATCTTGTTCATACAGTACAGAAATAATTCATTCAGATTAGAAAAATTCAATGTTTTATTTCAGTTTGAAGAAGCTTTGGTCCTAGCTCACAACACGGAAGCCATTTTATCTCCACATATCGTCCTTCTATCTTACTTCCAACTAATTTTCATATACAGACCAAACTATATAATTCGAACAATACATCGAAAAATTCAAGAAGTATACTATTTACAAGAACTTGGAATTTTCATTATAAAAACAATGTCTATGTATCGAACAAAACTTTTATATATCGAATAAAATTTCTATGTATAGAATAAAATTTCCATATATCGAATAAAATTTCCATATATCGAATAAAAGTTCTGTATGTCGATCAATTTTCGAATTTGAGTAATATTAACACATAGACGAGAACTCAATTATGGCTGATTACATCACAGATATAATGTATTGGAGGACTGCTTTGATCAAGATGAACCCAAAGATAATGACTACAATGAAAAAAAAAAAAAAAAAAAACACCTAGAGGAAGACAAGTAAAGGAAATATTTCAAACTATCTGACAGGGCTTCAGATTTATTCCTAACGTTCATGTAGAAATTTTTAACTTTGAACAAAAGCGAACATACTTCAGCAAAATATTATGTTTAAAAAGACATCAGAAACTACTTTGTCGAATAAAAGTAAAAGTTTCGTCTCATTTTTATATGCAGACATTCAATTTTTAAAATATTTTTAGCAAATTTGTAAATTATATACATATTTGTACATTTTTTAAAAATAGATTTCGCGTTGATAGTTTAATGTTTTAAATCTCCTTTATCCCTAAAAAATAAACTATACATAGTTGTTCTCAATCAGTAAGTTTTGAAAAAATATTGAATATGTATTTCTGCAAATCGAAATTTCCGTATATGTAATTTTTTAAAATTCGATACACGGATCTTCAACTGCCTTTATTTTAGTGAAGCACTATCAACACCATCTGTAGTAACGATTGTAGCAAAATGCATTGGTCTAACGACATATGCTTCTCTCTATAATATCCAAAATTTTAAAAATTTTATTTGTCGGCTTTATTTTAGAAATTTTACAAAGATAAGTCTTTGTTGTATTAAAATTGGAACTCACATCTGAATCGAATTGAATCTTTTTGTTAACGTTAAAAAGAATAGATGTTGTTCTAGTAAAAAATTTGGTAACAACAATAAGAGGATGTTGTCATTTATCAATATTATTCAGATGAGGGAATTCACAAATATATGAACATTCTCCCAAATGTTCCAAAAAAAAAGATGCTAATGTTATCCCAATTTTGCTTCTGAAACTTTTAATTTCCAAAATTCAAATTATTTTTCTCGAATATTTTTCAGGGAACAAAATAATTCATGAGAATAAATTTCGAAAACCACTCGTGACGTTTGAGAAGATATTCCTTCATTTATTCGACTTAGGTTTGTTTTTATTCGGAATTAAAGAACAATTCTAAACTCGAACAAAATTTCGTCAAAAAAAAATTTCGATACTAATAAAAGTTCGAGTGGCTACAACATATACAGTTGTTCATCGTAATTTCTGTCCTTAATATTTAGAAACATTCTATAAACGCATTATTTTTGAAATTTAACGTACTGAGTTAAAATTCTATTTAACATGGCTTAAAAATGAAGCATGGAATATGTATTTTTGAATGGGTTGGTTTGGTTTTATTATCATAGCCTTATAAATAACACGAAGGGTATTGGCAAAGGACCTCGTAATTTTGAATCTTCATCAAGCGAAGAGGACGACACCGGAGCTAGTAACTCCATTTCCAGATTTCCACACCACGCCAATGGGATGACTTTTTGAACGTTGACGGATTTAACGTGCATCAGTCCCGGCTACAAGACGGGTCTTTAATAGCATCAAGGAGGGAACCCACGAATCGATGAAAACTGCCATCTGCAAATCCGTGACCACGACCACTAGGCTACCGTGGCCAGTTTTTGAATGTATTATTCATGCAGGAAAAAATTGATTGGTTCTAATAGAACTTTATAGTGCATTTATAGTGTACATTAATTGCAGTTGGAAAAGTCAAAACATGACATTTAGGCGTTTTTCAATCTGAAAAATATTTAAATAGTGATTATTTATTGATCTGATCAGAATAAATTGATTATCCTCTGTGAATGACTTTCATTTTATTTGAATGCGTAATTTTGTGTTTCTTTAAATAAGCTTAACAATAATTTCAGAAAGAAATAATAATTAAGAGACTATGCAAAATGAAAGAAGGAAAAAAATCCTATCTAGTACCGAGAAAGCAAATAATGCATGAAATTTAATACATTGAAAAGAAGAAAGAGAAATTACGCAAAAAAACCATTAATTTGAATACATATATAGGAAGAAATCTAGATAAAGTTCTGCATTTTATAACGTAGCAATAACCAAACTATTAGGGTGCGAACCCTTTAAAAATATTTTTAGTAAAGATTCTACGATAACACAACATGAACTCCAACAAAAAACCTAGGTCATAAAAAAATGGACGGAACAAAGAATAAGCGAAAACACGAGTGCAACAACAGTACCATAAACCCCTTAGGTGAGATACTTATCAAAGATAACAGCTACCAAAGGAGCGTTCTTGAGAATTTAAACTGCTCAAAAAATATTTGTGATATTCTTAAGATGATAAACGTCAAATCTACTGCACAAAAAGGGTGAAAAAAAGTTTTTCTTTTTTATCTCGCTAAGTATAATGTTATCAGCTTGTTTTACTTGCGGTACTTCTCTTTTTGTGTCATAACTTGCTATGAAGGATCTCATTTAAGCTGTTCTTAACTTTTTAACACGGACGATTACTTGCAACCTTGGATGGAATTGGATTATGCGGTCCGTAGTTCCTGCCGTAGTTTCAGTTTTTTTTTTGTTTAAAGTGGATTAAGTTTTAAATGTTGTGCTTAAGGTTTTAATAATTATGGTCTTTAAAATATTTATTTACACTTAGTTTTATTGTAATTTTTTTATACTTATTATGTGTTGCAAAATAAAAGTATAAATATAGATTTAATTGGATGATTATATTGCTTAAACCTAAGCGCTGTGATGTTATATGGTATGATAAAGAAGACTGATAACCTTTCTCTTCATGTATGACCATGGTTAGAAACCAACCAAATTCCTCAAAATAACTGATATTGGTGATATACATTACGTCACAAACAAATTTTAGTCACTTAAATTGATTGCAGCTAAATGACCGATGGCTCATGAGTTCGAATTTGGACATAATACAGATATATGTTTATATACAGATATATGTTTATATACAGATTTTCTTATATGAGCTGGCACCCTAAACACCAACGGGAGAACTTTGAATCCCAATCGATTTTAAGTGCATCAGACGCGCAACATGTCACTGTTTACGGTAGCATCAGGAGTCGAGGACATGACTAAAACAACATCGGCCATGACAATGACCACTGGGCACTGTCGCATAACAGAATGTAATAAAAATCAACACTAGAATTTTTATGTTGATTTTTTTTCAGATTTAATTTTTATCAGTCTGCGTATTCGGACTTTATTATGTGAATTTCACGCCCAGATATATCTACTCATAATTTTGTTTATTCGCATGAAACTTTTTTATATGTGAGTGTTGAAGTAAAATTTTAACAACGTTTTTATGTATTTCACTTGGTGTGAGTGCGTCATCAAATTTTCGATCGTTAATTTAACCAACTTCCCATCAAGCTAGAGCTTTGAAACTTTGGGAATCATTCTTACTTGCCTAATAATGCAATATTTAGACATTTGAAAAAAAGTTTTATATAATATTTTCTTAAATAATGCAGTTTAGCCCAAACATTTGGCGCGATTTCAAAAATTGGCAAATTTTTTTTGTCTGAACATTAAGTCCGTAAAACGGACCAGGGTAGCCACATTTGGCAAAATACTGCCACATAATTGTCGCCAAGGGAGGATGGCTAAACTGCTTTCCAACCATTTAATTTGCCGGATGATTTAATTAATTTTAGTTAGTTTTAACGTTTTTATGTATTTCTCTTGGTGTGTGTCTGTCTGTGTATCAGTGTGTCATCAAATTTTCTACAGTTAATTTAATCAACTTCCCATCAAGTTAGAACTCTGAAATTCTGGGAACCGTTCTTACTTGCCTAACAATGCAATATTTAGATATTTGCGACCATTTTTAACTAATATCTGAATATTTTTTTTAATACACTTTGCCACCATATAAAAACGTTGGGTTTTATATCGAATTATTTAACAATAAAATTTTAAAAATGTATAATTTGAAGTGTTTTAGTGCATCTCAGTTATTTTAAACATATTGTTTAAAATCATTTGTCGCTTTTTTAATGCCAGACATTTAATAAATAAATTTTGAACTGGATCTTTGGGGACTGGGGCGGGAATAAATAGCCGTAAAATCTCTGCTAATTTAGCTCCAATGACAATTCAAATCCAGTAGCTGATGCTCAAATCTCAGCCTATCAAATCATTCGGCTACGATAAACCTTAAAAGACAATTATAGAACGAAAAATGATTCTGTTAAGGAATTCAAGAGGTCAAAATGTAATTAAACTTTTAATCCTTGAATCAATCCACGATAAAGTGAACTGAAATAGAGCTAACGGATCACATACCGCGGAACTCCTCGGGTTTCAAGAATTCACGCAGCAAGAATTTATTACGTGGCATTCAGTTTCTCACAATTCAGATTAAAACTTAATTAATAACGGGATCAAAAGACGTACATTTTAGGCTCTTAATCCACTCGGCTTGTAATGAAAGCATGTGTTCATTATTCAACTGCATAGTGAGAACGTAAAGGGGGGGAGGGATTGGAAATCTTATCTCGATGGGGAAGGTTGGAAATGTGCAATGCTAATGCTGGATGTATTCTTATATATCATTTCATTTCATTTCGGTGTGCTAGAGAATCATCCAGGAGTATTTTGTTACTCACGGTTGTTAAGAAAATGTCGTGTTATGGCTTTTGATTAAAATCTGGCGCTAGGTTTCATTATACCGTTCTATTTGACTAAGAAGATGTTTGTTAATTACGAATGCAGTAAAGTATGAATGAAAAGCGTGTGTTGTAATCCACTATCACACAAAACAATTAAAAAGAAAATTTCTTTTTTAACTTTTATACTAACTTCTCACGCAAATTTAGTTTTCATTTGGTAATTTTGATGTACGAATCGATTTTGTAATTACTTTTAAATTCAATAAATTATTAATATTCTCAGTTGTTACTTTAATAATTAATTTATTGTAATCCTAATGTTTATTTACGATTATATAAAAAACATATCAAACAATATAAGTCTTATTAAGTTTTCATTTCATTCCTACAAAATATATTTGTTAAATTCAGATAAAATATTTGCATTTTGCTTTTGTGTTTTCTACAATGGAATTCCATATTTTAAAGCAAACTGTAATAACATTGAGTTCATCCTATATATGTGTGTGTGTGTGTGTGATGATAAATTAAATTTATCCTGTCTTTCTTTTTAATTAAAATATTCTTAATGTCAAGCCTTTTAAAATTAAAACTATTTTGACTCCCTTTTTTAACTATCGTGATTTAATCTTGAAGAATCGCGTGTGTTATGTTCACCAAAAAAAATCTCTAACCCCATTTAAGTGTTGAATTATGGCAAGGTTTTTAAGGAGAAATTCCCTTTTCCTCTCGGGTATAGAAGTTCTCATTGAACATCAACCACTCTCCTTTGTCATGGTTAGTCAAGCAATTCCTGTGGCCGCGGTAGCTTAGTGGTCATGGTCGTCAACCCACGGCCAGAACTCAACTCCTCTGTTCAAGTTGTGGGCTCGAGCCTTGATATTATTATGCATGTTATATCCGTCTAGGTTCCATATTCCTGAGGCAAGGTGTGGAAGTTTGGAGAGGGAATTATAAGCTCAGATGTCATCTTCGTCACTTCATTATGACTCAAAATTTCGAGATCTGTCACCGATAGCCCTCGTGTTGCTTCCAAATAAGACGTTTATAAAATAATCAAATCAACACCAACAACAATGTCATTAAACCTCAAAAGTTATCCAAATGGTTTTGAATACCTTATCTTTAAAGTACTTTATTGTGAATTTTTTATTGTTGCTTGCATTATCTTACATAAAGTGAATAGAACGAATTTTGTTGCTAAAAATCAGTAAATATATTTATTTAATAATATGGGAAATGAACGTGCCAGAATGATTAAGTAATTCCTTATACAATTATTGTCAACTATTCCCTAATTGTAACATTAAAGTTGACAAACTAATTCTAATAAAATTATTCTTTAGATAGAACAAAGAACGAGAAGGATTCAAAAATTTATGTGGGAGTATTTATTTTTAAAACCCATTTAATGTATTATAATTTTTATTCGAGAATTTCTTGTATATTTTAAGTTTTAACCGTAACTATATCATAGTTTAATTACCCTAAGAATAAAGTATATAAATTATTCTTATTTATACTGTCATCCTGGGACCAAACACATAAATTATATTCTGCATTAAAAGTAAGTAGTCTTAATAAACGGAATACCAAGGGATAAATTCATTATTCAGAATTTTCTAGTTTTAATGCATAATGCAGATATGTATACGCTTGTTTTATAACAGAGATAATCTTCTTTGAAATGTTTGAAAGCAATTTAAAATAACGAGTTTGATCTTTATAATACCTTTTCAATATAATTAAATTATTTATTTGACAAAACTGACATTTTTCTATTTAGTATGATATCCCTTTAATCTTTTAAAATTAAAATTAAGATCATTCGAATTTCGTTGTCTAATGTGTGTGACATTTGCTATCTGCTCATTATGTTTAATTATATCGATCTTCCTATTTTTGAGCTTTGTTTTTGAATTAAAAGCAATTCCCGGTACAAATACACAGATAAAAGAACAGTAATTAAATGAAAAAATAAAAAAAAAACATTGTTTTTTTTAAGGCAAAATAAATTCATACATGCGGAAAATAAAGCATTGATTATTAAAATAATGATTTTTATGTTACATGTTACACCCAGAATTCTTTTTATCTTTGAAATTGGGGAAACAGAACCACCTAATTGGTATATTCCCTAATTAATTATGAAAAAACTCCAATAATTTTATTTAGAATCTATTCAATCGATATATATATATATATATATATATATATATATATGTGTGTGTGTGTGTGTGTGTGTGTATAACAATACATTGTTTTGTAAAAAAAAATAGTCTTTTTCTTCCAGAATACTGGATTAATTTTAAAACATTTAAATGATAGCTGTATTATGCGAGTTAATTATAACTATAAGGTTTCGCAGTTTATAAATTATATATTTAAATGCTTGAACATGGTATTATAAGCATATTATTTAACGCTTATTGGATATTTATGGTATTTTTAATCATTTGCCATACAATCAAAACAGAATTTGTAGCGTCCGAAAAATACCGTAATAATTTGGCTCAACTGAACAGGTTATGATCAAACTGAGAAAAAAAAATGTCAATTTGAAATTTGGATTGTTATGTGACCATTAATCAGTTTTGTATGTAATGTTGATGGGAAACAATTAAATAACATTAAAAAGAATAATTTGGTAATTCTTCAAAGTATGAAACATTTTGGAATATTTAGATGTAGAATACGTAGTTGCTGTTTGGAAACAATTGGTTAAAGATAACAGGGATTTTTTTTATATAATTTTTTCTAAATTCAAATACTGTTTAGAATGGCACTCGCCATGCATGATCACTGCTATACTGAATACTGCTTTCAATGTGCTTCCTTTTAATTTATTAATTTTTGGATGACCCCCTTTGTTGTTGGTACTATTGAAAAGGTGGATCAATAAGGCATTTTGATTATTGTAAACATGCCAGAATCGCCGGACGAGTGAAGTAACTAACTGAGTTATCTAATAATATTCTGCACTGCGTCCAGCAAAAACAGCTCTTGGTGTGTTTGGTTCGTCAAAGTCTACAATGACACATGAAATGAATGACGACACCAACTCGCCATTGTATGTCAAAGGGTTTAATTTATCATGAAACGCTTGAGATCGGTCATGGCAACCAAGTAGTCTTGGTCGCGACGAGTCACGGGTTCGAGTCCTGGTTCCACTAATGATCTATAGTGCATCGGGACTGATGCACGCTAAATCTATCGAGGCTCCATGTCCCTACGTGTGGAAGTTTGGAGAGTGAAGTGCCAGTTCAGATATCGTCCTTATCACATGCCTGATGTACAAAAATACGTAGCTCTCGTGTTGTTTCTAAAAGTGACATTAATTAACCAATGCATTTAAGAGAAGTAATTCGAAGCGTTACGAATTGTTTTTAAAAAACATTTGAAAAGTTTTCCGTGTTATAATGGGAAACTTTTTCTGATTTTTTTTCAATGGAGTGATATGATTCACTTTGGTTCAAGTCAACAGAGAGAAGGTGTTCGAAGATCCACCGGGAATTTCACACACACTGGGTTGAACAAGTACACTCCAGCGTAACTCCACAACAAACAAATCTTCAAAACACAGCAAAGAACGAAGAAAAAAGAAATGGCAGAGTCAAGAAAGAAAAAAGAACCCGAATAAAAACAAACAACGAATGCAGTGTCATTGTGTTGGCGTTTCAAACGCAAACGCTGAGCCGAGAGAAAGAAATCTAGAAATCTTCGAGAGAAGGTTTTATTCGAAATACTTTTCACTCCCTCCTCCCTCACGGTAGCTACTTGGAGCCATAAATAGGAGATGGGGAACACATTGCTATAGTGTGTGCCGTTGTCGAGAGAGCTATTCGAATGAAGGATGCATTAAGTGAGCGAAAAGGAAGATGAGAGCAGGAACGGAGGAAACGGGTCACTGGGAAAATAGGGTTCCAAGAAAGGAAAAAAAAAGAACATCTTTTAAGTAGAAGAGGGTGAGCAACAGGAAAAAGTTGCGATTTCTGATGTTGCTTATTTTCCTGCCTTGGAAGTGATGGGATTTTAGGAGCATCGGAATGTAACAATGTATTGATTTCTTTTTTCATTTTGGGAAATACGTTTTCTATACAAAGGATTCCTGTAAATTGTACTCCATAAGTTTTCGGTTTTTTTGCGAGCCAATGTATTCGATTTTAGATTTTTTCCATATGAATACGTCAAGGTGAGAAGGGTATACATGCCTTTCTTGATCGTATTTTGTGCACAGGAATTGCAAATATTGAATTTTAGGCAGAATAACCAAGCTGAAAATAGAAAAGTACAAATGAATGCGACCAAAATAGAAAGTTATAAAAATAAGACCGAAAATGCTTATTGCGTACGTAACTGTAAGATATCTAAAATAAATTTTTGTTTCGATGAAATATAAATACAAAACTACTTTTCAGCGAATTATCTAACGTATACGTCGAACAATTACAACGCTTTTTCCTTTTTTTTTTATTTTGAATGAAACAAGAAAGAAATTTCTAATGCTGAATATTTTGAAAGTATAAAAAAAAGTTTCAAATTATCAGAGAATATTAAAAGTTTTAAAAATCTTTTTCGACGGGCTATAAGGGTTGTACTGTATTGCAGACTATTAATAAAGATGACTTGTTTTCAGGACATCACATTTATTTGCGCACATCTTTTTAAATATAAATCAAATACACCATTTTATACAAGCACCATTTTTCAACGTTCGTCTTTACCTCTCGGAGCCAAACACAATTCTACTTTTCATATCCGTTGCCAGTAAATTATCTAAAATCAAAAATATGATCTGGTGTTGCCAAAAAATTAAATCTTAATAAAGAATATTGAAAAAGGTATCACTTTAAGTTTAAATCGTTTGCTTTTAAAAGTTGAATAGATAATATTTTAAAAAAAAGTATCACATTACATTAAATCGTTTGCCTTTAAGAGTTGAGCAGATAATATCTTAAAAAAAGTATCACATTAAAATTAAATCGTTTGTTTTTAAAAATTGAATATGTCACAGGGTTTAATTATTACTAATTGTAAGAAATAACTGAGATACTGGGATAAAATTTATTCTGCATATTGATTTATCCTTATGTATTTAATGTCGACAATTACTTACTTGATGTACATTAATTAAATTAAGTTTGGTTTGTTTCGTTTCAGAAACCCGTTGATAGATGTAACCTACAATATGGGAAGGTAGAGTTCAATCTACAGAGTTCTACAATGATGACATTTGATAGGTCAAGAAAAGCTAGGAGAAATGTATAACTCTGGTTTGTAACTTTGTGGGGAAATCTTGAGAACAGTATAAATGAAAATAAATCTTCTATCTCGATTATTTTAAGTAATAATTAAGACTTTACTATAGTTTCCTGAAACCAAGTAGATAACCATTAATAGCTATAATTTATTACATTGTGCATATAAGCATCGATTAATATGCAGAATAAAATTTATTCAGGTCTTGATCATGTCTTAGTAACAATCAAAACCTTACTATATCCCTCGTACAATAACTATAATATATCTAAAGTTTACCTCTTTTGACAGAATACCTAAAATTAACTATTTTTAGTGAACTATTAAAATGTTAATGTAGAGTAATTATTGTTAATAATTACTCTACTATTTCTTTCACAGGAAATGAATTTATAGTGCTGAGTATTTAAAAGATACTTTCAATATGTCAGAAAAACGTTAAATGTTTATGAAGGGCAAAAACTCCTACCCACTATTTTTTTGTATAACACCTTTAAATTTAAAACTGTTGTATTGTAGTTAAAAATGATGTGAAGCATAAATCTTCAACTTCCATAAACAGATTCGTAACTTGTAAAGGATTTGTCAGAACAGCTATCATTATTTCATTTACTTTTATTAATATTCTCTCAATTCTTATAATTATTATTACTATATAATAATGACAAGAATAAAATTATTGGAAAATGTAATGGGCCCAAATCCTTTCACAGATTTTGTAAAAAAACTATCTTGAAGAAAAACCTGTCCCGGATATAAGATATTTGTGGACGGTTGTATTCAGCGATAAAAAAAACCCCATATTCCAACAAAGATAGTTCTATATAAATGGAGAAGAGATAAAAAAATATATCAGAGAAGGAAAATTACCAAATAATCGATTGCCATGCAATCGTTTTCTCTGCAAATATACATTCGGATAATTCTTAATATTATTTTTGCAACTCTGGATTCGAATAATTTAAAAGATGCATTAAAAGCCACGAATTCGAAAAGGCTTAACCCACGTATTCTACCATTCCATTTTCGGCGAACTTATTTAAAAAGCGAGCGATCGGATAAGAGAGAACCATAAAAAGTTCATTCCAAGTTCACTTCCTTACGGAATCTTGACGCGTGATTTGAACTTCGCACTTCTTACCAAAGATTACGGATAAGTTAGGTTCTAACAGGAAGCCATAAATTCATCTGGAATGAAAATATCACCGACTCGAGATAATACATGCTTTTTTTTTCAATGGAGGTAACTAAGCCTTTCTTGATGGTCTGGAATTTTTATGCGATTTTGCAGGAAAGAAAAATGCGATTTATGTAACGATTTCTAATCTTAGTACAACGTATCTAACAACGCAAAATGCGACCAGTGGTTGCATAACATATATATTTACAGCATATAAAAGTTACTCTTATAGGATTACACTTCAGGTTTAGGACGAAAAATTTTTTTTACGTCTTAAAGTAAACACTAATGTAAAAAAAAAAATACATAAATAACAATGAAAAGAAGAAAATAATGCAGTTATGTAAAACGCTCTCAGAATTTTAAGGTCTTAATTATTTCATTGTAAACAAGCGCACTTACGAATTCCAAAGAAGGTCGAATATATTTGAAAGATCTTATAGGAAAAATGCTCGTAAAGTGGGTTTAGGGCTTTGTAATAAATAAAATCCGAATACACAATACATTCTATTGAAAAGAACAATGTATATTTTCTTTTCGTCTCTAAATGCCAATGCATTGATTGATGTTTGATAACAGTGATGATTTTTATCTTTTAGGATTTCCGATACGGAATTGAGCGAACTAACTAAAAACAAAAAAATTCGATGCAATCTATTGATTTGCGTGAAATAAAACAACTCAAAAATTAAAGAATGAATTAAATTTATTATATTTAACAGCTTATATTAACCACATATTTAAATTCGAAATAAAGTCAATAAAATTAAAATAAATTAAACAAAACTGAGGATTTATTTGTATGAATTATTATTTAAAATTTGTTAATGAATAAAATAATTTGAAAAAATGTATGGTGATTAAGAATTTGTAACGTTGTTTGAGGTAAAAACTCTAAATATCACGATCATATTTACAAAAATTGATAAGATAAATTATTAGTTTAGTAACATTTATTATTTATTTTCAAAATATTGTTTAAAATATTAATCTATATTATGCAAAAATATATAAGAAGTTACCGATACGAAGAAATCGAATACTTTAAATTTCATTTGGTATTGCTGAAATATGTAACTCAATAAGTAAAGCTTTATTTAAAGTAAATTTAAAAAATAATATACATTTTAATTTTGAGTTGTTTGATTAAGTGAAGATGAAGGAGAATGCAAACGATAAAATGAAAATGTTCATAAAGTTGTTGTTAAAAATTGAACAAATAAAGGAAGCCTATTTTAAAGAACTTTTTATTTTTCAAAAATAAAAAAAAATACCACTGCATGCTTAAGCAAATATTTAACTTTTATAGTTAAGAAGTATATTAAATAAGTACAAATCCTTTATCTTAAACACAGAAGTATGTAATTAAAAGATGTTCAATTTCTCCCAAATTGATTTAAAATTGTTTTTATTTATTTCAAATTAATAGCTTTTCATAAGGGTAAATAATAAAATTAAATAAGGAATGAAATGACTATGTATTGCACACTTCTTAAATTCTTTAAATTAAACAATTTGAATAAAACAGTTTTAACTAATTTAACTGAAATAAACACACCAATCTTATCTTGATAACCACACGGAAACGAGTCAATTTTTCTATAGATAGAAACATATTTATTCGCTCTTAGGAAAACAATTTCCCCCATATTTATATTTTTAGAAAAAGAATGAAATAAAGTATACAAAAAGAGCAATATAAATAACTCCATCTTTACACGAAGGTTACAAAGCCACAAATGAAAAACTCAAATCGAAGGATTATCTGAAAATTGTTTCATTTTAAAAACTCGAAACCCTGCTTTCGGCGACAGGGAAATCGAAGTGCAATTGAAAAGACTGCATCTGCTTTGAAAGATTATTTTCCCAGGATTTTTGATTTTGAGGAAATGCTGCTCAGGGGTTGTTAGAGAATTTCAGTTAAACCATAACATTAAAGATGTTAAAGTAACCCAGCGTGGTTTATTTTACATAAAATAAAACGAATTCTATTTTAAGTATCAATGTTTTTATAAGATATAAAATCTCCCCATGCAAAAATAGAAAATTATAAAAGATTTACAGTTTTTTTTAAAACTAAAATTGTTGGATTCATTTGATATATGAATTAATGAATTGTACTGATGTAAAGGATTTTTATTTCGTCTGAATACAGTTGTGGAATTGAATTCGGAAAAAAAATTAGTATATTAAAACGACATTGATGGTTAATAAGAGTTTTTATATTAGTTTAGATATGATTTTTTTTTTAAATTCACAGTTTGTTATTTTAACACCGAAAGTGTTTTCAAGATAAGTTTGTTTTTTGGTATAAGGGGCGACTTTGAATGGAGATTATCTGAAAATTCTATACTATAACTTGTTCAGTGAATACAAAAAATAGATACTTGTGTTAATACTCATCGATCGTTTTTGCTAAATTAGAAAAATGTCGCCAAACAATGATTGATCAGTATAATTGGATTGGAAATGATTGTTGTAGATTTTTTTTTTTTTTTTGGCTGGAATTGAGCCAACTTTCCTATTCGACGGAATTTTACAAAGTATCAACATGACATATATTATACAAGATATTAGGTTTTAAAATTTTTAGTTTTATTTTATTGTAAAATTCCAAGTGAATGACAACGCTTGGTAACAAATCAGTAATTTTTTAGTGTGTGACCTTGGTAACAATATCTCGGCAGATATCAAAACGTTAAACTAAGAAATTTTTTCCTTTCACCCATACGGGATTAGTGTATCAATTTAGGCACTAAATCACATTTTGGTTTTCAATAAAAGAAATACATAAATTAACTAATTGTTTCTTCTTCATTTCAACCTTACAGTCTGAAAGAACAGTTAGTTTTATTTAAAATCGAGAGTGTTATCTGGTTTTATATATAACCCATACAATGATTTTTATTGAATATGTATTAGTTCACTCTTCTTGAAGACAACTGCAAAAAAAAAAAAAAAATCTTTCTTTCTATGCTCTATAGCCTACTGCAGGCCAAGGCTGTCTCAATCAGTCTCTTCAAGCATCCCGATCATACGCTATGGACCTGTAAGAATTAGTTTTTAATATCTCAAGATTTGTTTCCTCACATTTAAACCATCTAGTGTAGGTGTTTCCTCTTTTTTCTGATTCCCTCTACTGTCGCAAAGGTCACTTTTATTATAGAGTCTATTTTTTCACAAAAAAGGTAACTATTACTGATAAATATCTGAAAATTTATACGTCACATTAAGTATTTATAAATAAAGCTGTGTTTTGAAGTTAAAAATTTAATTTCTTTTCAAATGTCAGAAGTTCAGAGCAATTTAATAATATTTTTTTTTAATAAAAAAAAATAGAAAATCTTGTAATGCCGGATTTACAATTATAAATTTATTCACGTTTTAAATGCTTTGAACAGTATAATTTACAGCTGTTTCATCCATAAAAAAATTTAAGTACTAAACTAAAGCTAATATTATAAACATTTATACGAGATACACCCATGAACATTTATAAATCATTCTTTCTAATCTTAAAATCTCAGAAATAAGAAACATAAGGAATAAAAACATGTGAGTGTTTTTGACATACTTAAAGTTTTATGACTTCTGTTTTTCCATTAAAATAAACTGGCGTTTAATCCAGATGATAACATTTGTTCAGGAGCAAAATAAAAATAATAAATGCTTAAGGTTATATAGCAATGAAAAATATGTCAATGAAACTTCGTGACTGAAGACAAAAATAGGAGAAATGAAATCACAAAAAAAAAAAAGAAAAAAAATATTACAAGCTGAAATTAATTTTATAGAAATTCTGCATTACGGTCCCAAGATAAATAATTTTGAAGGAATAAAATTAAGTACTGGAATAATCGAAAAACTTCAATAGTTATTAATATAAATTATTATTTTTTCATTTATATGAGATGCTTCAAGTCAAATTTTACATGTTACTTGCAGAGTCATCGTTTATTCTTGTAGGCACAATGGTCTCTCTGGCGCAAACAAAACATTTCTAAAAAAATCTATTCCGTGAACCGTTTTACTTATTCTTATTCAGCTTATTATAAAATGCTTTAATCATTACGAAAGTTCGTACAGTATCAATAGAAGTAAAAAAAATTGAACTTCTAAGTAACGTTAAAATCCATTTACAGGATTTATACAAATTAAAAACGTATGTGATTTCATACAGAATCGATTAGTTTTCTATATTCTAATTATTACGATCAACATGATCAAAACCTAGTCCAAACATAATAAAAACCTATACTAATGATCATTTGGTTACGAAATGCGCCATCTAGTAGAAAACATCGAAATTGTATTGAAGAAGAGAAAGTATAAGACATTATATTCGTATTTATGAACTGATTTTCTCTCTTTTGTCTTAAGAATGTAAACTGGAGCAATTGGATCTCTCTAAGAAAAACCATTTCTTTAAACATCAAAATTTAATTTACTAAGTATTCTGTAAACAATGTAGTTTAATCTAACCAAATGTTCTAAAGTAAGAATCATCGCGCTGTGTTAAAGAACAGACCCTAAATGGGAAAAACTTTTGGGGCTCCAAAACAATCATCATATTTCGATATCAATATTTACATCACATCTTATATTGAATTCGCTACTCACTTGTTTTGCACCAATTTTTTCCTGCATAAAAAAGCTCTATATTCTGTTTCCCTTACTTTAATGTCAAATAGAATTTTTATTTCACGTTTGTAAATTATACTATAGGGTATATAGATATAAGTGTTGTAACTACACGAATTTATGCCAACAATGGAGCATTTTTCTGGGTAAAAATTTATTTTTAATCAAAGTTCTGTGCGTGAGTACAAAGAGAGAACAACCTTAAACGAAGAATAAAAACAATCTCCAAAGAAAGGATCCCAAAATAAATTACATACAAGAAAGACAAACATACTTTGAAAAGACAATAATTGCTTAAAATTTACATGTTAATCATAGTCAGAGAGTTAGTCGCTTCTTCTTCATATATCTAATGATGATATAAGAAAGGTTGAGAATATCTCAAACTAAAAAGCTTTCTTTATTCTTTTCTTTCTATATAATGAGTTCAGTGAAATAAAAAAAAAAGACTTTGTACGAAATGACAAATTTTTAAGATATTACTATTTTTCTTATAAGTTATTTAATACTATAAACCTTTCATCAAGCTTTAACATGAAGTAAGAGAACAATCCTAAAAGACACCGATTCAAATTTTGAGATACGAGTAATAATAGACCATTAAATCTAAAAGATAACCATTACTCGAAATCGACGTATTAATTAAAGCCTCTGTATATTTTCTGTGTTTCAAATTAAAAAAGACATTAACATATTATTTTGTTTTTAACAATATGAATTGTGAAACGGATAAACATAAGCACAAAAAATATTTTTAAAACCAGCTTTTATTTAAAAATTGACTAAAACGTATCAAAATAATTTTTTAATGTAAAATAATGTATAGTTTATTAAGGCTTGAGGGGTGCTAATACTTGTTTCGATCTTATATATAAGTAAGAAGTTATATGTGGAACTTAATTTATCAGTAATTACCAAGGATCTTAGTTAAGTGTCTCAAGCTTTTGAAATTTACATATTATTTTACTTAAAATTTTTTTAACTTGTCCATTGTTTAGTTTGGTTCAAACATGTTTTTACTTACATTTATTTAATTCTTTTTAATCCGGAAATTTAAGGCTAAAAAACAGTTATATTAGCTACAAATGTGTACAAAATTTCAACTCATTTGAACATTGTTAAAGCTCCCGTCTACCCGCCATTTTGATTTTGTGGACGCAATGTTAATTCTATAGAATTTCCGCTTTAATTCTCCCATCTTTACTATTTAGTCTATTTGAATAAAATAAAGTGTATCTGAAAGAGCAAAAAACAATGAATGTTTCTTTGGAATTACTTTTTACCTCCAATTCTTAAAAATTTATCCCCCCTATTTTAATTATTCATTTGAGAGTTTTTCCGGTCCTTAAAAATATTTTTAAGTATTTTAAAGAATCAGAGGGAAAAAGTAATTCCCCAGAAACATTCGTTATTTTTTACGCTTTCAGATGTACTTTATTGCATACAAATAGATCAAATAGTAACGATGTGAGAATCAAAGTAGAAATTCCGCAGGATTATCATTACGTCTACGGAATTAAAATGGCCGGTAGAGGGTGCCTTAAGTAGTTAAAAGGTCACGGATTGTTACTTGTATTCAAAATTTCAGCTTGATTGGACGATAGAAAGTGTATTAAAATTCGAGTATAAATTTTGATCTGGAAATATCCGTTTCTACATTCATGCATATGAATATAGCAAGGCAAATAAAAGTTTGCAGTAAATCTTTTTAAATACAATGTTTTTTTAGGATGTCATATTAAAGCTCCCGTCTACCCGCCATTTTGATTTCGTGGACGTAATGTTTATCCAATGGAATTTCGATTTTCATTTTCACATCTTTACTATTTGATCCATTTGAATGCAATAAAGTGCATTCGAAAGAGAAAAAAATGAATGCTTCTATCGATTTCTTTTTTTTTTTCCGATTTAAAAAAATATCTTTTAAATAACAGAAAACTCGTAAACGAATCATTAAAATAAGAATAAAAATATATATATTTTTTTAAAATCGGAGAAAAAAAGAAATTCCACAGAAGCATTCATTATTTTTTTTCTCTTTCGAATGCACTTTATTGCATTCAAATAGATCAAATAGTAAAGATGTGAGAATGAAAGTCGAAATTCCATAGGATTAACAATACGTCCACGAAATCAAAATGGCAGGTAGAAGGGAGTCTTAAGGACGCATTTATGAAGTTCAAAGTATGAAAAAAACTACGACTATTCTTTGAGTTTGATATTTTAAGGTATTACCTTCTTTTTATAAACTTAATCGGCCTATTTTATGAAAGATATTCCCATACCAGTTTATTTTCAACGAGTAAAGTGAAATAAATAAGTCTGACTAAAAGTAGGTGAATTTTTATGAAACCAATAAATAACCAGTCAAGGAATATTTTCAAGTTTTATGTAAAGTAACTTCAACTAACCATATATACACCAAGACTTTAAGTCAAGCAAGGAATGAGTTCCAAATGAAGGACCTCTTGCCCAAATATGCGTTCGATCAATCCAACTTTCCCTTTAGGAAGACAATCATCACTTTAAAGTTGACATATTAATTCCAGTCACCTCTTTATTCTCCAGGTCTTAAACGGTCTGTTTTGGAATGGAAGGCGGAAGATATCACACACCAATTGATTTCCGCCCATTTCTTTCTAATGTGTAATGCGAAACTAATGAGGTTTCATGAAGACAGGATCGCTGACTGAGAAATGATACCATTGTCAATTCCCATGATGGATGACACTGTTAATCGGAACATCTGTCTTGACTCTATTTTCCGTCGGAATCATTACGGGCATAGGTGGAGAACGTATTGGGGGAGGAGGCTTTTGTGTTCCTGGATTTGTTCTAATTACGGAACAGTATTTTGCGCGAGCCTCAAAATTTAAATAGGTGCGCATATGGAAGATTAATCTTGTATCTTCTTTTTGGCATCGGTTGTTTTGAACAAAGAATGCTAGATTTTAAGGTAATGTGTTGATTCCAGCCATTGAAACATATACATTGTATCGGATGAAGTAAAGCTATTTAGTAGTAATTGCTTGTTCGATAAATGATATTAATCAGAAATTGTGATGAATGAGATTGCAGAAGTTATTTGCAAATGGAATCTCGAATTCAATTATTTCTTAAAGTTATTTTCGGAATCTAAATAGTGAAAGGAATCGAAGACTTGTAATTAACTTCGGATATTTTGAGCTGTAGATTTACTTATTATGTACTTTTACGTTACAGTTGCTCGAGACAAATTATTTAATCATACTGACATATCTTTGAAACACTTAAAGGTTTTCATAATGCGTTTCGGTTTTGTGCTAAATGCGTGCAATTCTTTATCCCAATGGTAATCAATATTGTTCTTGGAATTATCCTAAGGCTCAAGTTAATTTAATGATAGCATTAGATACAGTTTAGCGTATTGGGAAAGCTGACTCTTTTCTAAAATGTAATGATGCCTTCTGTTTTATTCGAAGCTTCTTTAATAATAGTCGCTCATTGACACGGAAAATGAATCAACACAAAAGTTATTTTTTTTTAAAAAACTCTAAATCTAGGGTTGAACAGTAGGCAGAAGGCTAGCTACCATTCTATTTATTATCGAGACATGATGGAATCTTATGTATCGTCGCCTTTTTTTATGTCCGTTCAGACTGTTATGAGAAAGATCGAAAATCAATTTCAGGGAAGGTTGAATTTTAACTGGATATGCAATAATAATTTCTCTTTCGAACTGTTCGTATGCCCGTTACATCTTTGATACACTCCATTGTATAAATAATCGAGAAATAAAAAAAAAATATATAGCTTAAAATCGTTTAAATTCCACAACTCAGATTTTACACAAGAAATAGTGGAGATGATAATTTCTTTTAGCGTAGAAATGTTTATTAATAGTAAATTTGTTGAAATGTTTAGAATGATAGCGAATAATACACACTAAATATACAAAATTGAAATAATGAATGTATGTTTGCTTGAGTCATCCATCTCATTCATGTCTGCTAAATCTGTAATAAACTTAATTGAAAATTATCATAACACAATGAAAACTTTCAAATAGAGCTCTTAATGAATGGACACAATATTAATAAATGATTTACCTTAATTTAAGTATAATCAGGGATATAAGAAATAACCGAAAATATAATCAGATTATTTCACATTTTATGACAGTTATGAAGTCATATTCTTTGTTCCGAAGTCGTTTGACTGTTTTTGTTAATTTAGCTTCGTGTGTGGAATATTTTAAAGCCAAAAGATTTTGATCTTGCAATGAATTGCTACTAATTTAAATTTTGTTTCTTAAATAATTCTTTACCATACAAAAAAAAATCAAAGAATAACAATAGTGGGGAAGATCTGAACAAACTTCATGTTATAAATGACCACGTTCATTTCACAACTGAATAAATATTAACATACCACGTTTAATTAAACATTTTAATTTAAGATCATGATAGAAGTGTAAAATTTTTTTCTAGTGTAATTCGGATAATGCCTTAAATTACTTTCTAATTTAATGAATGCTTTTTTATTATTGTTATATATGTAAAATACAGATTTTGGGATTTATGTATGAGTTAATCGCAAGACAATTCGATTGAAAACATCCAACTTCCATTTAAATCCGGGTATTTCAACTCCTAATTAATAAAATCTACAAGAAATTATAAGAACATTATAAAATAATAGTAAATACAATTAATAAGGTATTTAATAATCATTTGAAGTTAAGTTAGAAATAAGGCTACTTATTTAATGGATAAGAAATAAGCAAAAAGTGATTGTTTATTATTCTCGCACTGAGAAGGAATACTAGGATTTTTGATGACAAATCTCGTAATTTTGTACCTGGGTCAGTGACGAGGACGACACCTGAGCTGGTACTTCTCCTCTCCGAACTTCTACACCCGTCAACAGGAGGACTTGGGACCTCAAACAGATTTAACGAGCATCAACTCGCTACAAGGCGGGTATTTAGTGGCATCAGGGATCGAACTCACGACTCAACAAAAACAACACCAGCCGCGAGTTCGCAACTTTTACCACTAGGCTACTGCAGCCACGAAACGAGTTAAACATTGTAAAGACTACTACAGGGATTTCTGTCTTGCAAAATTAACGTACTTGAATTGTTTCTTTCAATTTTCTAGATATAAGAATACATGAAATAATATTCCAAATCTGATAACACTCGTGATTTATTTTAAGTAACTGAATCCTGCTGAATATAAATAGCTT
Source organism: Nephila pilipes (assembly GCA_019974015.1). Taxonomy (NCBI): domain Eukaryota; kingdom Metazoa; phylum Arthropoda; class Arachnida; order Araneae; family Nephilidae; genus Nephila; species Nephila pilipes. The sequence continues at coordinate 264,289 of BMAW01083816.1, forward strand.
TTGTATTTTAAATCTTATTTACACAAATGTTTTGTTGAATAATGCATTTGAGAAACAGAGTACGAGTACATCTGATTGATCAAACTTCTATCGATGTGATTAAGATTTGAAACCTAGTATTAAAAAGCTGAATAAATACTTGGAAACAACACGAAAAGCGTGCGAATGTATATTTATATGCAGTGAAAACTGCAAGAAATCTGCTTTGATGAGTTGCTATCGACCTGCATTTGTGTTCATATAGTATATGATTCATCCATGGTATTATGACGTAGAATGTCCATCCAGATGTCCTCCAAAGAAAATAATAATACAATGTGTTACATTATGAGGTTTTGTCTTACGTTAGGTAAACTTGTTCCCGGGAAAAAATTGATTTTTTTTAAATATCACTGTGGTTGAAGCTATCTTAAATATGTTATGATGTTTCGCAAAAGTTAAATATGTAAACTACCATTGAAATGTTTTAAATGAAAACAGATTGTAAAAGCAAAAAAGATGAGGTGAATCTTTTAGCACAGGCAAGTCTTCAATAAGTTTTTTGAAAGTGTTTAAATTGTGTGTACAAGAATATTTTCACAACTCGGAAGTCAAGGAAAATAGCAGCACATCAAATTTCATTCAGTTCAAAGTAATCATATTGTGACATTGGGTTATTCTCGATTTTCCCTTCACTAACCTCGGAAACTTTCTGGTAATTTGAATTGCATAAAATTACAACTCCATTCCAACGAAAAGAAACGTGATTATGTAAATTAGATGAAAATCATAAGTGAAATGAACTGAATCAGAGGGATAGTGATGTATAAGCGAAATAGAATTTAAAGGAAAAGAAGGGGAGATAGAGGATAGTGTCATGCTGCCAGATGTGTAGATCGGATTGAATCCTCGTAATTAATCGTTTGTATAAAAAGTAATTGAAAGTGACTTCTGATCAGAATAATAGGAGCCAAATCTGCCATAATCGAGGGATAAACTGAGTTAAAACTTATTCGTGAGAGATCAAACATGCATATTCTTTGATAAATAATAAAGTTTATTGTTGTTCTGACATATCTTCAATTGGAATTTTGAACTTATTGCATACTTAATTAGACTTCAAGATTGATGTAGAGTCAATATATATTTTATTTATTAATTGAAACCTATAAAAAGTTTTAAACCGATTGGACTTAGCATAAGTTATTTTCATTAATTGGACTTAGCATAAGTTATTTCAAGAGATAATACTTTTCAAAGTTCTTTTTAATTATATAACTTGAAAAAAATTAAATTTTCGAGTGAGGAATTACGAGTATTCTGAAACATAGTAAAATAAATTTTATTTATAAGTTAGACATTCACAATCGTGGAAAAATATCACAATTCTTACAATTGGAATCGTAAAAGAAAATTTGAAATTCTAATTCACAAAAGAATTCTAAGAGCGACTAATTGGTGTATTGGATTTGGCTCAAAATTTTTAATTGTTTGAAAATGAGCTTTGATGTTACTTAAAATAATTTTGTCATTAAATACTTTCTCCTTTATTACAGAACCTTTTATGAAAGATTTTTGAAAGACTTAGCAAAGTTAACTTTATTTTTACGAAAAGGTTTCATTCATATTTCCTATTGAATTTTCGAAATTGATCATCAATACAAATTAGGAATTAATAATTAGTACTTTTTTTTATCAATGAACATTCTTTCAAGTTGAACTAAAAAGATTTAAAAAAGTTTTTGAATATCATGAAATAATCAAAATTCTTAAGCTCATTAAAGTCAGGAATGTTTATTGGAAGAATTATTGCAACTGTAAATAGAAAGCGATCAAAATAAAAGTTAAGGTAAATGAAGTATCATATTTCTGATACAAAAAGTATACCAAGAGACAAAAATTTCTGAAATTAGTGTAATTAGGAGACATTTGTTCATTTTTCTAATATTTTTAAAAAATCACCATTATGATTTTGAATGGCTTCCAATATAATCAAGATAGGCATTACAAATGAAAAATTGTAAATATCGATATCAATACTATTCCATAGAATTTAAATGCAATACGTAAAGGTACCCAATCATTAAACATTTTTCGAAATTAATAATCGCAATTTTTAATTAACCGATAACAGCCAGGGAATTCGTTACTATGAATTAGAAGCCGCGTTCATTAAATTAGCGAAAATTCATAAAAATGAATATGTTCCCGTTATAAAGGTTAATAATCCTGCAAATAAATTACGAGTTCAACTACCATGAATATTTTTAAATAAATTGAGCAATCAATAAATCTAAAATGAGCAAGAGACAGTTTCTCAAAGAAGTATTGCGAGGCTTACACGTTCTGTAAAACTATTTAATGACGGGAACTGCAAGTCTCATTAGGAATTTTCCATTTTTAACCATCTAAAATGAACGGGAAAAGAACTTTTTTTTCCCGCTTCAAGATGTGAATAGCGATTTGAAGATTTCATTCCAAAGTGGTATAACCATAATGTGAAAAGAGTAATTAGTAATAAAACACGATTACTCCTGCTTTATAAGTTTGAAAAGGATTGCACCCACAATAATTACTGCACTTGCAGTTGATATTTAGTTATGTCTTTTGAGGATGTGGGATTCTATAATTAAAGCGGCAAACACAAGCTCGCAATTAATTAAGAGGTTTTTCAATTATAAAAAGAATGGAAGGGATTGCAGCCACAATGTGTTCATTACTGTGAAAGTTTTGTGTCATGATTAATTCAAGTTTTTAAATAGATTAAACTTCATTATGAAATGTATAGGAAGGTAGGTTTTTGCTTTTTTTTAAAAAATTGAACAATAGTGTCACGCCATTTTCTTTTCAAACAAAAGAAATGGTTTTGGAATCGGGCTTCCACTAATGAGACTAGTGCCCTAGTGGTTTTGTGTATTTCCAAAAATCATTTTAACTTTCAAAGATTAGTTGCACAAATAAGTCTAACGAGCCTGATGGCTGTACATTTTACATTGTACAGTCAACATTGTAAATAATATAGACAGCGAAATAATTAAAAAATTCTTGGTAATTTGTAAACTTTATTAAGTGGGATAAGTTTTAAAAAGTCCTGGAGTTTATGTATTGTTTCTTAAGTAATATGTCTAAATTTAAAGAGAATTCTCATTATTTAAAGTCGGGTTAATTTTAGAGCACATATTTAAACAATGCAATAATGTAACATTTAATAATGAATTATTTAATGGCAAGACGAAATCCTACATTTTTTAATGGGAATAAATAAAATGTATTTTATAATGTAAATTTTTAGTTAAAGAACAGTAAAGGAAATCAATTGAACTAAAATTTTGTTAAATAAATATATTTTTACGTTTTTCAAACAAACAAACAAAAAAAAAACTACCTGTTTTTATTTGTAGAACAATGAAAAGGTAATAATTACGTCAACAGTATTTTTGGGTTGTTGTGCTTAAAACAAATTTGATGTTAACATGTTTTGAAACAAACAAATAATAAAAAATTTTTGAAACAAACAATGAAAAAGTAAAATATACTAAAATAATTTTGACTCCTTAAGAGAAGCTGAAGCTGAAATTGGTTGGTAATTTCCGTTCAACATCGTATTATCGGGATACTTTTGTATTTTAGATACATACTTTGTTGCGATGGAATGATTCGTGAATTTCAATTCTATCAAGTATTCTGGGATTTTTGAAAAAAAAAAGCATATTTAGAATCAAAATGTGATAAAAAACTACATTGCAATTCAGAATCTTCATAATTCACAGTAAATGCACTTCCTTATGGTTATAATTACACAGTAAATCTGTTGTGTAAGAAAAGTAATTATTCATGGATTTACACAAACTAATTTAAAACACATGTTTCGTCTATAATACTACAATTGATGAATCAAATGAAGATTTGAAAACTGAGCGCTTAAAAACAAAAAAACACGATGCTTCAATTTAAATACCAATTTTTGTGTAATATTATGGAAAAAATACCTATTGAGTTTTTTAAAGTGTGAAAAGATTTTGACTACTTCGGTTCTATCAAACAAAAAGAAATATTTGTAAAATTGCAAGTCAATTTTAAATACGCTTTTCATTCATAACATTTTAGCTAATGAATCAGTATTGATTGAAATCTGAAAACAAAGAAATTTAAATGTAATACTTAGTTGCAAATCTAAAAATTTAGAACAATATGTACTTTTTCAAATATCAGTACTCTAATCTAGTGGCACCCAACAATTTTCAGTCCATGTACCCTCCATCTTGCTTGGTTTCTTTCTACTTACTCCTGACTAAAATATCCACAATTCCCCACCATAATCTGTTTTACATATTTCAGATACCGATTGGTTGGTTGGTTTCATTTCCGTCGCACTAGAAGCAACACCAGGGCTTTTGGCGATGGACCTCGTAATTGTGAACCTCGGTCAAGTGACGCGGACGACACTGAGCTGACACCCCCTCTTCTAACTTCCACACCACGCCAAAGGGAAGACTTAAAAACTCCGACAGACGTGAGTAATGTGCATCAGCCCCAGCTAAATAGCGGGTCTTCAATGGGCTCACGGCTCACACTACGACCCGACGAAAACTGTCGGCTGCAAGTCCGCGACCAGGACCACTAGGCTAACGCGGCTACATTACTGCGGACTAAAGACTTCATAAAAAAAAAAGGGATATTGAATTAAATCAAATGATCTATTTCTTCATTATATAGCTTTAATTTTTGAAGTAAGCAAACAAATTAACACAAAGATTGTAAAAAAGAAAAACTAATGGGATATTAGGCACTGCATATTGAATCCCAAAATTTTGAAAAATTAGGTTCAGTAGAGAATAAATACACTCTCAAATCCGGAGGTGTGTTTAATTTGCTTCTGTATTTTTATGAAATAATACGAATAGAAAGATCGTCCGTTCAATAAACTCCGTGCTAGCGAACGGAAACTAATACATTTTTTTAAAAAAAATTATATAAAATTTTATAGATAGAGAGGACAATGATACACAACTGATAATCTTAATAAAAATCTCTACCTACTTTTTAAAATAATTTTGTTCTTTTTTTTAACTGTGAGGCCTTCGTAAACCGCTTTCAGTTCGCGTATCCCCTAACGACCCCTCGCGTACTCCTGGTGTGGGGGGGGGAATTCACGTATCATAGGGTGTGAATCGCTGCTCTTATCTATTAGTAGATTGTAGTTATTATCTCATCCAATAGATGGCGCAGTAGCCATCACGTAAACAATAAAAAAAAACGTGATGTTACCTCCAGCTATCTCTTAAAAGTCGGTAGCTTTTCTCCCGAATTAAGCCGAAGTAAAAATTCAACGCTTTTAAAATTTATGGGAAAAGGGGCTGCATTATGAACTTGACTGACGTTCACTTTTGCCTCCTCATCCTCGCAAATAAAAAAGCGATAAAAATTCATGCAAGAGGTTACAGAAAATGATGAATCGGCTTAAGTCGGCGAAATGTTGGAAGTGAGAGTGAAGAAAAAAAAATAATATCTATAAAGACATCCCTGCAATGCTGTGAAATGAGAATTGATGATCGCATCTAGTTGTGCTTCTTTTCTGTGAAAAGACGCTCTTCATAAAATGCCAGGGTAGAGGGATGGTCCCAAGAATCTTGGAGAGGGTGGGTAGGAAAGGGGGTTGATTCGAAAGTTCTATCCAGTGAAGTAGGAAGAGGGAGTTCATTAATTATATGCGACGTGCCGACGAAGGTCTTAAATCTCAGAATTAAAGCGCAGTTTCGTCTGCCTGTTAATAAGTCAGAGTAGGAACTGGGGTGTCGATTGCCCTAAAGGGAAAAGTTTCGGTATGTTCTGGAACGGGGGGTGGAGAAATTAATTTCGATTTTTTTTGCTTGTTTGTTTATTTTATTTTAGTGATCATCAAAAAATGTTCTGGATGAGAAAGAGAGTAATTATTTTTGAAACGCTTGATGCGGATGAAAAAAAATAATTTAAAAGTATAACGCCTGGAGCATCTTATGGGAGAATTTTGTGGTTTCATTCTCGGAGAAAATAGTTCTTAAAGTTTTTGGAGTTAATATTTCTTTTCCATTGATAACGTTAGATAAAATCGATTAATTTTTTTATGTCCTCCGTGAATGCTTGTTTATTTTATATATTTGAAGTCTTACTCGTACTAAGCAATTAAATTGATAATTGGCGACGAACCTCTCATAATTCTGAACAGCACTGAAAGAACACAACTCCTAAATTATAATCACAATTTCTAAATCTAGTTAGGCAATAATATACAGTAGTTGTCATTATTGCACTCAGAAGATGAAAGGCTATTCTTGGAATTGCGACCTTTCGGTTATTTGCTTATTGATCCAAGCTTTCTAGCTCCGATTTGAAAGGTAAAAAAGAAATTAATTAAAATATTCTTAAAAAGTTAGAAAATTTAACAGCATATAAATTGACTGTAATTACATATGAAATTACTATCAATGCAGAATATGTAGCAACATGTTCGATTTTAATTCAAAGTTTAATCGATCAATTTTTTTTTAAAAAATGAAGAAAATTTAAGACAGAAATGTATATTCTTTTAGGATAATGTTTATTATACATTTTTTTTTAAATAAATTCACACAATTGAACAATTTCGCGCAGTTCATATGAGTGTAGCGTGATTATCTATACGTTTCTTATAACTCTCATTTCTGTTACAAATATTATATATATATATATATATATATATATTCAAATTAGCATAACAGACACAATTAATATATATAGAAGTAATTATTAATATAGGGATTTAGTGGTAAGAATTTTAGACCAATTTTATTTTGAATTGCGATATTTCAGGTGTTCTCCAAATAATGAGTATCGACACACACAGTAAAAAGTAAACTAAACAATATGTAATAAATCAAAAAGAAATAAAAATTAATGATTTTTCATTCTTTTCTTTGTTTTATTATATTTGTTTATTTTTCTACATATTTTCATGCATTATTACGAAAACATCTGTATGCATATATATATATATAATCTGTTAAAGAAAGTCTTTTAAATTTGCAAAAATCGCATTTACAAACGAAACAGGGAACAACATCAATTGTTAGAAATTAGCTAACTGTGTTATTGTCTAACAGTCATCAATAATTAAAAATTGCCTTTTGATAACTATTTTACTGTGTGTTGTAAAAATATTTATTTTATCAAAGCTGCTATTTAAAAATCCTGCTGGGGGCCAAATTTGAAAAGAATTGAGTTAAATTTAAGGATATTGATTTTAATAACGCAATGGACATATAAACTAAATTTGAAAATCCAAACTAGAATAAAATAGTCACTTTCTTGACTCTTTTTCATGAGTCTATTCATTTTTTTTTTTAACATTGTTAAGTTATTATAAAACCCATACATTAAATTTATTAAGATGTTAGATAAAATGATTATTTAAAATAAAATATAAGTTATAGAGGGAGTATGTATCAGAGAATTCCACACAAATATTGTTAAAATAATTTATTTCCCATGTGATAAATGCACGATTGTATTGTCAAAAAAAAAAAAAAATATATACACGATTCAATATCGTAGATCGATTCTTTTTCTTCACGTGACCTCCATTAAATTTTCTAAAGTTAAACACACATTTACTGACCACATTTTATTTCTGTGTCAGGGTAATATACAGTTGAATTCTTCTGTCTTCTCTAACAGGTACCCTTCAATACCATATCAAAATTTTTGGTTTCAACTCTTCATATTGAATCTATTGTTCATGAATATAAAGATGGACTGAAGGATTTTTCCAGTATCTAAATCCTATTTCTGGATTACCTTTCTTAGTGTATTTTGATAAAGGTCTACTTTTTAATAGTAATATAACACTTAGGATTTAATTATTCACTTATATTAAATTTCAATCAGTATGGCTTAACTTGGGCAACATTTTTCAATTCCGAAATGGGAAAAAAAAAATCGAATGGAAAAAAACGTATCATCGAGCAACATGTATTCAGATTCAGTTTTTACATACTTGTACAGGAGGAATTACTTTAATTGTTCACCATGGGGCGTGGTAAATTGTAAGTTAGGAACATGAGCTTCGTGGCTGAAGATGTTAGTGCAAATTTTGATTCAGTTTAAGTCTCATAATGTGAAATAATGGAAAGCTACAGCACGTTAAATGGTTAGATTTGACTAAATAAAAGTAATGTTAGAAGCAAAACGGGCTGTTGGCAATGGGCCATGTAGTTTTGAACCTCGGTCAAGTGACGAGGATGACATCTGAACAAGCACCCCACTTTTATCATCTAAGTCAAGCCAACGTGGGCACATTGAAAGTTACGATAAATTTAACGTGTATCAACCCGCTACTCGTTAGTCTTTGGAATGACTCCTTCGCAGTTTCCCTTGTGTTGCTCCGGGAAATGATGACAATTACAGTTAAATCGAATACCAAAACCTTCATGGGATCGGACATTTGGCCCAATTTATGTGGGTTACAAGAAGCAATAGCTCGAAAGATGAGTATAATAGAAGCACTAATCCATACTTGTTTATAGGATCACAGTATTTTGTTAAAATTTAAGCTTAACTATTCCCATATTCACTACAATATGTTTTCATTATTTCGCTAGCTAAACATTTCGCAATACACTCAATAACTGTAATTGAAAATGGATGGTACACTCGAAAAGGAGTAAGAGTGAAAAAAAAAATCATTCGTTAAAAATATTTTTATGTGGGGAATATTTATTAAAAACGGAAAGGGTTTAATTTTTTAATTGATTTTTTAGTCAAATAATATTAAAAGCAGAAATTGCATTCTTGTAATAGATAAAAAAATTACAATTCTTGTCATTTAAACAATTAATAGAATAAATATATTTTCTTAATGGATTTGTTCAAATTTTTTATGCAGCACTTTTGTTGCGCATTGTTTTGACTGGAAATAAATAAATATTCCTCTGAACATTTCCTCCTGATTCCATTTGAGCATTTCAAGGTTTCAATTGATGCATAAGAACAGGAGACAAACGTCGCCGAATCAGTGATTTAGTGTATATGTTTCTATTGCGAACTATTAACAATTTCCATCCTAAAGTACATCCTCAACTTAATGAAATGGAACACTGAAAAAAGCTACAGGCAAGCAAGATACCGTATGAGTAAGTTTCCCACCTGAGTGGCGGCTTGAAAGTAAGTTGAGCCAATGATGATTAACAGGATATCTGTCATAATCAGCCATAATTCGTAATCTTTCATCATGATTCAACCCTAACATATCCCTCAAAAACAATAATTATAATGTAACAATAGCAATAAAATAATACTGACTTATGGGAACAAGCTTCAAATTACGTCACATATTTTCAAACAAGAAAGCCTAATAACGTATACAAGCAGTTTGTAACACAAGGGTTGATTGACTGGTTTTACTGGTCGCACTTAAAGTAACACGAGGGCTAGTGGCGATGGCTCTCGTAATACTGAACCTCGGCCAAGTGACGAGAACGACACCTGAACTAGCACATCCCTCTCCTAACTTCCACATCCCGCCAATGGTGAGAATTGGCGGATTTAACGTCCATCAGATCCGGTAACTGGGCGGGTCTTTTGCTACACAAAAGCTCGAACCAACGACTCGATGAAAACCGCCAACTGTGAGTCCGCGAACTTGACCACTGGGCTACCGCGGCCACATAAAACGAGGAACAAGTAGGACGTGTACTCTTTTGCGTTTTTACCCTAAGCTAACACTTTGGAAACTCTTAAATGAATTTGGTTACATTGAATATTTCTCCCAATGGATGAAACGTGACTTATGTAGATCAGATTATCGATAGAGTGTTCTATTTCATTTTTATGAATAGCAACTTTTAAATTCTCAACTCAATTCTTCAATAAATTTAACAGCTTTTCTCGTGTTAAGAATCATTATTAATCGAGCATTTATTCCAAATCCCAATCAATTGCAAAAATTCTTTGACTGAACAACAATCTTCGAGAGAGGAATCACATGAACACAATCTTAAATTCATCCTATTCCCTCCGGAACTTAATAAGCGATCTTTTATTTCGAAATTCACTTTCGATAGTATATAGAGAGAAAATTAATTATTCCGTCTCCTTCACAGAAACAACGAGTGAGTTATCCTGATTGCATCACTCACTCCCTACCCCCTTCCAACTCATTTGCTGCAAATCCAAATGATTCAATTGAATTAAATCCAAAACAAGAACTCCCAGAAACTAGATCTTCGGGCATCCTTTCGCCTTGCGGGAGAAAAAGAACAACAGTAAAAAAAAAGGGTCTTTCGAAAGAAGAAGTACCGTTCTTCTGACAATTCTCCAAAACTGATTTTTCTCCCCCTTCGCAATAACTTTTAATGTATCTAATGCAATCACCGTAGAGTTTTACATTAGTATCGGAAAGAACGCTATCTACCAAGCCATTGTAGTACGTATTATTTTCTATCTCCTTGAACATTACATATAATGATACAAAATGACAAAAGATATAAAAGGATAATCTCATTTTTGGGAGTTAGGCTTAAAAGTCAAAAGCCTTCGCAGTCTTGGTAAAGAGGGTCGATTTATAAGCAAAGGGAGCAGCATCTGGAAGGGATTGAGGGGGGATTGAAGGTAAATTTGATTTACGATACTTGCAAGAGGAAGAACTGGGAGAGTTAATTATCGTTTGCTATGATCAAGGGAGACGGGATGTTTCGGGATCAATACAGTTCAGCTTTAAATAGAAGTTCAGTTACCAGAGAGGATGTTTTGCTTGTGAACTAATATTGATTATCAGATATTCAATAAAGTGATAATATTTAGATTTTGTGAATTTTAATTTAATTTTGAAACGTAATGAAAACACCAGGTGTGAACTAGATTTATAAATAGTTAAGTCCAAGTTGTGTGATAGGCGAGGTAGAGGAGAAGACAAAATTTAATGAAAAAAAGCTTTGTATGTTCCTTTTCGTTTTTTTCTATTTAGATTTTTTTTAAAGAACTTTAGGAAAAAATAAAATGAAATTCAAGGAAAAAGAATATTAGTTTTACTGACAAAATTATGACCTTGTTCAAATAGATAAAATGTCTCTAATTATACCCAGAATATCACTAGCTAGAATTTAAGTTACATAAATAATTACACATTAATAAATACATACAAATGCAGCTTCTACGAGAGAGAAACACATGTTTGAGGGTGGTTCAAAAAATACTTGATTTTTACGACGAATGGCATTCTAAGGTAAGTTGGGGCTATCATTGTGTGCTGCCATCTCTTAAACAGTGCAAAAACAAATTTCATACTGATTCATAGGTTAATTTTGATTAGACAGTCATTTGCTGACAAATAAAATTTGATTGTTTCTTCGTCTTCATCGTAGTTAATTGTGCATCGAGTTGTACCCTTCGATGGGACTTGGATTCATTCTTATACATTGAAAAAACGAAGCAACAATCAAAAGAATGGGTTGCTTTCGGTGAATCTGCTCCACAAAAGGCGAAGACAGCAGGAAAAGTTATGGTTTGGCTTTATTAACATCGCCCTAGAAGCAACACGAGGGCTATTGGCAAGGGATCTCGTAATTTAGAGCCTCGGTCAAGTGACGAGGGTGACACCTGAGCTAAGAAAAGTTATGCAAACGATTTCTTGGGAAGCATATTCATGACCTTAATAAAAGGATCATTGGGCAATTTTCCGTGAATTACCCTTTTTCTATTTTTAACATCCTATTTTCCATCCCCTACAAGAGTATTTTTGAACCTTTCTCTTAATCTGTTTTTCTACGCATACAAAGGTGCAAGGAATGTTAATGTCCCGAATCAAAATTGAGAATTTCTCTGACAAAGACAAAAACAAATCCGCTTGTATATTATTCTTTTGTGTATAAAAATTATAGTAATATATTTTATCCATAGTTAATAGTTATTGTTTTAAATCCTTGGTAATCTTTGTTTTGAATTAGATGAAAAGAGTATAAATGTCAATCATTTGTGGGAATTTTTTTTGTTCTCGTCTAATAATGTAAGCAAATAATCACGATTCAAATAATGATTATTCTTTTTCTCAGTTTTGCAGTGAATTACCCGATTACCATTTATCAAATTTAGTACTCCATGCCTTAGTCCTAACTCGGGTACTTTTAGAAAAACCCTCGTTATTTTTTTAATTTTAAGAGAAAATTCAATGAAATTTTATCTGTCCACATTTTATGGAATAAAAATTAGAAGATATCAGAGTAAGATAAAAAGTTTGTATCTTTTAGATATGTTACAAGTTTTGATTACCTCAAATAAGTTAAGCAAGTAATTAAAATTTCCCAACACTACAAAGAGTTTCATATTTTTCAGCATTTAAGAGATTACGGTATCTGAAACGAAAAATAAACGAGTTTTATCGTCGCATCGAGTGACCTGAATAAATTGATGGAAAATTCATTATCTTTCAAAGTTGAAAAATTCTGCTCTTATTTACGGAAACAAGTCACTGCTTAGGGGATAAGCCTGACAACAAATATAACTTCGAAAATCTTATTGAATAGAAAGTTATTAAAATTCAAAAAATTTTGCGAACAGTTATAACTTAGTTTCCTTTCCTTTTAAAAAAAAACTTTTAATACTCCGAAGATTAATCAGCATAAAGGAAGTCATCCTACTTTTATTTTCTATTGCATTATGTTAATCTGTTAAATGTTTCTATATATTCTCAGTTAAAAGATTAGCTCGCAAAATGGCAAAATTTCAGATAAAAGAGTTGTTGCAACTTAAGAACGATTTTATATAATTCATTATGTTGTTGTCAATTTACTGATTTTCGTTATTAAATTTATTAAATAATTATAGTATTATTATTTAATAATCTAAAATATTTATAATAATATAATAATGTTCATATATATATATATATATATATATATATATATATATATATATAGATAGATAGATAGATACAGATATTGAAAGTAATTATTAAACACTATATATACATTTAAGTTAAATTATCCGTATGTGTTATGAAAATTTCAATTAAATGTGTTTAAAAGATAAGGTTTAGCTTAAGTTAATCAAGATGATAAATTGTTTCATATTTTGCATTTTTCATTTGATTTTGATTTGGTGGTAAAAACATAGAGGGCGCTTCTCTGATTCTGTAGATGCATTATTTATGAGCATTTGATAAATAGAGCATTCGGAAATCGAATTTTAAAGTTGCAAATACGCGTGCCCCACCCATGGAGAAAAATATCTGTATTTGCGGTTTTCTGAAACTTTTTTACTTTCCTAGAAATAATTTTTTGTCCTAATCATGTTCAAGGTATGGAATGTTATATTTATAGCACTTCTACAAAGTTTCAAAGCTATAAATGCAGAGGATTTTATACTTATTAATTGGCCATATATAATTATTTATTTTTATAAATGCCATTTTTTTTGCATTAACAAATTCACAAATGTACATAGATCTCAATGCTAAAATAATTTCCAATACTTTTAACTTTAAAAAGTTAGGATTATTTAAATTTGGCATAAAACAAAAATCATTTTTCCTTATCGAAAGGCTTCTCAGTTATCTTATAACAACTTTTTTTAGAACTCAATAAAGGATTTGGCGACCGCAGTTGTAGTTTAGAATGTTGCCAGTCAGATGAGATGATGAATATGATATCTCAGATTGTGTAAATACCTCTCTTTTAACGTATTTCATAATTACTCCACCCGAGCTTTGAAATCCTCTTCCATTACTCCAATAAATGACAAATTTGATGATTGTTTAGCTTGAATTTTCCTCGTTACATTGGGAACGATTCTTGAAATTTTTGAATCAAGGAATACGATTTCGACACCTGAACTAGTGTATTTTTTTTTTTTATCTTCAACGAGAGTGGTTCAAAAAGTAGCTGCTTTAAACGGCAAATGGTGCTTCTAAGGTTATTTGGTGTTCCAACTGTAAGCTGTCATCTATAAATCGGTACCGAATCAAATTTGTTACACATCCGTAGGTTAGGTTTGATTGCTATTGTGTCGTGTTGTTGTCATAATAATGCAACGATTTGTCACCGTCAATGAGACTTGATTTACCATTATACATTGGAAATCTGGCAACAACAAAATAAGGGATTGCTTCTGGTGAATTGTTCCAAAGAAAGCGAAAGAAGTCTCATAAGCCGGAAAAATGCAATGATTTCTTGGGTTGTGAAGGGCAATATATTCATGGAATTTTAGAAAAAAATATCACTAGACACTACTTCCGTGAGTTATTCTATTCAAATTCCTAAATCCCTATTTACCATTTCTAACAAGGGTACTTTTTAAATAATCACGAAAGAACTTACACCAGCCTCTCCCACATTTAATAGACGGATCTTTGGTGGAATTAGGACTTCAGATCGTAATTCCAACCTCCGGCCCGATTTTGGGTCATGGCCAGCAATGCTCCAACGCAATCCCGAATTGTAGTCCTTATTTTCCTCGAGCATCACTGGCCAAGAGATGAAATCCAATCCATGACCCTCAGACAATAATGTTGGTATTTCCACCAACCAACAGGCTATCAAGTGCAGCTATGGAGCATTTAAAACTCTCTGAGGTAAATAATGCATCCTCTTTTCCACAAGTCTTACTCTCAATACAGAACCCTATCATCCAGTCGACATGTGAATGGTGCTTCACTCTCTTTTCTTCCTTATCCAGTGATAACTTTGAAATTCAGTTCCATTTAATGTGCCTTATTTCTTCTCCTGTTCGATATTACAGACATTTGATGGAATCAGGATTTAAGCTTACGATTTTAGTTTAATACTATTGGACAAGAAGCTCTCATGCTCTTCGAAAGAATCCCTCTCAAGACTCTCTGACTTCATTGATGGTGATTCTGTCACCAAGAGGGCCACGAACTGAAGAACAGCCATAAACCTAGGAAATGATCCTGCAAGAAATAATTTATTTGCTTTCCCACGGGGATTTCTATTAGATTGCTCTGGAACTCAATCATCAGGTCGACATTTAAACTGGTGTTTCGTTTTCTTATCTTTTACATCACGAGAAAATTTTGAAACTCTACTCCATTTAAAGTGCCCTTAACCCCATCATGTATTCTATACGACGACGGATATTTGATATCCGGATATATCAAAGCTCACAATTCCTCTTGAACATCACTGGCTAAGAAGTTTATGGCGTCTTTGACGGTATCTAATTTACGACCCTCTGACTATAATGCTGGCGATTCTATCACCTCAAGAACGGGAAGAAGTCAAATGCCTTCGAAACGACATTGAAGGAAAAGAGAATTCGTCATCTTTCCCTCTGACCTTTCTCCTAAGACTGCTCTGGAATACTGTCATTAGCAGCTCTGGAAGACCTCAATCTAGACAACAATAGTTGTAATAACATAATTTCTGAAATATTTCTTTGTGGGATTATGTCCTTGATGTAGCGACGCTCAAATCAGAATGAAATCAACAGTTCCTCTTGGAAAAGAAATAAGATCTCACACGTACTTCATATTCAGTCCCTATTTCACACGCATCTCTATCTAGAACAATCAAGATTTTATCACTGTGAAATATGTTGTTAATAAGACTACGAATAAATCAAAAGTGTATTTTAAATTTCTTACAATCGATCTCCTGTATGTTAATGACGGAAAACAATCGACAAATCACTTAGAAGAGCGGGAGTATGAAGAAACAAAGGCCTTGAAAAAGACAGTTGTCATCTTTATTGTTTCATTTACCTCTGTCATACGGAGGTAGACACACATTGCATGATGACTACATGAATGAAAACGTGATGAATATATGAAAAAAATTGACTTGCATCTACGGCGTCATGACTAAACGTGTTTGTATTTCGTCGCTAAAATAGAAAATGAGTCTGTGTAATTCTGCGCGTGGAAACATCTATATGCTCCTCCTGCGCGTATAAACTAAAAAAGAAAAATTAGTCACGATTTTTTGTTCGATTGTGTACAGTGTTCGGCTCGTTATTGAAATGGTTCTGCGATCACGGAGATGTTTCACTACTTTTTTTGTGCTTAAATTCAATCGTTTATGAGGTATTAATATAACAAGAACAAAAAAGACTGAATTTTGTATGTGATGTTTAAAACTATAAATCTGAAGGTGTATAGTAATTAAAAGAGAAAAATAAAAATTCAGTCAGGGGAAAAGGCATTAATCGAATAAAATGAAGCAAGAATATTTTTATTTTTTAATACGCAAACCCACTGGAATAAAATAAACGATACATTTTCAGTTTTGATCCAGTCGAATCCAACTATATTTATAAAGCAAATTTTCTTTAATACTTACAATTCAATACATAAAACGGGAACACTAATTGCTTCTGCTTAAATTCATTCAAATCACACAGAATTAGAATAAAATTACTAACTTATTAAGGTTAAAAAAGTAGCTTTGAAAACATTCGTTCAAAAATGATAATTTTTATTTACAATATTTTTTCTTTGTCATTTTGAGACAACGATTGCCTTGGTAACGTATCAAAATAACCATAGTATAACTTAGAGTTGCCATCCTTCTATTATTTGAAAGGGAAATATAATTACAACTATAAAGAGACAATGCTTTACCTAACATCTGAATGTTATTAAAGAACTTGAGCATGTTGGAAATAAATTACGTTTCAAAAATCGTAATACCTGTATGTGGCTATACAGGCCATACATTAGATGGAAAACTTTTTAACGAATTTTTGACGTTTTGATTTATATTTAGCCGTATCGATTGTTTAACATTTTAAGTTCAACTATATTCCACAAATTAGTATGTATGTTTAGAACTTTTAATATACTTCGAAAAAAATCTCTAAAATAGAATTCTTAAAACGCACGCACGCACTCTTAAGCAGTATTTTTAAAAGCATGGTTAATGCTCTAAATATTTGTTTACTTCTGAGATTAAATTGTTTTTTAACGTTGAGCTGGGAAGCAACACGAAAGCTATTGACGACGGACCTCGAAGTTTTGAAGCTATGTCAAGTAACGTGGATGACACTTTACGGGTACATCCCTCTCTAAACTTCCACATCAAATCAATAGGTGGACTTGAATCCTTGATCAGATTCAATGTGCATCAGCTCCGCTACCCGGCGGGTCTGTGGAGGCAGCAGGGCTCGAACCCATGACTCGACGAAAACAACACTGGCCGCGAGTCTACCTCCATGACCATCGGTCACATTTGTTTACTTCTAGAAACGTAAAAGTATGTTTTTGATTGATTGATTTATGAAAGATGTTGGGAAACAAAGGTCATTATCCTTTAAAAGCATGTCCCTATTACATAAATAAAAAGTAACGATTTTGTCAGGTGGAAACCAATAAAAATAATAATAGCTAAAGAATAGTCATTATTTTTGTCAATAATTTTCAACCTTTAATTTTCCAAAATTCTTTTAATCCCTCAAATGTTTCTTACTCTGAAAGTTATATTAATAGTATACATTTGAAAAAATTGTTACTGTTTTATTCTGAACGTCAGTTTGTTGAAGTATAAGTGAATACGAAATTTTCCAATGGATTTATGAATACAGATATGCATAACTAAAACGTTTTAACGCAAAACGAGCTCGATTTGACTTTTAAAAATCCTTTCATGAGCAGAATGGCAGCCTTGAAATATCGACTAGCTGATCACGTGTATCGAATCACGCAAGATGCCTTGAGTTAGTAACAAAAGATGTTGAAAGTGAAAGCTGAAAACCCGTTGTGAATAAAAATATCCTTCACTAAGAATAGAACAAAAGTTTAACTTTAAGAAATTGTCTAAGGTTTAATCGTCTGGGAGATAAGCTAAGAATTTTACAGATATATTGGCTTAGGTTCTGTACATATTTTAATTTCTTTTGACCAAAACTATAAGTCAGTTTATTTTTCTACTTGTTAATTAATATTCCTTTCTATCTTTATATTTTTCTGCATTTTTTTAACTTTCAAGTTTAGATCAGTTTAATTGGTTTAGTAATAAATAGTTTCAATAGTTGTAATTAATTTTATCGGTGAGTAATTAGTGATAGTTAGTTTTAAGTTTAAGTTGTTACGTTGAGAAATTCGCGATTTTCTCTTCATTAACCTCCGGGATTTTATGATCATTCAAATTGCATAAAATAACAATTTCTTCTCAACCAAAATGAAAACGTAACTAGGTAAATTAGAGGAAGTTGGAAGTGAAGTGAAATGAAACAGAAATAGTGATATATAAATGAAATATATTGAAAGGAAAATGAAGGGAGATAGAGGATAACGACTTGTTGATAGAGAGTTATAATTTGGTTTGAAACTCTTTTATTAGTTTTGTGGATTTAAGCGAATTCTAGTTGAAGAATTAAGATAAGAATCAGCTGTTCGTAGAAAGTGATTGAATCAAACGAGTGAATTGGTAAGCTAAGAATTTATCAGTTGATCCTATTTTAGAATTGACAAGTTAATTGAGATTCGAGAGAAAGAAGACATCAGCTATCTATCAGTGGTTATTAATAAGGCATATTGGTTTGTTCTCACGTATCTTCAACTGGGGGGGAATTCAGTATTTATTACTTGATATATTCTACTAAGATATGGTGCAAGGGTGGAGAAATGAAAGGCTATCGTTACGATGTTAGGTAGTCCTTTTAATCTTTTCTAGGTTTATTTTGTTATTCTAGCGTATTATGATTGTTTAATAACTATTTAAAAAACAAGTTCCGAATCTATTTTAAAAAAAGGAATTCATGAAGACCCAATAAAGTTCTCACACCATGTTTTTTTTTTCTTGCAGAAAACCTTTTGAGAAGTTCTTTGGAATTATATTATTATTTACATGCAATATCTATATGGGTTAAATAATTTTTTTAATTAAAATGTTAATATGTTGTTACTATTAAATTTATAAGTATGATACTATTATAATTAATTTACCACAAAACTCATTGTTTTGTCTTTCTGAGTCATGTAGCCTCATCTTTTCATATGCTATATTTTACCTGCCGTAACTTATTTGTTGAATCTCAATAAGTATTGGAATGTTTGTCTTCTCGAGGAAGATCGATTTGTGCTTTATAAACTCTTTGTGCGTGAGCACAAAACCTGAGGTAAACAGCACGTTTGGGAGGCATCAAAAACTTACAAGATATAAATAAAAGAAGCAACCAAATGTTGTACTTCAAAAATAAATTTTTGCTCAACCAAATTTTTTTGCTGTACATTCAGCAAGTAAAATAAATAAAAAGTGGCAAATATCAAATTTTACAAAAACAAAAGCCGATGCCTCTAAAAGAAGTAAGATAACAAATAGTGTTTTTTTAGAATAGTGATTAAGATATTTATTTAATTTCACGAGAAAGATAAAAATAATTTTAAAAATAATAATTTTTTGCCCAGAATTTAGAAATAAATAAATAAACACAATAAATTAATAAAAAAAATTGAGGTATATTAAAATTTTCGTTTTTAGGAGTTTTTTTTATGTGGATTTTTTTAAATTTCAGATAAAAGAAATTCTACAAGGACCTAAATAGTGAGCTTTGTTGGGGAATGAAAAATAATTTATTCCGAAAATGAAATAGAACTCTACTTACTAAGTAGAGTTCTATTCTCTACTATTAGAGTAGAGTTCTAAGAGAACTCTACTCTAATGTTAAGACATTTGATAAAATTACAAATATTTTTTACGTTATAGAACAATATTTTGAATATCCATTATACAGTTTACCAAATAAGGCTTAGTATAAGGGGAATTTTGTGCATTCTTAGAAAAAAATTATACTTGAATGATGTTACTTTCATTATACATTATATAACTCAATTTACCTAAAAACGTTCGATGATTTTTTTTATACTTTCTCATTTTTTTACAAAAGACTTTCGGCATTTTCTTTAGAAACATCAAAAACTACTACTAGCGAAAAAGAACATTCTTAAATTTAACTAAACTTGTTTATTCTTGCAAATTTTCCACCTGACGTCGGAAACGAGTTTAAATTTCATTGAATGGCGAAATATACTTTTAAAAAATGCTGGAAGGAAAGTAAACATACAACTTCAACGTTTACGTTAACATTTACGTTGAATCGAGGTTAATGTTGTTGCCATACAAGATAGTTCTCAAACCAGAAAAATGGAATCATCCAAAAGACAGGAATAAACACAGATTATTCAACCAAGCGGAGGAGAAAGTTATTATACACCGCGAACTGAAAGCCTGTCAAAATAGAATGTCAAATTATAAAATACTTTGACAGTAAGAAGGAAAACGAAATAGAATAAAGTTACTTAAGGGCATGATAAAGTAGTTTATTATATTTTCCCAAGCGGATATATAGACTTAGTTTATTTCTGCAAACAATATTTCGTTTCCTAGATACAATAACGATTTAAATATCGTATGCGTTGCCCCAAAGCTATAGCTTAGTAAAAGTTTGTATCATAGTAACAATAGATAGTAAATCTTCTACTTTTGAATTTTTGCTTTTTGTATACTGATGTAGAATTCTATTCTTTTTCATTTGTAGGGGTTTTCTAGACATATTTTGTTCATTTTTACATAAGCTGTAGTTTATTTGTAGTATTTGTGAATTGTGAGAAAAATTCTGTGAAAGCAGCAGTTTTCAAAAACGCATGAGAAAAAAGAAAAGCCAAAAATTACAATGTTTTGTCGAGTATTTTAATTACAATTATCATCTCAGTTACTTCAGAAATTAGCCGATATTTATATCTTATAAAAAGAATACAACAAGAGATTCAATTAAATATATTTTAATTTTTATATGCACACTTACTGTGATTCTGATTTGCTTAAAAATCATTTCATTTATTTTTTTTTAAAAATATTTTAATCATTTTTGACGCATCATTTGGAGGAACATAGGTTTTGATTTCAAATCATTTTGCGCATAAACATAAATTGTTGCAATCACCAAATGATTTTATAATTATATTTTATCTTAAAATGAAAAAATGTTTATTGTGACTAAGCCCTGTTTCTAAAATCAGAATGTAAAATTTTACTTATAGCTTAATTTCTAAAAAAGAAAACATTTCGGATGAAATCAGCAGGAAAATATTTCTAGTTTCCATGATAAAAAAAATATTAAAAAAATATAAACACGGTTAAGCAGGGGAAAATTATTCATGATTATTAACTGATACATTTGCTTTTAATGTTGGCAGCATTATATTGAATAATGCTATGTTTGCATATTTATGTTTTATTGAAAACAATAGCTATCACTCACTTAATACAGTTTCACAGCATTAAAAAAATCTAACGGAAGTTTCATTGTTATGTAATTGCAAATTAAAAGACGAATTAATAGCTTTCATGCTGATTAAAATTTAATGACTTTATATGTAAACAGTACTTTATTTAAATACATTGTCTATCAAAGCGAAATACTTTGCTAACAATAGCGATAAATTAATAAAAGATCTACAAATAACGAAGCATTAAAACTATTGTGGGTAAAAAGTTTTATTTTGAAGTAGCATTGTTCGAAAAATAATTGATACGGGATTCCTATCTTCTTTTTAATGACTTATTTGAAGAATATTTTCTTTTGTGTTTAGAATAACTATGTCTCAATTTCCGACAACAACACTTCATCGAACAAAAGACATAACAATAAACAAATTACAAAACGAAAGAAACAACTAGATTTAAAGTAATTTGTGAACATTTGGATATTCGATTCGAACCATTTCATTGTACTGATATAAAATCTTTTGTATTCATGAAAGAGTTTAACAACTTTTACGACAAATTTTTATTGAACTAGAACACAAATTTTATCTGAAGTTACATGATGATTAAAATTAAGGCAGCGCACTTAATTCTTGAATTGTTTTTGGTTTCTACAATTGTCTTTAGATTGTTTTGCTTTCTATAAGAAGTAAATGCTAAAATGTGTTAAAAACAAAATTAAGTGACAATTATACAGGCTTATAAAACGAAAGTTCAAAAGAGAATAAAATTGAAATGTTTAATTTTTAAACAAGCTTATATTAAATTTATTTTTGGTTTAATTAAATGTTTGGTTAGTTTTTCAGTTAAATTAATCGGGGGGGGGGTGAGCTTAACACGCAGTTATTGACAGATTTCGAAATTTTGAATAATATCATTAAATTTATTCTTAAATAAAACTTATTCTCAATAAGTCTCTCTGAACACACACACATGCGTGTTATGATTTTCCCTTAAATATAATTAATTTCCTATTTAATCCTAGATTTTAACTACCATACTGATACCTTCATCGTTATTTTGTGATCCCATTCCATTTAATCTTTTAATTTATGTGATCACGCGGTTTCCAAAAATGCTTAGATCAGAATGTCCCACTCTCTGAACTAATAAAGAAATTCTCTACCAAACCCTCAGATTTCATGTAAAATATCTAAAAGTCCATACATCTATTACCATATGATTAGTATAATCCTAATTTAACTTCCCTGAAAAAACAAAGAGGAGAAATTCTCTGGCATTTTTCAGCAAAAAAATGGGGTGAGTCGATGTGTGTTGCGTCTGTCGCTAATCCCGATGTATCTATCTTCCTCTCATGTGAAGATAATATAAATTAATTACTCCTCGATTAAAAAGTTCCCTTATTGTGCCTCGAATTAAATATAAAATATTTTAAATTCAATATTTCCAAATTAACGAATTAGTACTATATATTACAAATGAATACTGATATTTCTAAAAAAATATATTTCAGTGTATTACACCGGAAAAATAAAAGAAATTTTATTGATTTACCTCTGTAGTGTTTTCGATACAAGTGGCGGGGTGGTCAATGTCGCGAGTTCAAGGCCGACATTATTTTCGTCGAATCGTGATCACGAATCCCCTTGTAGCAGGGTTGATGCACATTAATTACGAAGAATTTGAAAGTCTTCTCGAAGATGTGGCTTTTAAGTTTCGAGAGAGAGGTTTCAACTCAGGTGTTGACCTCGTCATTTGACAGAAGTTTAAAATAACGGAGTTCGTCTCCGATTGTCCTCGTGTGAAATTTATTTTCTTCATTAAATAAAAACAGAACAACATACATAAATGCTAGTTTTATTTATGGAGAAAGAAATGATATCCTCCTAAAGGCTGTTGTAGTAATAATATTAATTCCAGTTAAGACATTTTTTACTCTTTTTCTAAACTACTTACAGTCGTGTTTGTTAAGACTCATAAGCAGGACAAAAAATGAAATCAGCTCTGTTTACCCTTTTGACAAACCAGTGAAACTTTTATAAGTTAAATAATAAAAGTTTAAATTTTATTGATATTTAAGATGTTTAGGGAAAATGGTCTAAAAATCTGTAAGTTATCCAAGTATGTTAAATTAGCTTGGAATTTAAAATGGAACAGAATTTAATAGTTGATTTAATGTGTTTTATTTAATCCTAACTATGAAACAATTGATTATGACAAGCAGAAAAATTAATAATTATCAGATTATTAATGACAAGCAGAAATTAATTTTAAAGTAGGAGTCAAAAGCTACTAAATGTACTAGAAAATACCATACTTCAAAATTTTCCATGAAATTGATTCTATTATAATCAGATTGTTGGTAAAATGTTCGCGTAAAGTTTTACAAGTCAACCATTTTGAACTTTGTTAAGAAACGTTATCTTTCTCAAAGCTTTTATTCAACAAACTCACAATGGAGACGCTTTTGTGCTTATTCATTATTTGTGTTCTTTGAAATATTATTTAAAAGATAAAAGTAAAAATTGAATTCAATGGATAACTAAGCATTTCCCACAAATTATCTGTCACTAACAACATTTAATAATTACAGCGAACGGAAACTTCCATTTAACCTCGATATTTATGTTTGTGTTTCCAAGAAAGATACAATGTAAGATTGATAAGTTGTAATAAATAAAAAATAATGATGAAGTACATAGCTAAACTTTGATAATGTGTTGCTTTTGAGAGTTAATTTGCTTAATTATGCAGAAGATATTTCATCATTTATGGATTTTGCATGTGTTACAGCTTTGAAAGCGATTTTTTACCCTTTCTATTGAGTTCGAAAATAACACCTGTCCTTGTTGAAGAAACGTGAACTAAGCTATATAATTAAATATGCAATAGAAGCATTTTTGTTAATTCAGTAATTTGATTACGCTAAATTTAAAGCTTAGTTATCGGTTTTTATGGGGAAAAAACTGGACATCTTAATTAATTCTTTATGGAGAGAGAAAGCGAATAGTTAATATATTGATGATATCAAGTAATTTTAAAAAAATATTTTTATTTAAAAATATTGTTTCCTTATTCTCTTGTTTTGTTAAAGTATTATGAAATTACAATTATAATTTTTTTTGATGCTAAGAGAGAAGTATATATACTTCATGAAAATAAATCGTTGCGTAATAAGCAATTTTAATGTAAAATTTTCAAAGATGGTGAATAATAATCAAACATTATGTTTTGCGTAAATACCGTTCTTCGAATTAAAAAAATGTGCATTGAAAAAATGTTTTTATTTCGTAAATAGTTTTAGTTTTTTTAATTTTTGGTATTAAAACTGAATATTTCTTTCAATCAGTCTATTGTTTCATTAAAAAATATCTACAGTTAAAATATCCTTTTTTAGTCAAAAAAAAAAAAAAAAACACAGCCAGCACGCATGAGAATTTATTTACAGAAAATAATAAAAGATAACTTTTAGCCGCAGCGGATCACTAAAGAGGCATTTGAAAAATAACATTTTGCTCAGTAAAATATTTAATAGTTCATAAAATATATTCCTGTTCATATTTTCTCGTATTTCATCAAAATATTTAGTAGTTTGTTGATTCCTACTCTTATTTGTACTTATTTCAGTAATATATGTAGTAAATTGTAGATACCCCTATTATGTTTGTACTTATTTCATTAACATATTTAATTGCCCTTACTTCCTGTACTTCTTTCAGTAACATATTATATAGCTTATATACATCAACTTATGGGCCACAGTAGTTGAGTGGTCATGGGGGCTCATGCCCGATGTTATTTCAGTCGAATCGTGGGCACCTCGCTCTCTAGACTTCCACACCACGACGACAGGAGGGTTTGGGACCTCGATCAGATTTAACGGGCATAAGACCGGTTACACGTCAGGTCTTTTGTGGCACCAGGACACGAACCCACGTCTCGACGAAAACAACGCCTACCGCGAGTTCGTGATCATGATCACTAGGCTACAGCGGTCACTGACTTTTAAGCGTAACGTTCATAAACAGTCATTCAAACATTTCCTCCTCTTCATATGTTAATTACCTTACATACTAACTTTGTATTACCACACAAATGTCAGTTTTAACGTAATATACGTTAATTTTCTATCATGTTCCTATAATGATTTAATGATCCTCGTTCCATAAGGAATTTCGCATTCAAATCACTTCACTGTATTTATGCGGAATGTACACAGATTTAGTTTAACTGCATATACATAGGTAATAAAAACACGCATATACTCCGCGCAAACAGAAACATACTTCATCCAATCTCTCCGTGTATATGTTTTACATTAAAAAAAAATCTTCTTTAAGACTATGGAAAAAGTAATTTCAGCCATTTGAATAAATATAAATAATGTATAAGCATCAAAGTACGGACAGAGTAATGCCACTGTCAAACAGGAGGGGAAAATAAAATCGCTTTCTATCAATCAAAAAACGTTTCAACAAATCCAGTCTAGTGCTGACACACTCACCTCCATTGACACTGGCAGCCGTTTGTATGCAAATCGTGTGACCTTGACCAGAAGCAGATGATTTTGTAACCTGATTTTATCATTCCAGAGAGATTAAGAATTCTAATCATTGATTGCTTAGCCGACACGCTTTTTATTTTATCAAATCCTTAAAACTGCAAAGAAATGGTTTAGAGGTTTGCTCTCAAAATTAAGAGCAATTAATTTTTCGACTCTACAGAAATAATTTGTTACTTTTTAATATTATAGGTAATTCGTTGTATGTGTAAGAATTTTGGTGGGTATTTGACTGTTTTAAATTTTTTTTTTCCTTTCGCAATTTATGTTATTTACAAATATTGATTTTCAATTAGCCAACATGACGCTTTTATTTACATTCAAATGTCATTTTAGAGTAAAGACTAGGCTTTTAAATAGGAACCCCTCCTTAATAAAGTAATGTATGCATACAAATATTTGTACATTTTTATTTCGGAAAGTAAAATTATTTATTTGCATTCATTGCTATTTTAGTTTTGAAGATATACAACTTTTAAATTTGAAAATTTTCCCTCGAGGGAGCATTAACGGATATTTTAAAAATACATTACTTTATTCTTCCTGCAATATTTTTACTTCTCCAGGAAAAATGCTATGTAAATTCTCTGCAGATATTTCTTTGTTATAATGTGAAGCACATATTTTTGCTGAAATCCCATGGAGATTACCCATTTATAAAATTTTGAGCTTTTATCGTTCCAAGATCTTTTGTCTGAATGTTTATATTCATCAATATGCATGAGTATATACATAGAGACAAAAGTTTTACTAGTGCACTATTTAATATGTATTTACAAATTCAATACGCACTTGCATTCGTAAATTAAAACACATATTCCTTTCATTTCAATTTTTATTAAAAAAAGTAAACATTGTGTGTTATCATTCCTTTTTTATTCATGTTTTTTTTGAAGCGATCTTTATTGTTATAAATCAATGATAACAAACCTATGAAACGCGTATTAAAAGTGAAAAGCGAAGACATTTTGGGTGACATGCATTATTTATGGACAGTCATCTCCCGAGAACAGTCAGCATGGAGCTGACAACAAACTCTTGGAATACACAATTAAAATTAATAAATATCCAAACATAGTTATCTTCAATAATTTGGAATTTAATGGTTCCAATGGATGCCAATCGAAGGTTAGGAACCGTAATTTGTAAGATTTCTTGGGGCTCAAGAGTTTGCCACCATGATGTTGAATTTGGAAAGAAATTTCAAGGAGAACGAACTAACCAGAAAATTTAGCGTACTTGGGTGGTCTCAGTAACTTAGTGGTCATGGTCACGAATTCGCGGCCGACGTTTTTTCGTGGTGTTGTGAATTCGAATCCTGATGCCTCTAAAGACCCGTCGTGTAACGGGATGATGCACGATAAATCTGTCGTGGCTCCAAGTCTTCCAATTGGCATGGCGTTGCAGCCAGAAGAGGAAGGTGCAATCTCAGATGTTGTCCTCGTCACTTAATCAAGATTCAAAATTACGAGGACCGTCATAAATAGTTCTTGTTGCTTCTAAGTGTGACGTTAATAAAACTTTCAGTCAATCAATGATTGCAATGCTTGGAAACAATTACCAGACAATCTTTAGCCCCTTCTAATAGCTAGCGATGGCTTTATATCCCCCCCCCATACGTACTTTTGGGAAGCCTTATTCTCAGTGCTAAATATAATTAAAATTTGAAAAAAATTCGATTGACAGTTAAAGTTAATAGCGCATGCGTACGATTGAAGTGTACGAAATACCAACA
The DNA here is from genome assembly GCA_019974015.1 of Nephila pilipes. Classification (NCBI taxonomy): domain Eukaryota; kingdom Metazoa; phylum Arthropoda; class Arachnida; order Araneae; family Nephilidae; genus Nephila; species Nephila pilipes. The sequence continues at coordinate 291,752 of BMAW01083816.1, forward strand.
TTCAAATAAAGATTTAGCAAAAGAAATTCAGCACCCCCAAAGTGACTTATGTTAAGAATTACTTGTGTCTGCTTTTCTAATAAGTAAAAACAATAAAAATATAACCCTTATTTACTAAAACTAAAAACAGCAAAACGGTATTGATATTTTTAGATGTGACATAGCACTTAAGGTAAGCCAGTTTTTTTACGAATTTTAACACACTTAGCTCAATAGGTTCCCATCTCTATTCTGAACAAAGGATATTGGCAGACTATTATTAATTCCTTTTCACGACGTTAGTTCTGTATTTACGTTTATGCAACAAATCCTGGTGTATTTGCCATGTGCTTCATATTAAAAATAAAATTTAAGCAATGATAAAAGATGGTTAAGGCAGGAACAAAGCAATATTCGGCTTAGCTAAAATTTTAAATTAACTAGTGAAAAATCTTCCAGCGTTAAAATCCTTTATGCGATAATGGAAAATAAGGAAGCCTACTTTGATTTAACGGATAATACGGTCCCATCGCAAATTATTACGAAAATTCAAATAACGGTACCCATAACCGTCGGCGAGTAATCGTTAAAGACAAAAGTCGTTAAGATCCAAGTTTATTGGACTTAAAGTATGCCTGGAAAAATAGAAAACAGTGAACAAATAACAATTTAGGAACATATTTTTTTGTGTAAAATGACAAGCCATTACCATTGAGGATTTTATGTTTAGCATTTCCAATCTAGATTTCATATTAGCTTAAAAGGATCACTAAGTGGGATGATCATTATTATTATTCATGGGTAATGGAACCAACTTAGAGAAAAGTGAAGTAAAAAGAAAATCTTTCGATAGTAACATTTATTCCTTTTACTTCTAGTGTTTTTTTCCAAAAAGATAGCTTTCACCTTCTCGTATGTAAACAATTCTTCATCTTACCAGATAGAATGAAAAAAAGTGAGGGGAGGGAGAAAGAAATCACCCAACTCGTACAAAATATCTGATAATGTTCTCTTTCAAATCAAAAACCGGTCTAATGTAATAGCGAAAGCAAAGAAGGAAGAAAAAAATGGCAATAATGCAAAAAAATGACAATAATGTAACACAGGAAAAAAAAAAAACCTTTCGTGCATTTGCTTAAAAACGATTTTATCTACCGAAAACGAAAGAAAGGGAAAAAAAATTCTAGAAAGCTTTAAACTTTTTATGTTCGAACGGATTTAACTACAAGCAAGGAGACCTGTCATTTAGATTTCGTCTTCCTTGCGTGCGCTTATTCTAAGCAAAATAAATGCGATTAGGTTTTGCGGTGGATAGAGATAAAAAAAATCAGCATGTATACTTTTAAAAAAATAAGCAGTTTCTGAAAAGTATTTTCAGTTTGCATTTTTTTCACAATATCTTTTTTTAACCGACCAAAAAGGAGTTATTTTTGAGAATGCAATGTGAATGATTGCCAATGATTTGATAATGCTGGAAAAGTAACCCCACCGTGTATTTGTTTATAAAGTACGGTTTTTGAATAGAGTAAAGAAATGGAAGTTGGTAGTGTTCCGAAATCAAAAGCACTCTTTTCTTCAAAATGAAATGACATTTTTTTTCCCGCCCAAGACTTTGATGAATTTGTTTAACCATAATTTTTGCTTTTAACTATGCTATTTTTCTCGTTTTTAAGAGATTAGAGGTTTTTTTTACAAACAAATAAAGGATTAGAGATATGTATCTGAAATTATTTTCGTTTTTAGAAAAGTCACACAAAAATATTTTAGTAAAATATTTTTTTTCTAAAGTAGTAAATTAATCTCTCTCTCTCTCTCTCTCTCTCTCTCTCTCTCTCTCTCTCTCTCACACACACACACACACACACACACACACACACACACACACACACACACACACTATTACTACTAATAATAATAATAACTACACACACACACACACACACACACACACACACACGTTGTGTATGTTCGGAGAAATCTATCTGGAGAACGAAGGGGCCAATCATATATATATATATATATATACATATACATACTGGTTTGTGTGTATGTGTGTTTCTTTCCCATCTAAAGAAGCGGATTTTATTTTCGTTTTATGCTCTGATAAGTATAACTAACGTTTTGTTTTGATTCTGTTGAAAAATACACTTTGTTTTTGAAACTACGAAAAAGTCTTACATTTGATAACATAATTTAATCTTTTTGATGATTGCTTAGCATATCTTGCTTCATTAACATTTCGTAGGGTACATACTTTATTTTGATAACCGGAGTTGCATATTTTACTATTCAACATTTTAAGTTTTATTTTCTATCACTGTATAACTTTTACAGCGAATTTTATTTTATCTTGTCTGTATGAGATGTTTTTATCTTCTTTGGTGACAATCTATCTGTCCATGCATTAGATATCACAATTTTGGAAATATAGGAGAATATCAAAATTTATAATCAATGATATTCAAAAGTCATTTGTAAGCATCATTATTTTTGGTTACTTTTAAATTCAAAAACAAACTCAATTATATTTTCAGGAAATGTTTCCTTATGGGTCACTTATAAGGTGCGACAAATTTACATAAAGAACAAGTGTTTTCTCATAATGTATGCATTTGAAGAATTATATTTTTCATATTTATTATCACTATCGATATTTTTATTCCATACGATATATTTAAGCAACTGCACATTTTGAAGAAAATAATACATCTCCACATTTACTTCCTTTTAATAGACTTATGTTTTAAAGTGAAATAGTATAGAGTACTTGATAAATTTAAGATTTTTCATTTTCACCTGTCCATAAATATTTTTATGAAGAGAGAAAACATTAAACATAGAAACAATAGAAGGAAGATACATTAGAAATAGAAATAATTCAAATACATTATGAATCAGCTTCACGCAATAAAATCAATCAGTTTTAATTCATATTTTTCCCTATACGTCTTAAGAGTCTGGACTGCATATGACAATACCATGGTTGCACTTATCAATCAGGATTCACTCATTAACTGACATAAAATAACCATGAACAAATTCAGATATTTGAATTATATCAGGAATTAATTTCAATTTTATGCAATACAGTCCTAATTCACTGATTCCTATTTTTCACTATGTATATTAGAGTCTAGATTTTATATACGGAAATGCAAGAAAACACCAAGTTGTCCTTCCACAAATGCTATTTTATGTCAGGTAATGAATTTCGTTAAGTATAATATGTGCACCCAGTTTACCGTTGCAAGTGATCAAATACTAGGCGGGGAAGCAGTCAAGCATCACCATTTTTACTGATTGCACATTTTATTAGGTGAAAGTGATGTAGTTAATCATACAATGATCAAACAGAATAACAATGGTATAAAGGGAATATTCTCTAAATACTAATAAGTAAGATCAAAAACTTTTGCTTTCTGTGTGCAACAATGTGCCTACAGGGACCTTGAAATGCCAAGGTAAGTGTAAGATAGAGAAGGTAATGGGGGATAATTATTAGTTGTGATGCTAATAATAACAGAGTATTTGAAACAAAAAAAAAATATCAATCAATCAAATCAAACATGAATTCGAGAAAAAAATAATAAGTTTGAGGGATTGATATAAAAATTGCAATAAAAATATTTTGATATTGTTTTTTTTTTGTCAATGATAAGACATAATTTTTGTTTCAGTATCGCTTGGAAAAAAATAAATTTAAAATAATTTTTACTTGTAATGCAGTCATTAAATGAATTTTTTTATAACTAACTCGAAATGAAAAAAGTATTGCATAACAGTGATAATTCAGCTCTTTTTATGACCATGTGTCTATGCCTACTTTCCTTTTCGCATTCGAAATTTGAATTCTTTCTTTGCTACTACGTGATGAATTAGCAACAGGATTATAGCTATGGTACCCATTTATATAGTTATACATTATTTATGTTTAATAAAAAACAAAATAAAAAAAAACGGTACAAATATCGCATTAAGCAAATGGTACTTTTACTTTTTTTAAAACAAAAATGAATCTGAATGAAAAATGATTCTTCATGGGAGTCTTTACAGAAACATGAAATATCATTTATCCAAACAATATAGGAGACAAATCGAAAACACGATAACATTTTGCAAGTTTTATTTAATAATTGATGGTGACTGTTCATTAACATCTCACTGAGAAGCAACACGAAGACTATTGGTGACGGACCCCATAATTTTAGCCTCGGTCAAGAGGCGTGGACGGCACCTCCCTCTCCAAACTTCCACACCACGCCATTAGGAGGACTTAGGATCTCGACCAGATTTAACGTGCATCAGCCTCTCTATATGAAGGAATCTTTGCGGCATCAGGGCCTTTTTGCACGAAAATAACACCGGCCGAACTCACGATCATGAACCTTACTCTATCGCGGCGACATTTAATAACTGAACTGAATGGCAAAAAACCCGCCAACTGTACATAACAATATATATGAGAGTGCTAAATTAGCGCCAACAATCATCGAGCTAAATAATAAGTACTATGCTCGCAATATTTAATTAAGATTTTAGAACTCAACAAAAGGAAGAAATCCAACCAACAAATAAATGTAATTAATCCAAGTATCATGTGTATTCTCAGTATATAAAAAACATAATGATGCATAACACGCAGATATGCATAATTAACTTAAACTGAAATAAACAGCAACAGGCTCTAATTTTGAAAACGGAGCATCAAGAAACAATTACGGAGACATCCAGAAATCTCTATTCCTCTCATTGGAGATGTAATTTAATTCCACTTAACTTATCTCCTTTTTCCTGAATGCTATATTTTCGTTTCTGTTTGCAATCAAACCAATCCACTTGAAATACATGCGGCCGATATTCGAATGGACGGAAATTTCTGTGAATATTCAAATGCAGAAAACAGTGCTGGGATTCAATTTAACCGCAATCAGATTACTGGCTTTTGAAAAGAGCAACAAATATTCATCCCAGCCGAAGTAATCAACCGTAAAAGGAGTCTGCAATTGGAACTATTAAGTATTCGAGAGAGAGAGATCAAATGAACATCGTAGTATAACCATTTTTGGCCACAGAAACAATTCTGTATCAGAATTTGATTTATAATATTGTATTGTCATACAAAAGTGTGTTTAAAAGGTGATAAAATTTTCTAAGAAATCTATTGGATTTTTTTTTTGATTTTATGTGTGTTTTCAATATGTTCTACTAATTTGATTTTAATTTTGTTTCATAATGAAGTGATAAATACTGAGAATATAAAATTTTAAGTATATTGTATATTAAGTATATTATTTTATTATTATGTTATATGTTATGTTATATGCTATGTTAAGTATATTATTTATTATTTTATTATATTATTTTATTATTTTAAGTATATATATATATATATATATATATATAATTACGTAAAAAACAAATAAAAACTACATTTTAATGTATAACTGAAATTACTACTCTTAGTTATAAAAATCAAGATGTTTCAAAATCTGTTTAAAATATAAAATTTATAAATTTGAAAAATTTAATTTTTTCCCCCTCAAACATTCATTTAAACCAAAAACATAGAACTATGCATGGATCAATAACAAGTTAGACATAATTGAAAAATAATTTTAATTACATTTTAATGAAAAAATAAAACAAAGAAAAAAAAAATCGAGTACTTTAAGTAAACATTCTGGGATTTAACTTTTCAATAAGAATGTAGTGGTGCGTATTGTCAATGAGCGACAGGTATTCTATTTAGCGCCAAGATAATGCATGTAATTATGTGCTTAAAATGACAATAATTACATGTGAAGCAAAATGACTAACTCTTCAGTAAAGTTACGGAACTAAATTCGTAAGTAAACGGATAAAGATACTAAATTTCAAATGTAATTATTGTAAGCGCTCTTTAAGATTGCCTTTGTCTAATATTAAAGAACCCAATCGAAATTAGAACACATTTTCAGACAGAACATTGTTCCAATTTTTATTTAAAAAAATGTGATGTTGTAAAATGTACAAAAGTTTACGATGACGTACTCTTAAAATTTAGAAACATTCCAAAATTGCGCTATCTTAAAACATTTTTTTGTATTTCACTTGGTGTGTGTGTCATCAAATTTTCGATCGTTAATTAAACCAACTTCCCATCAAGATACACCTCTGAAACTTTGGGAATCGTTCTTACTCGCCTAACAATGCAATATTTAGACATTTGCGACAATTTTTAAATAATATTTTCCTTAATAATGCAGTTTAGCCCAACCGCTTGGCGCGATTTCAAAAATTGGCACCAAACTTGGCGATTTTTTTTTTTTTTTGGCTGAACGTTAAGTCAGTAGAACGGGCCAGGGTAGTCACATTGGGCAAAATACTGCCAAATAATTCTTGTCGCCAAGGGTGGTTGGGTTAAACTGCATTCCAACCAATATTTAGATGTTTGCGACAAGTTTTAACTAATATTTCAATAATTTTTTTTAATAAACTTTGCCACCATATAAAAACGTTGATTTTTATCTCGAATTTTTCACTTGAACATGTAAATTAAAAAAAAAAAATTAACATTTTAATATAGGAGACGAAAGATGGAACAAATTTTAAACGAGAGAAAGGGATTGATTCAGACAGAAATGAATATTATAAAAAACACTGCTCTCTAAATATAGTGAAATCAGAATAAATAATTAATATTATCGCGTTTATTATCGAAAGAAATGTGTGTTCTATATCCGAGTCCTATTCTTTAACATTAATCAAAGACAGCCTTCATTTGGCACATTTGAGATCATGACTAGGTCAGATTAATTATTTTTCGAGATTATCGAGAATCAATTTAGTTTGAACAGGATAAAAATAAATCACTTTAAATAAAAAATTTAAGCCATTGAAACGTATATTTAATATATTAAACGTATATAAAATGTTTATTAAAACGTATAACGGCTTTTCACGACTATAAGTCTACGAAAAACTAGGATTTCTTGTGATTTTCACAAAACTTATATTAAAACTTATATTTATATATTAAACGTATATGTATACGCATATTCTGAGCATGTGTAAATGATATAAATATTCGACAAGTTATTTCGTCATTGCAACATTTATAACTTGCATACTAAGATAACGTCGAAAACATTCAGGCAATTATAGTGATATTTACATTTTGTAAATTTTCTTTATTTATTTCTAGACAAATGGTTGCACACGTAAAAATATTATTTTGTTTCTCATTCGTTTACTTTTTCAAAATAAAATTTTAATGCATTTTTTTCAAAAAAAAAAAAAAAAAAAGAATAATTTCTTTTATGTAATCAGAATATTCTAAAAATGTTTAAAATAAATTAGAAACGGAAGTTTTAACTTTAATTACGAAGTACATTTTAGGGACAAACTCTAAATGTATATCAAAAAATTATTAATGTTTGGAATTCTACCATAGAGCTTACATTAGAAGCGACACCCCATGTGCGCTTAAAACAAAAATTGATCCAGTAAACACTTTCCATTTTAAAAAAGTTAATAAAAATATTTTCAATAACAATATTTCTGTAAGAGAATGATAACACTACTTATCTATATACTTAATTCTTTTCCAAGATTTATTAAAAGCAATTTCGGCAACAAAGCGAAAACTTCCGTATCCACATTTTCCACCCTCCCCTCGAATTAATCATTTTTAGCACCCCTTTACTATCCCAAGCATCCTCTCCAGCCGTTTTTAATAGTTACATAAAAATCTCCCCACCAGCCATTCTTGACAGCTTTGTGGCCCAAAATGGAAGATATTAGTCAGACGCGATTCACTAGATATCTCCCGAACTCGACATAATTACACCAATAGGCAGTCACAAGGCGTAAATCCGGAAAACGGGAAAATTTCGGGAGTACAGCATATTTCGGGAGAGCAATTAACGATAACGTATTTTACCAGGAGTTCCAGTACACGTGAAATAAACGTTATTAGACCTTTGGGATGTATAACGTGTCTTCGCAGTTATTGCATTACGCTGGAAATTTCTCCTCTAGTTGGTGGGAATTATGAAAATTTATGGAAAGCACGCTTTCTGATTGGTTACTAAGATAACTTGCGTTAAGTGTGGCGTGCGGAGCAGGATTGTATTTTAAGAGATTTGAAAGTCATTATATTTCAATCTAGTCCTTTTTGTAAGTGGAGCCGTTGTGAAACAGGATTACCGGCGTTATGTAGATAATGAACTTGACGGATATGGATGATTTAGATTGAAGAATTGATTAGATGTAAATGCTAATGTGTCGAGTTGATAAACTGTAAATTTACATTACGCTTTTGAGATGATAAAATGACGGATATTTTAAAATTATTTTAGATGCTTGAAGAATATTAATACTATATTTATTCCGATATTCGCGCCCTAATACTTAAAAAAAAATTGAAAGTCAATGTTAATTAAATAACCGATAATTATTTAAAGAAATTAATTATTTTTATGCGTGCTTTATATGAAATACGCAGACTTAATTAAATTTCTAACCTTGTAATTTTCAATTTATACACATTTAGAAAATTTATATAGATAAAATGTTAATGATGCTAATTATCTGAAAATAATTTTTTTTCCTTAAAAGGGTTTGTAAGGTATATTAGCTAATTTTCACATATACAAAAGAGTTATTTTAATAAAATTTTTCTTTTAGTTAAAAACAAATTGTTACATTTTTTTTAAAATAAAAGCATGAGAGATAGTGAAATAAATTAAAATAATTTTGCTTCATTTGAAAGTTATAAAAGTAACAGATGAATGAAAAAAACACTGTTATAGATAAATATATATCATTTTTTATTTCTATAAAAAGATATAAAAATATACACATTTCTCAAACCTATAATACTTTTTCAATTGTCTATTAAATTTATAATTTACAAATTAAGTTGGTTATGAATTATAATAATTAGAATGAATTACGTTATAAATATATTATGATTATGCCATTTGTTTTAATATAGTTGATTTTCAATTAAGATATACAAATAAAAATCAAATTAATTTTTATACCTTCGAATATCAAAATTTTATGATTCCAAAGGGGGAATCATCACTTATTCAGAATTAAATAAAATTTATGAAGTGTATGAATGTTATTCATTTAAGCGATTGTATGCAATTTTTTCGCATGCAATGTATAAAAGTCACATTCAGAGACCTGTTGATTTTCTGAATTCACACAAAATTCTTGAAGAAAATATTCTTTTTTTATTGATAAACACAAACACACACACACAACACACACAAACACAACACACACACACATACAAACAACACAAAACACACACACACACACAGGGTGCGGAGAATTTAAGGAGCACAATGGCTGAGAAATGAGCTAAATGGCTTTTAGAAGCGAACAGAAAAATTAAAAATATTTTTGCCTCTGTAAAAATCAAACATTTTAAAATTAAACTTTATTAAATTTTTTTTATTATTATTTTATTTAAGCTAAACCATTATAATATTAAGCATTAAATATTATTTAAAGTACTAACAACCCTTTAAAACACTAAAATAACTGAACGGATTTGGCTTAATGAATTTGCTAATAGGCGATTAAAATCTTTGCTATATTTTGACTGATCAGCAATATTCCAATGGTCAAGGTTATTGGTTCCTTGACCGACAATGTTCAAATAGAGTCGCTAGTTCGAGTCTAGATTTCATAAAAACAGGAGGTCATGGTAGTCAAGTATTTTATGATTGCGAATTCTTTGCCGGCATTTTTTCCGTCGAGGCGTGAACTAGATCTTGATGCCACTTGACCTGTAGTGTAGCAGGACTAATGATGATTAAATCTGCAGGAGCTTAAAGTCTTTACGTTGGCACAGTGTGGAGTTTAGAAGAGTGTAATGCCAGCTTAGGGGTTATCTTAGTCACTTGACTATGATTCAGAATTATGAGGTCGTCGGAAGTATCCTTTTTGTGGGTCTAAGAAGACGTCAATTAAAAATCTACACAATCTGTAGGTTATTGATCATCGTACAGATCTTAAGAAGAGATAATATTACTGTTATTAAATAGTAGTTTTATAATAATTTTCAATTTTTTTAAATACAAATGGAAAGAAGGGAAAGAAAATTGACTATTAAAAGGAAAAAAAATTATGTATTACATTCGAAATGTATTATGATACAAGGAAAACAATTTTGAGAATTTTTTTATATGCTTCAAGGAAGTTGAGGTGTTTTATAACAAATGTTATACAAAGAAAACATGTTTTAAAAAGGAAGATAATTTTCGAAAACATTATTGACATAAAACTAATTTGAAAGAAATTATGTATTTATTGTGGTCCATTTCTTTGGATCGTAAAAAATTCACGTTCTAACAATGAATTTATCACCAAGGTTAAATATGTAATAAAGTGTAATAAAATAAAAAAAAAAATGGGATTCTTTTTACGAAATAATGTTTTTGTAATATATAATTATTTTATTAGTTCCTTTTCAGACATGTAAAGACATCTGGATTACACATTCCACAAAGTATTCTTTTCAAACAGGTGTAAGCCAGAAATGATTTTTTTTCCTTATGGCACAACGAACAGCTGGATAAGAATGTTATTAATTTTTTTCCTGGTACTGGAATTAGATTTTAATGAAGCATGGCCAACAGATAACGGTCTCTAATAGATTACTAAAGAATAAGTCTGTTAGACAATCATCAAATAGTTCAGAATTATTTTTCTGCATTATATGGTTATAACGCAGAAAGTAGAACGCCATTACGGTTTTTATCACAATATTTTTATAAGGACATAATATTAAGTTCCTCATCTACGAAGACAACGACTTTCATTTTCAACAACGCCATCATGCTATGAATCGATATATCAACCAGGATTAATACTTTTATTACTAATTTAAGTATATAATTAGGTATAAACTTCATATGAATAAAATGGAGGAAAATCCTATAGCTTAAAGGATTGAGATTACAAATTATTATTATTATTTCGTTTTAGAACATTTAAATTGTTCAGATAAGATAGGATTAACTAAGATAGGATTCACCAACTGATCATAAAAAATGCTCAAACGATAATTTTAAAATTTCTTACATTTTTTTTACTACGTATAAAAATAGAGGGAAGAAGAAAAATTAATGTCGTGAATGGCAACATTTGTAACAAAAAATTCAAAGCAAGCAATGGCAATAAGCCATACGATAATTTTGGATTTAAAAGTGATAATTGGTCGTTGAATTAGTTTCCTTTAGTTTTATCCAATGAATTTTAAATTTTCTGTAAATAATGCAAAAGAGTACGAATGTTTGTTGTTATTATTAGTACTTTTACAAATTCTAAAATTTTATTTCCTTGAAATTTAAAGGCATTATTAATAACATAATATTAAATTGTTTAAATTATAAGAAATTCCGCTTAAATGAGTTATGATTTACGATTAAGTTTACGGTCTAATTTCATAGTGACTGTGTGTGTGAATAAAAAGCTTCTAAATCACAAGGAAATACTTTTCAGATTTGATTTTAGATTTTCCTTAAATAATACTATTTAAAAATGATTCACTTACTATATAATTAGAAATCGACATTTCGCTTAAGCAACACCAATTAATTTGTTTTTTAATGCAAATGTTTCAAACTTGTTTTTCATTGTAGAATTGTAGTTTCTTTTTAAATTTTTATAACAATACCTCTCTTCTCTTCTTAGATACCAGTCATATGTTTTTCTTTTGAAAATGTCTTAATTAGGACCATTCTCTTGCAAATGTTTTTGATATCAACAATTGTTCTTCTGAAGTTTAACTAGTGGCTGATTTCTGCACTCATTTTATTTAAGATGAAAGAGAAAAATAAGTGGTAAATAAAAAGATTTTAATAATACAAAGCATACGTTTTATTGTTCATATATTTTGGCATGTTGTTTTGCCGACAAAAGACCACGAAGAAAAAGTCCCCATATATTTAAAAGAAAAACGAAGAGCAGTATTTTCGACATGTTTTATAAAGCACGAGTTTAAACAGCAGAACAATATGCGTAGAGAAACTGAAAGCATAAAACAAAATAGAAGAATGCATTTAATGTTTGCTTTCAAATGTAGTTTGGAAAGTAAAATTTATGACAAAAAACCACTTACTTGGACATTGCAAAATGCACGATTTAAATTTAATGGAATGCATTATGGATTAAAATACATTTCCTGATGTTGAATGTTTAAAGAACCAAGAACGGGTGTTTTTTCTGTGAGAGAGAGGGCACGGTTTTATACTTCGCTTAAATGTTTAAATTTTTTTTACCTCTTTAAAAAGTTTTTCCATGTAAAAACGATGTTACTTTTTTTTAAAAAAATATACTCAAGTTTCTGTGTATTTCTATGCTCTAAATCAGCTTACATTATGACTTTGACTCAATACTAAACAGTCTTCGAAATAATAAATATATAATTAAAATATTTAATATAAATATAATTAAATATAATTAAAATATTTAAGCTGATATCAGTTTTCTAAAAATTAAATTTTATAATTTTTTCCAAAAAATTAATGTATCTAGTAACAAATTGTTTTATACAAATAAACCTATTTGTTCAAAAGAAAAGGAGAAAAAAAACTTCGCATACGAACAGACAAACGAACATTTTTTATAGGTTTCTCTCGCAAGAACGCTTTGAGAAACTTTTTTTAGAAGAGTTTGAAAAAATACATAATACATATTTATGATATTTTATTTTTGAATCCATTAAATATTGTCTACCATTTACTATCTTTTCTATTTAATTTCAGCCTGCTTAAAAATATCAGTTTTTGTAATTCAGAGAAGTGTAAATTCAATAAGGTATATAACACTTAATAACGGGGATTGAAGAGAGTTTAATATGAGCTGATCTGAAAGTCCAAACGATGACGTAGCTTTTAATGAAGAGTGTTTCATCTAAGCACATGCACGCGCGCACACACGCATATTTAGAATACGTCAATTCATATATGTAGACTTAAATTTTGATACTTAGGTTATTTGATATTAAGTTACTCTTCATTATGTTGGGAAAAACCTTTAGAAACGGAATAAATAGGCAGACAAAAAAAGTTATTCCATTAAATGCTAATAGTGTAATTATGCACGGAACGTCATATTACGAGTATTCAAAGAATAATGAAAACACGTTTTAGGAAACGTGAAAAGATGGTGCAGTATCAAAAACCCATTTGTCCGCATGGTTATACGTAGAACTCTCCAATTCATTTAATTCGCGTTATGAGTTACGACAGTTGGATAAATAACCAATTATTGTTCTCTATGTAGTTCGCTCCGATCTCGCAGCCAGGAGCCATTCACAGGTAATCTACCGAGTGTTACGCTCTACTTGCATCAAAATGCGTCAATGGATAGTGTAAAAAGATATCGCTTTTGAGTAAGGCTGTCTTTCCTTGATGTTTATTTTCGGGCATTTGAATACCGCGAATTCAAGGTTACAAACGATAACGGAAACCTTATACGATTTTTTTTGCGAAGATCGCTATTACAATAACATCTTTAATGCAATATGTTGTGATATACTTTGTTTCGTATTTTTTTTTTAAAATTAAGATTCAATATATAATATGCGTTTTCTCATTTTAATTCAGAATATTTTTAGTTACAGTGCATTAATTTAAATTATGTATGTCACCGTCAATAGAACACACAAGCTCACGCTCGAATACACACATGCACGCATGACAAAAACAAAGGTCATTGTCATTCGTATTATTAAAATAGCAGATTATGGTAAATTCAGAGACAAGGGCATTTTTTTTTATATAGGATCATTGTTTACAAGCAATTCTTTGAATCTCATCTGCAGCACTCTAGGTAGGGACGTTAAGAAAGTTCCGATTTGAGTTTTTATTAAATTAAAGATGCTCTTGGGGGTTTCTCAAGAGGTAATGTAAAGTATAAATACAGTGGTGTTTCAAAATACATTTCTAATATGGCTTACAACAGACAGTGAAACTACATAATTAAATCGAATTTTTAAATAAAATTACAACAGAAACTCCTTTTTTGTTTTAATGTAGAGATTTAATAAACTAAGTTTCTGTGTGTGCTACATTTTAACCGCAATTCTTAATTCTGGTAACGAAGAACACAGTGAAAAGTTAACTGGAATGAGCACAACCTCTGATATTTGACTACGGATCAAAAACACTAAAATAAGCATTAAAAATTAAATTTTAGGAAAAAATGACATAAATATAATATAAGGAATAGCTAAAAAAAGTGCAAAAGTAGAATGTAATTTACTCGTAAAAATCAAAGGTAATATAACTTAATATGGAATGCCCTAAGAATAATGGTAAAATTTCCCATTTTTTGTATCACAAAAAATAACAAGTAAAAATGTAGAAAGATTCTGAATTTGCTTATGATACTAACACTTATGACGTTTATTTGCTAATGTTTACTACCCTTTTAAAGCATAACAGCTCATTTTCGTAATAATTCCTTAATTCTTTAAAATACAAACATGGTTGATTAGTTCTTCAGAATACCTGAGCTTTTAGAAAACTAATAATCTTAACAGTGGTAAAGCGTGGCAAAATACGACACAAAGAGCTCAAGATTTATTTATATTCTGTCTTAGAATAACTGTAACAATGATTAATGTTTTCGAATTTCGTTTTACAAACACAATAAAACAATGTCATTCAACGTAATCGATTCACTTTTACTATAAATGGAGTTAAGAAACCTCATTTAACTCTTACAAAAGAGCGTAAAAGTACTTTGGATTATAGAGAACTTCATGCTCTACTACCGTTCGAAACCAATATCATTAATAACGCAGATAAAAATCAAATTTTCTTCAAGACGTCAATTCTTCTTTTTACAGACGTGGCTTACCAATGCCTACTTCTCCACGTAGACAATAAAATATCGCTCAATTGCCCTAATAGGTTCTGGCAACATTAATAATATCTTCTTACAGTCATCATTTAGTACTATTTTCAGTGGCAGCAGTGTAAGAGAGCAATAAAACGGAAGACTGTTAACAACTTCCATAATAGAACGGGAAAGTTAACGAAAAGAAATAGTATAGGTTTTTCTCCAAGACCATTAAAGATTAAGTGATAAGTCTAGATAAAAGGAAGAAGATATACGAAGAAACTGAATAAGAAAAGATGAAAGAAATAATGACAGCCGAAACGTACGTGGAAACGATGAAGGAGGAAACTTTATCATATAACTGGATGCCAATTACGGTAAGAACTTTGGGGAGAAAAAGGTGGATGTCACACACTCTGAAAGAATTTCGTAATGATTTGGCGTCTTCGAAATTATGCAGGAAATCGCCAAGAATCGGATCAAAAACTGGTGCAGAATCTTCGAAGTTCTGTACAAAAGACTGTTCTAAAATTATAATAAACAAGACTTTAAAAATAAATGAATCAAAATTGCTTCGTAAAATCGTCTGAGAAAATTTCTTATCTTGATTAGTGTCGTTGAAAATATTCACACCTTTTTGATAAAAAAGCTATTCAGTCGAATTAAAAAATATTTAGAAAAAAATTATTTACTAAAAATATTTGAAATAGAATTTATAGCAGAGTACTGAAAGCCTCTTAGAAAATCTTCTACTAAGATTTCGAATTCTGATGAAAGTCACCAAGATATTGAAAGACGTTTTGCAGAAATTTCTTCTTGGCTCAGAACAAAGAACGGTTTTTTGAGAGAACTTTAAATTATTTTTAAAAAGTAGTTCTAGACTTTAATAGTTTTTAAATCGAATTTTTAATTTTCAAAATTAGAAGGTCTCAGACATAGTCTGGAAGAATTACTTATTTTTATCAACATTTTTATGTAGAAAATTTGTTCTCCTTTAAAAAGAATTTATTTTATGAAGTAAAATAAAAACCTTACAGACATGTAAATTAAGTCTTAGTTCTAAAGTACATTCAAAGAAATTTTTAATGAAATTCAAGTTGTGATAAGTAAATTCAACTTTATAAAATCCTAAAAAGTTGTATTTTTCGATTTCATATTTAAATTTAAATTGAATTCATTGTTAACGAAATTAAGTGAAAATATTATAAAAAATAGATTCAAGCCCTATTTATGAAGTTTTTTTTCATTTCATAATATATATTTCAATATTTTCATTATTATTTGCAATATATTTAGAATTTAACTGTTTGTTATAAGATATTACTCAGCATTGCATTTACATTACTTATATTCAGAGTAATACATTATCCATATTCAGTATATATTTTTACCGGAACATTTAATGCTCTAATAATTTTATGCAATACTTTTGACATTTTATAGCTAGCTGTAAAATGATTATTTATTCACCTTTTTTTTGATTTCAAGGAAAGAAAAACAAAAAATTCCAAATATCAAGAGAAATAAATCATTTGTAACTACATCAGAAAGCATGTATGAAGTAAATTTCTTAACAATCTTTCACAAACATTCATGCACATTTTGCGTGAACTCTCACAGAATCGTACGTGAAAGCATAACATAATGTATTCAGAATAGCTCATTCCGAGTGGGTTATATTGCCATTGAACTTGATCTGGTTAATGCACACGAAAAACAATCCGAGTGATGATTTGCGTGAAGTTGTCACATTTTTCAAATAAAATATTCCATGACAGCGAATAACTAAAACCGTTGCCATTCATAGCATCAAAACATGCAATAAAAACACGAAGAAATGTTGCATTTTTTATTCGAGTAACGGAAAGCAACTATTTTAAAATAAATGTTGTAGGTAAATCATAATTTTGATTTGAAAGATGGTGTTTGTTGTTGTTCACACAAAATATTCCCTATCAGATATTTTTCTGATAACACGTTATATAGAATGTTCAAAGAAAAAATATTTTTTAAAAAAAGGGGGGAGGGAAAGCATTTAAGGGCCGTCTTCTGCTAAAATCAGAGAACAGGATTGAAATATTTGTAACACATTTACAGACAGAAAATTGTTCTGATTTTCATGAAAATTTGTTAAGTTGTAATGTGTACACCAGTTTATGATGCAGATTTCTTAAAAAATAAACCTTTCCCCCTTAGAATATGCAAAGTTCAAAACTTCTTTAACATAACAGTACACAAGCCGAAATACTTTTTAGATCAGAACAAAAAGGAATTGATTCAGATAGAAATGGGTAATATTATAAAATATGCTACTCTATAAAATGTAGCGAAGTCAGAATATAAAATTAAAGTTAGTGAGTTTTGAAATGGGAAAAAGTGTTCTAAATTCGGGTTCTATATTTTGCCAATAGGTGAAGAAAGCCTTAACACAAAATAATGTAAATACTTAAGATTTTCTACTGTAGTTTAATAAAAATTTTATTCGAGTCAAAATTTTATTTTTCCTTATTAGATTTTTTTCTTCATTTCCAGAATTATTACATTATTACAGCCATTTATTCAATTAATGTAATTTTAAATGCAGTTTATAACAGAAAATTTAGCGGGAGACAAGTTTTAAAAAAAAGGAAAAAACAATCACATGGTTGCCTTGTTAAAACGTTAAAAGTGGCATAAACACTAAAACTGTCTTAAAATAAGCAAAAAATACTTAATTCTTACGAAAAATTTACAAAGCAGTTATAAGTATGAATTGTAACAGCACTTGCTTATAAATATTTATAAATACCATTAACACATATATTAAATTTCGTATTTAAATATCCTGCAAAAAGAATAATTAAAATGTTTGATATATTAAATGCATAATTTCATTTGACGAATTTAAACGATTTGTATTAAATTGTGTATAAGAATTTAATTTACGTTGTATGAGTATAAATAAAATCAATTATAGAAAAGAATAGTGTTCATTTATTTATAAATGACTGTTCATCCTTATTTTGAAACACGCACACGCACGCACGCACGCACACACACACAATGAAAACAAGTGACATAATTTGAATTAATAGAAGAGTAATATTAATCCCCTTTCACTAAGAAGTTTGTTATTGAATAAAACTAGTTAATAAAAATAGGAGTTACGTTCTAAGTTTTACATGAAGAAAATATCGCACATACAAAAAAAAAAAAGCATATGACAAGGTATTCAGTTTAATGCAATACACGTGTTCTTGCAACACCCTAGAAGCAACTTACATACATCTTCGACTTCACAATGATGCATTAATGACGCAACATCTTTATAGTAATTACGTCGCATAATTGATCAACTTGCAGAAACTAAGCGATATTCGATGATAATACTTCACATTAATTATCCACAAACTGTTATCGACAGGAATTTAAATTTCAGCCTTGAGGGTTACACCAAGGTTCAGATAATGTAAATAAAGCTACCGAGCTTTTGTTCTTTTTCTTTGTTAAAGTAGGAGATAAAAGGCAACGAAACTAATTTTTTGATATTATTATCGTTTGATATTATTTAGACAAAAAGGTGCAAAATGTATTTATACAGTAACGATTTTTCTTGAAATATCTAACATGCCTGATGTCGAAACTACGGATTCGTAATTAAAATAACGTAAGATTATAAGTTCAATTTCATTCAAGTTTATGCGTGAAAAAATAAAGTAAAATTATAATGTAATAAACTAAATCTAGTAGGACTTCAAAATCTTCATTGACTATAAAGTAAAATCGGGGAAATGAGGTATTAGTGAAAAGTTATTCGCGAGTCCGTTACCATAACCACTAGGCTACTGCGGTGTCAACAAATATGGAATAAGCTTTGATGGAAATAAAAACTATCATTATATACTCGTAGAAATTCTAAGCAATATAATATAGAAATAACTATAGAGAGAATTTAATTATGTAATTAGTTACTATAATGTTAATTTCTGTATTACATTTTTTTAATATTTAAATCAAATCAAAAGATGATTTTCTAATAGCTAATCCGATTTCATCCATAAATTACGTCGTCTGGTGGATTAATTACTCCCAAATACGCGGGAAATAAATTAGAAAATGTATCAAACATGATTATGAAGAAAATCCTTGAAATATAATTATTATAATGGAATTATATAATAAACCTCACTAAAGTAATTATCTATTGAATGTTTCTTAACAAAGACAATTGATTAAATATTGATAAATTAACGAAATAAATGAGCCAATAAAACAACAACAGGAACTCTAATTCCGAACAAAATATTCTAAATCAGGTGATATCTGGCGAAGGGGAAAAAAAGAGGGAAGTAGGAAATGTTTCGTAGGATATGAATATTTTTCATTTCCTATCATGCAGGATATGAATGCCATTTTTTCCCTTTTTTCAATAATGCATTGAAGATAACTTTTTTCTCTTCTAAAGGTGCATTCCTGTCTGATATATTGGCAAAATTTAAGTCTTTTGTATGTATTGTTTTATTAATATTCTAACATGCAGAAAATGTAATATGTAACATTTTACATTTTACATACAGACATTTTTGCCAAATAAAGATGTCTGTATTAGTAACATCATTCCATACTAGAATTTTGACATGATTTAAAATTTAGATTTTCGGACAGTTTTAAGTTACATAACTTTTATTTGCTAAGCATTTAATCTGCTTTTATTATTAAGAATGATCTCTTAAGTTGACAATTTTTACTTATTTTTAATTACATTTAACTCAAGTTTCAAAGTGATTAATATAAATCGCTTTACTATATCTGTATCGATTAGAAGACAAAATTTTTATATCGTTGCCAACTATAAATAGTAAATAATATTCTCTTTGTGTTCCACGTCTTCAAAAATTCTCTAATTTGTTCAATATTTTTACCACTGTGACGATAGAGCTAAACAGCACATTTAATAGATTATGAAATAATTTACAAAAAAAAAAATCATTCTCATAGGTGATCGAATAATTATTTTGACGAGTAGAATAATTTTAAAGATATTTACGAATATGTAATTTCACAGATTTCGCAACAACTGCAAGAAGTGATCAAGAAATGCATTATATTTTAAAGGTGTCTCTTTTTTTCATTGAATTTTCCACGTGATATTATCCTCAAAGAAACTTGATGAAGGACATATGCTACATTTAATATATTTTCACAGTTCAACAGGTGATAAAATGAAAAACATAACCATTTTTTTTAACATTGTTTAGTTTTTAAGAAATTGGCTTGAAAGTACCAAATTCTTTTTTATTCGTTTTAAGTAATTCAAAAATATTTACGATTCGACATACCATATTAGGTATAGAAGCTCCTATAAAATATTCAACCCATCTGCATCTATAGATTTAAATTAAATGGACTCTTATATAACACAAAATTACTTCACTCAATTTATCATTAATTCCCCTTTAAAAAATTATCTTTTCGAATCAGTCATTCTGAATCAAGGATAATCTTTAAATTTACGATTTGAGTCAATTAGTTCGTCATGTTACTTTCTTAAAGCGAAAAATTATCAATTTGTTGATCTCATATATTTCAAGGTAAATTTGCTGGGACACCTGTTTTTAAGAAAACAATCTTGAATAAAAACATCTGCCTCTCTATTTCTTAAAACAACTTTGTGATACCTTTGTTCTTCGGGAAAATTTATTCAGTTCTTACTTTTCAAAGTTTTTATATTGATGATCAATAACAAAGTAACATCTGAAAACAAACGATAAGTTTTTATGACAGTTTCTCATATTAAGAAGATTTAAAAAAAAAAAACTGTTAGCGCCCTAAACGAAAATGGTGTGTTGTATATCTAAAAACCTAATAGGATTGCACCCTTTCTGCATAAATCTGATACAAATTCAAAAGA
>BMAW01083816.1:312570-360762 GCA_019974015.1 Nephila pilipes
ATATATATATATATATATATATATATATATATATATATATATATTATATGTAATCACATATCTTCGGCACTGCTAAGCCCTATTTTGCGACACTAGAAAAGTGGCCTTTACAGTCTATTGGTCAGCGCCGCAAACTTGTGACTGGTGTTGTTTGATCGAGTCCTGATTCCACAAAAGATCAGCCGTGCTATGAGTCTGATGCACGTTAAATCTGTCGAGGTTCTAAGTCCTTCCGTAAGCGTCGTACGAAAGCTTGGATAGGGAAATGCCAGATCAGGTGCCGCTCTTGTCACTTGACTAAGGCTCAAAATTACGCTGACCATCGCCAATTGTCCCCTGGGTTCGCCATGTATGTCTTCCACCGGGGTATCCTAAATAGGGCATACATGTCTAAACTGAATTCTTTTATTCAGTTTTCCAGACCGAGCTTTCGGCTATAGAATTTGTAGTATAGTGGGCAGTCTCTCATAACTTTAAAGTTACTATTTATTCCGACACTTTACTGTCAATATTGCTACTGCAAGTACCAATAATTCGAGATAAAAACCAACGTTTTTAAGAACAACGTTTTTAAATGATGGCAAAGTATATTAAAGAAAATTATTGAAATAATAGTTAAAACTGGTCGAAAATATCTAAAAATAGCATTGTTAGGCAAGTAAGAACGGTTCCCAAAATTTCAGAGCTCTACCTTGATGTGAAGTTGGTTAAATTAATGATGGAAAATTTGATGACACACTGATACACACACAGAAAACGTTAAAACTAACTAAAATTAATCGATTCATCCGGTAAATTAAATGGTTGGAAGGCAGTTTTACCCAACCTCCCTTGGCGACAGGAATTATTTGGCGGTATTTTGCCAAATGTGGCTACCCTGGTCCGTTTTATGGACTTAATGTTCAGCCATAAAAAATCGCCAAGTTTGGTACCAATTTTTAAAATCATGCCAAGTGGTTGGGCTAAACTGCATTATTAAAGAAAATATAAGTTAAAACTTGTCGCAAATGTCTAAATATTGCATTGTTAGGCGAGTACGAACGATTCCCAAAATTTCAAAGCTCTAGCTTGATGGGAAGTTGGTTAAATTATCGATCGAAAATTTGATGACACACACACACACACCAAGTGAAATTCAGAAAAACGTTTTAATAAATCGGCCTTTGTTAATATCATTAAAGAAAGATTAGCAACTTAGTATGATTTTTACAACTTTGACTGGAGTAGGGCCCACGTCGGATATTATTGCAACGAAAATGCAGATTTATTTTCACACAGTTCGTTGTTACTGATGTTGAGGGACCTGCTCCTTGGTGTCAAATAGCTAAGATTTTAAAAAATAATCTTCTTTCTGATTGGGAGAATTGTGGTCAACTAGTTATAACGGTATTCTGTCTAAGACAACAAATTATGGTTTCAAAATAAAATTTTTCTTAAAGCGCCTTTAGTGTATAGGAATATTTCTTCAAGGGAATTTTTTATTACCCCTCTCTCTTAATCTAGAGATAAGTATATTAATTTAATCTAAACAGAATGCTAAAAGGGATTGGAATATTTAAAAAAAAAATTAACGAGACATTGAAAGCAACAATGGTGCATTGTTTTGCCATGTAATTCTCAAAATATTTGCAGCATTTTTTCCTTAACATAATTTCATTTTTGGTATGCGTAAGGGATACAAATCCTGCGACTATCGGATGTTGGAGTACATATCCGTGAAGGATTTACACTTCGCTGAAGAACAAATGACAAGGGCAATTCAATAAATTTGCTTATTCTTTGACCATCTATTGGATAAAGCTGTTCAATTAAAAATCAAGTTCTTTCAAAAGTCAAAAAAGAATATAAAAAAGACATTTTTAAAAGATATTTTTTCAAAATACAACACAAAAAAATTACATCAATATTACATTTCTGTGTTATATCTCTCTTGCAGGTCTGCGCATTTTTTTCGACAGATTGGGAGGTGTTTTTATAATGATAAATAGAATATGATGAATAGAAGATAAATAGAAGTCTGATGCGTACGGAGCTTCTTTTGCGTACAGAATCTTCTTTATTCAGTGAAAAAATTTCTCCTCCAAACGCTTCTTTGAGGGGTCCAGACATTTGATAGTCCGAAGGTGATATGTTTATATCATAGTGAGTATGTTGGAGTGTTGTCCAGTAAAGAATTCCTTAAACTGTTCTCGTGTTACAACAGCTGTGTGGGATCTTACATAGCCTAGATAATGGATAACTCAGCAGATCTGAATAGGAAAACTTCTGCAGGTACTTTCTCCAAGAGCTTACAGTAGCATGGTGCATTAATTGTGCGTTGGCCATGAAAAAAAAAATGATGTACGTAATATCATGTGAATCCTAAAAGAACAGTTGCGAGTGAACTGCTCCAGCAGATACGTGAATTTTTTGCTTTTTGTGCAATAGTTCCCCTGGTGCACCGTTCAGTTCTGGAATGCTTTGTTCAATGGAGATAGTGATTGAACAAATTAACATATAAATAATAAAATAATGCCAAACGATCTCTTAAGCAATTTATTATGGTTGGTTCGACAACATGTATAAAATGCGTTGGTCGCTATTAAAAAATGTATTGTTTTTATTTGATCCACTTTAATACAACTATAATGAACTCTGAAGTTAATGAAGTACAGCAGCTATCTATCGAAATCATGACTAAAAAATTTAAAGCAAAACTTTCCCTCTTTATTGTTTTATCTTAAATATATTTACCACCAGAGGGCGATCCCATTTCTAGATCACGTCCTTACACCATTGTTTCACTTCTTGGAATTGGCCCTTATTGCTGTTACGCGGGTGATTTCGAAAAGATCTAATAAGAATTATGTCTCCCAATAATGGCTGGCGGCTCTTTCTTTTCTTGAAACATTTACGTGTTCCGTATCCCTCATTTCTCTGAGGTCGAGTTCAAAAAAGAGTATTATATAGAAGATGGGTGTTTCTGAGTGTTGGAAAATAACGGGCTTTTAAGAAAGAACCGTTTTAGGAGAAAATAGTAGCACTTATCGGTTGCGATTGCTATTAGTTTTGTGGTAAGTTCCGTGTTGAAACTCATAAAAAGGATGGTCAAACCCGGGTGATATGATAGGTATCTTTATACGATGAGCTGTGAGTGTAAACAGAATGGATATTGTGGCATTTGCGTTTCCTACTTTTAAAATGAAATTTGTTCCAGCCGTTATGTGAGCTGCGTTATCGGTTAATGAGTGTTTATAAACAATTTACATATATATATATATGTGTGTGTGTGTGAGTGTGTTTTAAGACCTAGCTCCAAAACTCATACAATAAAGATGCTAAAGCAACCATAATATTATATAAAAATACATAGCTCGATGTTAAGTATTTAATATCTAATTTCAAAATCAAAACAATATAAAGGAAAGTTATTATGTTAAATAACGTAAGGAATTAAAATTTAAAAATAAAAATTTTCTTCAATTTAAAAGCTAAAACATAAAATTTACGACTAAAAATAATTTGAGAAAAATACGACAAAGATAGTATTTAATTTTAGGTTTTAGATTATTTAATATAATACTTCTTATAGGGTTTTTTTTCCCTTAAATTATTTTTACTAATAGTTTTTAATTCTTTTTGAACTTTTTACTGTATAATTACTGTTTGTTTTCTTAGAAAAACGACGTAATGAAATTAAATGTATTACAGAGCGAGAAAGATAGAGTAAAAGCGAAAGAGAGAAGGATGTAAAGAGAGAGAAAAAGAGAAACAGAGACATAGAAAAAGAGAAACAGAGACATAGAGAAGAAGAAAACGAGAGAAAAAGAAATAAGAGAGAAAGAGATAGATAAATATTTATATATTTGACATTTTAAACATATTTGAGTTGATGTTTTTCATGACAGATGAAATAATTTCAAAATATAATTTATGTATTTGAGAAAAATCATTATTTCTTGAAATATATGAGTAGAAGTATATATGATAAAAAAAGATATTCACAACGATTTTTCGTCAGTTAAGTTTTTTTTTTTAAAAAAAAGTTCTTCTCCATGGAAGTAGTTATAACCCATTTAATCCATATTAGTTAAATGTTTTTATTATTTTAACAAAAAAATTGGTTACATATTTTGATTGTTAGGATTATTGAGAATAAATACATTTGACGCATCTTAATTTTAGTTGTAGTCAAGGGGTACTTTGAACAAAACGCTTAAGAGCCCCTCTGGTTTTCTGAAATTCACCATTTATAAAAAGATAAGACAAACTCACTGAACTGGTAATGAGTTTTAAATTAATAAAAACATTTGAAGCAATCAATTTCCATTTTAATTAGATAAGATTCGTCTACATAGTTTATAATTTTTTTTTGTTGTAAAGTTCGTAAACAATATTTTTTTAAAAAAAATAATAAAAGATTTTTGAAAAAAAGCGTGATAACCTTTCAAAGTGTGCTCTATTTTATTAAATACATTTGGACAATTGGTGATTTTATTGTTGGAAAAATTTTCGTTGTACATCTGCATTGAAGACTCACAGTTCCTACATTCGTTTATCTTGACCTCCTCTGGTTTGTCAAAAATCGATGTCTTTTCATGCAACTCTTCGAGCGAGAAAACAAAGAGAAGTCGTATTGAGCTAAGTCAGGTGAGTAAGGTACGTGGGGCAGGGATTCATACCATTTTTGATCTAAAACTGGGTTACAAAGATAGTTCTTTTTGTTCGTCAGTCGTTAGTCAACTTGAAGCCCAAATTTGTCAGGGGCCCTTCTCATCCCAAAATTCTTCTGTTGAAATTTGTTGATGATTTTGTTCAATGGTCAGTTCATCGATTTTCGAGCACAAGCTTTCGAGTTTTCCGTTCGGGCAGCTGAAGGGCATCCATACCGAGTTTTTTTTTTATTGTTTCGAAAATAATTTTTTTTCCTTCTGTTTCGTGACATGTTACATTTTTGAAACGAGAAACCCTCTTGGATATTTACTTATGTGTTTCCCAAAAGTGTTAGATTTGTAAACAGTTTTCAACATAGCATTTTCAATATCTGCTGCGTTTTTTTTCCGAGCAGGAAGCAAAACCTCACAAACACGCGTTGTTAAATAATCTGCTGTCTCATATGAACGGGGAGAGATCAAAACAGCAAAGGCGAAAAAACTCTCTATGAGTCGACAAAATCTTTTTGACTGACGGTACAAGCAACGCGGACCTCGGAAAAGAGTTGTGCGGCACACCCCTCGCGGGAGAAATGCGTAATACGCAAACACCGTCCAAGGTAGCGTTACCCCAGCAGTTTAGGGATATTTTCCCTTAAATAATTTGGGATGTTTATAATTCTTTCATTATCCAAGAATTTTGTAAAACATTTTACGCAAATGCTCTTGTTTTGTAAGTGAAATCTTTTAATTGTAGTGTTCAGCCACGAATTCCGCGTCATCCATCAACCTATGAATCCTAATTGAAAGGGAAAAGAGAAAGATGGATAATAGAGGTCGTGAAATTATGCTAATTTACTAATTTCTTCCTATCAACTAATTATTCAACATAACAAAAGTGAATCGTTTGCTGATGATATCATTCAATGCTTTAAAGCGAATAATAATATAAGTGAAACTGCTTTTTTTCTGCTGAGCGATATTAAAATTTTACTATTGACATTCAAAACAAACAATATCAAAAGAAGTATATTATTTGCAGGTCTCACGCTAGTCTCTGAAAATATATTGGTATCGGCAATAAGTATGGTAAAGAGTAGAATGGTAAAGAGTAGGGAACTTCCTGGCATGCGATGTTGAAACAGAATCTCAAGTTCGAGTCCCGATTTTATTATAGAGTCTTCGTTTGGAATAATAGAGGGCGTGGTGAGAACGACTAGAGATTAATTGATTGCTTCATTAACGTCGCTCTTAGAAGCAACATGAGGATTATTATTGACGGACCTTGTAATTGACGAAGAATTGAACTCAAATGACGAAGACGACACTTGAGCTGGCATCTCAATTATAAACTTCCACACAACAGCAATGGTAGGGCTTGGGGCTTTGACCTGATTTAACGTGCATCAGCCCCGCTATACAGTGGGCCTTTAGTGGCCTCAAGGCTCGAACCCCGATTCGACAGAAACCATACTACTCGCTATTTCGCAACTATAATCACTAATCTACCTCGGCCTCGAGAAAATAAAAATAGAGGGAGGTAAACTAAAAATGCTTTGATTGACCATGATTCAAGGTTCGTTGCCAATAGCCCAAATGAAGCTTTTAGGAAAATGGTAATAAAAGGCAATGAATCAACTCAAACAAAAAGTTTTTCATTTGATTAATTTGAATTTAAATACAACTTTATGCTTTTATCGTACCTACTACTATTTTATCAATAATACTTTTATATAAATTAACTTTCTTAACTTGTTTATTTCTCATCTATTTTGGCTTTTGAATAGTTCATTTGATTCGTGCGAGGAATGTTGACTGTTTCACGATCGATATTGCCTTAAATTTAAAGCAAAATATAATTCTATATAGTGACTTATATTAAAATTTCATGCCCCCGAGGGATCTTAACATTGAGCTCCTTGCCCTGTTATAATCAAGTCACATGTTCGAGCCCTGTTTCCGTTTAAGACTCGTCGTGTAAAGGAGCTGATGCATGCTAAGTCTGTCGGGACTCGGAAGTTTTCACGATGACGTGGTGAACAAGAGGAGAATGAAGTTCCAGTTCAATTACCGACCTCGTCATTTAATGGTTCAAAATTACCAAGCATATTGGCTATGGTTAGCGGACCTAGTGCCAGGCAGAAATTACATTCAAAGAACAGATTAAAGAAAACCGTTCAAAAACAGATTAAAGCTAGACTTGGGGATATAATAGATTTTGTTGTTCCATATCTCACACAACCCAATCAATCAAGTTATATCTCAAACAGTTCACAAATTATTTACTCACTCGAACAGAAATCTTAATTGCCCGCAGGTGCTTAAACTACAGATGCGTTACTTGTTCACAGGTGTTCATCTGACAGCTGTTTAGCTTATCCGTAATAAAAAAAAATTGTTTTTAAGAATGCGAGGGAAAATTTTCTGATTATGTATTCACAAGATAATATTATGCCATGACCTTGTCAAAAAAATAAAGGATGAAAGTATGTAACAACCAATAATATAACAATTAGAAACATAGTTTTAAGAATTAATTGTTTTCAGCGTAAAAAAAAAGCTTCTTAAACGCTTAAAAGCAAATTATGACCCCACACATACGCATAAAAACAAGTTTTTTAATGGAACTATTCGGGCTTTATAAAATAAGTAAAAAAGTAATGGATGGCAATAAGGAAAGATTGCTGCTTAAAATACTTTCTATCAAATAATTAAGGAAAAATGGTTTTTTAAAAATAATTATTAACTAACTAATCATTTTTCTCTTTTGTGTTTCATGCGTTGGCTAGAAAAAATCGCATTTTTCTGAATATGTATTTCTTGCATTAGTTCCCTAATTTGCAACTCATGTTTTAAGTATCTGCTTAGAATTCCGAAAATTTATAATTTTAATAAATAGGAAGTCAGTTTTATCTGCTGAAAATAGGAATAAGCTTCTTATTTACAATTTTGTATAGATATATATGTATAATTACGAATAATTAGATGTAAAAAATCTCTGAGAAGCATTAAAATTGCCTCCCAAAATATTTATAAATGAATTAAATCGTAAATTACGTACTCCTAATTAGAATCTGTTTTAATATTTAATCACATTACAGGAAAAACCTTCAAGTGGGCATTTTCAATGTATATTTTCGTACTTAACGTATAAAACACTCAAATCAAATAGTATTTAAAACGCATATTCGAACTACAAAGATAAAATCTGATTTTTAATGCAGAACTAAAAGCATAGAAGGAAATGGAATAATTAAATAACATTTATTAATTTTTAGAGCAAACGAAATAAAATCTGCCTAGCGCTTCGTAATATGATTTGTAAAATCGAATTATTCTCGAAATAAATTCACGAAATTTGCATTTAATGGAATAAAAATGATTTGAGTTAAGTACAACGTTCGACATTCGCGTTCGTACTTTGTTTAATTTGTTAAAACTATCGTCAGCCGTTTTGTATTTTCATTTTAGGTCGTGATGGATTCGATATTATAAACAAGAAAAAAAAAAAAGAATTCGTAAAAAAAGTCTGAAATAGAATAATTTGCATTTGGAAAGAAAATAAATATCCCCTCTTGAAATTTTAACACAGTTTATATCAAATAATAGGATTCGAACGGAAAATGTTTTTTTTTCTCTTCCGTTTTCGTTTTTTGCAGAAGTTCCAAAGAATAACGTTACAGAATATTTTCTAACTGTAACTTTTACCTTTCAACTTTTCAAAGGAAAAAAAAAATGGTGATCAAATTCAAATCATTCTTTTACGAAATTCGAATGTTTGAATATTACGGTGTAAGGTTTAAATTCTAAGCTGGTTATATATATTTTTATAGAACTTTTTCTTCTTTGCTCTTCTGCAGTTTTAGATTTGAGCTGCTAAGAAATTTGAGCCAATTCATGAAAAAATAGATACTCGGGTTTTATTTAGTTTTTATTTCCTTCTGAATTTCTTCAGCTCTATTCGTCTTTGTTAACAAATTCTGTTCCTTACTCCTATCGAAAGCAATTGAATTCTTTACCCTTAGAAATTTTTTTTTTGTTTTAAATTTAATTTTGGGAAGAATGTCATGTACAGTGTGTTTCTTTAGATGCGAAAAATGAGAAGAAGAATGAAATGAAATTTTATTATATTTTTATCAGTAGATCTATGTCTTCGGTATATTTTCAAGTTTAGACACGTATTTCAAATAGGGTGAGACATGTTTCTTTAGTCTTAAAACCCGATTTCTTTCCCTTCGCAAAGAAATTTGAACTCAGCTCTGAAATGGTACAGGAAAAATAGAGTAGAACTAAAAAAATATTTTTTCCTTTTACAGTTTTATGCTATTTATAA
Organism: Nephila pilipes; assembly: GCA_019974015.1. Classification (NCBI taxonomy): domain Eukaryota; kingdom Metazoa; phylum Arthropoda; class Arachnida; order Araneae; family Nephilidae; genus Nephila; species Nephila pilipes. Next base: position 321,535 of record BMAW01083816.1, read on the forward strand.
AACAGTCTGAATAATTCTAGTTATTAAATAAGCATATAAATCTTAGTATATATATATATATATATATATATATATATACATACTAGCTGATACGCCCCCGCTTCGCTGGACAGATGATAACATAATATTTTGGATCCTATATGTAAGATATCAAGAAAAATTCAATTTTTAAGACATTAATGATAATCTAAATTTAAAATTTTAAGAAATTGATTGTCTGTAATAATGGTTAGCCTCGACTTTCAAATATATGAGAGAAATAAAAAATTTTAGTAAAAAGTCACCCCATATATATATATAATATGGATGAAATTCATTCCACCGTATACATGTTACACCTATTATTGCCAAAGATGCAGCCTTTTGTCAGAAGATTCATCACGTGCTTAACTTTCAAATGAAATCCCCTCGCAATGGCATCGTGTTTATCATAAGATTTTTGTCCTTGCCTCAAGACATCTTTGATTTCTGACTATTTAGGATTGCAAGTGATTGCAATCCTTAAAAAATATTCGTGCAAGTCGGGACATCCAAAACGGCTTACGTATGTCATAGCCTCTTGAGTTCGTTCATGCATGTAGCGAGGTCCTCCAGTAACCGAAGATTGTCTTGCGTGTGAGCTACTCCTTAAAAAGTCATCATTTTAGTATTTTTCAAAATTCCCGCTAAGTTTTGGAGCTAAACTACCCTTTCACTAATCGTGGGATTCCAAACTCATTTATTTCTGTCGCTAAATATGTACGTTTCTTATTTTCGACATGTATGAAATTTCACATAAAGAGCCCCTTCGCCAAAATCTTGCCAATCCTCCATCAGCGCTTCAATGTAAAATTGTTTCGTATTTTTCCTTTTCGCACGCACAAATCTCACCAAGTAAACTTAATTGGTGACAATACACAGTAATAATAATATAATTTGACGATAAAGTTGCCAAAAATAACATAACCGATGGACAAGAGTAGATTAACGGATGAAAATTACATTTTGGATAAGACTTCCGTAAAATCCGTTCTTAGTGAGTGTCTACATCGCAAAATGAGTAACTAAGCTAATATTTCAAGTCTATCGGTTGTATAGTATTTGAGATCTCGTGATGAATCAGTCAGTGGTATTTCGCTTATATATATATATATATATATACAGAGAGAGAGAGAAATAAAATATAGTTGCATCAAAACGCGCGCACCCACGCGAGCACGCTCAATTACAAAATTTTAACATTTACATTCACTGAAGAGAAGCGAGTTGCAGTGTAACAGAACACATTATTTTCAAAGAAATACTACATTTAAATAATACATGCATTTCGAAGCAACTATTTGCAAACAACTTTTGTAATAATATGAATAATAATTAATTAAAATGCGATTTGTGATATGAATAATTAAATAAATATGAAATACAAGTAAATAGTTCAATTTTTTCTTATTCATTCACAGCGGCATTGAGATTAAAAAATAATTACCATAAAAAGTAATACGATGTTAAATTTAATAATAAAATATGAATATTTTATTATTAAACTCTCTTATTTTTGACTTTTGAGGAAGAAGTCGCTTTTATTAGTTGGGTAAATATTCCATTTGTTTAAATAAGTTTTAATTATTTGAACAATCGTTAATTTAAAAAAATGCATATAGAAATTTCAAGATTAAATAATAATTGATTAGATGAAATAGATTTATAAAAAATAATGATACGTAATGAATACTGTGAAACTAGAATGTAAACCTTAAAAAAGGCAATGTAAACATTATAGAAAAGAAGTAGCAATTATAGTTATGGTTCATGTGAAAAAATAACGGCGACCAATTCTAAATAACAGAAGGAAAAATATTACAATGAAAATGTTACGCGAATTTCGGTAAGTATTTGATGAAATCTTTTATTTCTTTCACTCGATTACCACCTGCTACTTTGTTAACGTAATATGTATTGTTATGAGCACAGAATAATGGTAGAATTAAGCAAGTACTTATTGTTTGGAACAATATACGAATCTGAAAACAAGGAAAATCAACAGACGATCATAAGCTGCGTTCAACCACGTGTTAAAAGAATATTTTCTCCCAAGCGACCATGACCTGCAAGTTCGGTGTTCCATGAATTGAACACTTGTTTTTTTTCCTCATAGCTAAGTATGTCGTAGCCGCATGATTTAGTTGAGGAAAATAAAAGAGATACAAGAATTAGCATAAATGATAGTCATCGTAGTAAACAGAAGTTTGTAGTAACGGAATGAAAATAATGATATTAAAATAAATAATTCTCTGCCGATAGCAATCTGTCGTTACGCGGTTAAGAAGAAATTCAGCGTAATATTTGTCACATCAGTAGTATTGAATAATGGGAAAATCTTAAAAAAAAAACGAAAAATCTAGATTTCAATCGAAAAAGAAGAAAAGCGTTTGTTTTTGCCACATCTAATAATTATTTAAGATAATTCTAATAAATTTTACAAATAATAGTAAAAAAAAAAAAAAAAACAAATCCAATAAAAAAGAAATTTAAAAGTTTTTTTTTTTCTTCTTTTGAACTATCGCCTCATTTTTTTTTTCCTTTTAAATTTAGCTTAAGAATTCGTCATTTATGATGAAGTTTATGAAATATGTGCAGTATTCCTTTAAATATTCAGTGTTTCTTTAACGAATTGTTAAAATATGTGTTAGATTTCTTTCATTACAAATGCATTTCTTACTACAAATTCATATGTAGAATATTGTAGCTGCCTCTTAAATTCAACCTGGTTTCAAAACCCTCTCTTGACACAATGTAGAGGTTAAGTAAGAGATTTAAAAACATGAGCACAGATGCAGCATTCAACACTGAGAGTGGTTCGAAAACTTCAAGGAATAATTTCCAATCGAACGCCTCTCTTATGTTGTGATTCCATTAAAATTCAATGTGCAGTAAGTACGTTGGTTCCGAAGTTTTGAATAAAGCTAGTCTATAATTGTTTGACTAATTGTTTAAACAGTATTACAATTCAATTAACAAGTACAATTAAGCAAACATAGAGTAAATGTACGCATAATTAGGTTATCTAATGAGGCAAGATAATGAAAAGAGCACCTTCATTTGCGTATAATTTTTCCAAAGATAACTATCAATGGATTGCTCAGCAGTTAGTTCACTTGCATTGCATTCAAATTAATAAATAGCTCTTTCTATAATATTTCTTCTATGTAGAAAAATGTTTTAATACATTGAGAGATGAAAAAAAAATATTTAACAATTTCTTAAAATCACTAAAATATAAAAAAGATACCACTTTAAAGTATGCTAACACATCTGAATAAGAAATAATAATTTATATAAATATAATTTCTTGTTAAAATGAATAACTAGCTTCCTTAAGGTAGCGAAAAATTGATGATGTAGCAAAAATTAACTTTTTTTTGTATGGTTATTTTCGAAGAGGTAGTACTTTTATGTGTATAAGTTCTCGTTCTTTTTATTTAATTTTTAACTTTATTAAACATACACTATTATCATAAATATCAATACAGTATTTAATTTCTTTTTATCTATGTCCCTTTTGAAATGGCTCGATAAGTAATGCCATTTCACCACAGCTTCATAATAAGCAATGGTGGTGCATAATTTAGCTTTAGGTCTTGTTTGAGTGAAAAGAGAGATAACAAAACAGATACACCACACTTTACACAATGGTTTAAGTAGAATTTAGAGTCTTTAGCATTTGAATTAGTTGTAATATCCAATATTTTACGCAACTAAGTTTCATACAGTTAAGTCGGAAACCTGACACTTTTGACTGATTGTTTCTTAACTCCACATTTTAGAATCAGTACTCCACATTTAGAAGCGGGACTAAAAATTAATAGTGCATCTATTAATTTTTAGTCCCCGTTAAGTGACGTGAGTGGTATTTGAGTTGGAGCTCCCTCTCCAAACTTCCTCACCAAACTGAGGACTTAGAGTCTTAACAAATTAAACATGCATCTGTTCCGTTACATGGTTGGTCTATAGTGGTAACAAGTCTCCATACCACGACTTGATGGAAACAACACAGCCATCGAGCCCACGACCCTGACCATTAGGCTACCGGGATCCTAGGAGTCTTATCTATCATCTGTATTTATGAAGTGATAATGAATATTTTGATATTTATAATCACGTGATTATTTAAGAAGAGTTAATATAGATCATGGCTTCTCAATTAGGTCACGTTATTAAATTTAAGAAATGCAGAAATTTTATCAAAAAATTATAATATTTTAACATGTATAGTGAGTCCTTTTTTGACAAAAATTGGACTGCAAAAATAGGAGATCTTATTATACATGGATAGTATTACAGATATTTAAACGATTACTCAATGCATCAGAATTCAAATTATCATTACCGTATATCTATATATATATAAGCGAAATACCACTGACTGACTCATCACGATATCTCTAAAACTATACAACCGATTGACTTGAAATTTGGTACAGTTACTCATTTTGCAATGTAGACGCTCACTAAGAACGGATTTTACGGAATTCTAAACCTAAATGTAATTTTCATCCGTTAATCTTTTCTTATCCATTGGTTATGTCATTTTTGGCGACTTTATCGCTAAAAATGATATGACCGACGCCAAACGGAATATATTTTTTTTTATATGTATACTGTGTATTGCTACCAATTCAGTTTAATTGGCGAGATTTGCGCGTGCGAAATGGAAAATACCAAATAATTTAATATTGATGTTCTGATGGAGGATGGATTTATCACCAAATATCTTCCACCGCCAAGTCGAAGCATTTCAATGACCTTGCATTGTGAATTTTAAAAAGCTATACTATGGTAACCCCAGCTGACATCCGCCCGCTTTGCTCAGCAAAAAATAATTTTTTATTGTTGTGGAACCTAGACGTAAGTTTTAAATTTATGAGAAAAGTATTTTATTATTAATAATGATTGATAAATTACATTTGTAAATCTAAACGCAATCTTACGAAGATATTGAAGTTGGCTTTTAACAAATGAATAATAACGGTATGTTATGCATATCATTGATAAAAAAAAAATAAGTAGCTGTCAAAATATTTATTGCAATGTACGCATTAACTGTAACCTAATGTAAACATTTTGCAAAAGTTTTGTTTTTGTATTTTGGCAATTTTTAGTTTATGGTTTCTAGGAAATAAACGTTTTTGTTTTTTTAAAATGGCTGGATATTTTATCGTTTTCAGAATACAGAATTATTTTTAATGATATGATTTTTTAAGAGCTATTCTGTCTATTCAAATGCGGTTTTAGATATGCTGCTAGCGTAAGAGTTATCCCTATGTAAAAAGGATAACGTAATACGGGTGATTTCTTGCTAAATTTTTTTACTATACTTTATCTTTTTGTAAGTATTTTTTGTTGAATTTTTAAATAATTTGATTTTAAAAAATTAATTGTATTTTTTAACTTGAAAAGTATTTCATTGTAGGTTCATTGTGTTTCATTGTACAAATTGATTTTTCTTATTTACTTTTCAGTTATAGTTTTTAATAATGGATGTTGAATATACTTGGATAGATAGAATACCTACTCCTTGGCTACGGAGCAAGTTTATTTTCGTCTCTGTCTTTGCTGGTGTTCGGTGACATATCGATGGCGTATAAAATGAGAAATATTATCGTTTCTCACATGTTTAACAACTGGTATCGGTTTAAATGCTACACTCAAATGCTACCTGGCGCTCCTTATAATACTAACGATTTATATTTTACCGAAAGGTGTAAACCAAACACGTATGGATCTATTTGCGAAATTATGGCGGTGGCAGAGCTATTTCCCTATCAGTTCGAAGTGTATCAAGGCGTCTGCCTTATAGCTTCTGTTGGTGAAACAATTCAGAGAAAAAAAAATTACGTTTTACGGGAAACTATAATAGTGGACATTTTGATGTTTATATTGAAATAGTTGGATTAACAAATAAAAGTAAAGTTAATCTTGGTGATGATAATGTGAATCAAAATGAAGAAAATGTGTCATCTTTAGTGTTTCATCCTCAAGAAAATGTATCTATTCTACTTTCAAAGACTCAATCAATATCTAACATTAATTTATCAAGTTCAAGTGAATAGATTATTAATGATATAATATCTCTTCAATTAAATAAAGGTAAAAAAAAGAGGAAAAATATTCACAAATTCAATTAGATATGAACAAGTAAGACACGCTGTTGAAAGTATACTCAAAGTCATCTTGAAATACATAGAGAAGTTGCTTCAAAATATACTAAAAGCCTTCCTGAAGTACATAGAGCAGCAATACGAAAATACTTTTCTAATAACCCCCCCTATGAATCAGGCAGCTGTAATTAAATGCAATGAAAAAAGATCAAAAGTTAAATTAGTGCCTTGGATTTCTAAAGCTTTGGTTTTAAATATATATATAACAGATATTGACTATTTAAATGATAAAATCGCAGATAAAAAATATCAGAAAACGTTTGTCCTGTTTGTAGTGCCATGCTTTAAAATTGATAGAAGAACCTCCAGGAATGTGCTGCAGCGGTGATCAAGTCCAAATTCCTGCTATTAGATCCTACCCTGAACCTTTGAATAGTCTTCTTAACCATAAGGATCAGCTTTCAGAATATTTTCTTTCTATAATTATTTTGAACCACGGTCAAGTGACGAGGACGACAACTGAGCTGGTACCCCCCTCTCCTAACATCCACACCACACCAACGGGAGGAATTTGGGCCCCGACAGATTTAACGTGCATCCACCCCGGCTACACGGTGGGTCTTTGGCGGCCAAGGATCGAACCCGCGACTGAGCGAAAACCGCCGGCCACGAATCCGAAACCTTGCCCACTAGGCTACCTAAAGATTGGTACGTCAATAATGTTGTTGCGTAATTTAAATCCTCCTAAATTATGTAACAGCACCAGACTCAAAGTGAAATCTCTAAAAAGAAACGTTATAGAAGCGACTATTTTTACAGGAAAGTATGAGGGTGAAAATATATTCATTCCAAGAATACCATTAATTCCATCAGATTATCATTTTGAATTTAAGCGTTTGCAGTTTCCAGTTAGACTTTGCTTTGCGATGACTATCAATAAAGCACAAGGGCAGAGTTTAAAATTAGCTGGTGTAGATTTACAAAGTGTCTGTTTTTCACATGGTCAATTTTATATGGCATGTTCAAGAGTTAGTTCACGTGAAAATCCAATCAACCTTCAACCAGAAAAACGAACGAAGAATGTTGTCTACAGAGATGTTTTGGAAATGTAGGCATATTATTTCATATTTTTCTAATATTTAACTATTTCTAAAATAAGAAAAAGATAAAATAATAATGAATGTAATAATTAAGATAAATAAATTGATATAATAAAAAATAAAAATGTAGTTGTCACCCTCAAAAATTGCCATGCATTCAAAATAAAGACAATAGAAATGTAATACACAAAAAAATTGTTTCAACAGGTTTAAAAAATAAAAAAATATATATAAAAATGTATTTTTATTTTTATGTTGGCAATTTTTACATGGTTTTGGCCTACTGGGGATCCGCCATGTAGAATAATGGGAACACATCGCACTACACACTACCTCATCGGTGATGCGGAATTCTGTTCAACGACAGATTTACGGACTAAATTACATTTTCATTGATGAATTATTAACACTTAAATACTTTTCTCATATGTTTGAAAGTCATGGATAACCATTATTACAGACAATCAATTTCTAAAATTTTTAAATTCAGATTATAATTAAATTTAAAAATTGAAAAATTTCTTGATATTTTACGTATAGGTTCCAAAATATAATATTATCGTCTGCCCAGCGAAGCGGGCGGGTATCAGCTAGTTTCCATATATAAGCCGAGAGTGAGTTTTTTCCCCTTAGAAAAATCCATCCAAAATTCATATTCCTATATAAATCAAAATGAGGGAGAAAAAAAAGTCCTTTAAAATTCGAACACGGTGCCAGGTGGGCGAAAATGTTGCCTAGCATGTATAAAAAAAAGGAAGGGATGTTTTCCAAGCAAATCACAGAAAAGTAAAACTCCAAGCGCTAATGAAGATTAAACATCACTCTGGTAACCCTCTCTGAAACCAGCACATTGTAAACATTCAGTTAATGTCTTGTATATGATAAGTGATATTTCTTTCTATATAATATGCTAGTCTTTTTCTGTGCCTTTAAAAATTTGTGTTCAATAGATGAACGGTTTTAAAAATCTTATGCGCCAAATTTCAAATAAATATGAACAATCCTGTATTTAGGAATCTGTCCTGTATGTATAAACGATGAACGGTTTCAATCGTTCAATCCTGAAAGTTTTGCCAACATCGGATTTTTTTGTTTTCGCGAAGAATTTACAAACCTGGTTATTATAAATACTTTTGAAAACAAAACAACTCATTTTCATAAAAAAAAAATGTTGATCATTTCATTTAGTGTTCTTTTCATTACAAAATAAATAGTTAAAAAAGGGGCAAAATTTGGCTATTTATCGCTTGTGTGTGGCTAACGGAAAAGCACCTGAAATAGCGGATCCGTATTTACACCGACCCCCATAATTTAACTCAGAAAAAAGTTATAAAAATTTTCGGTTTGTACCCGGAAATATGTGGTACTCAAATACTGCGAGTCTCAGCTGATATCTAATGACCATGTATCATTTGAGAAATATAATGGTCGTATCATAAATAAAAATTTACGCTTTTACATATCTGAAAATGTGAAAAAAATATCTGTGATGAAACCTTCAATCAAATTTAAATCCTTAAAAATCTGAGATTCCTAATGTGCGAGGGTTTCTTATAAACGTTAAAATTTGGCATATCTATGCAATGTTCATGATAGAAAATTAAGCGACTTAATTTTGTAAGTTTTGAAACCCTGTTTGATGAATTTATTTTAAAAATCCTTTCCTCCAAATTTTATGAAGAAAAAAAATTGAGCTCGAAAATGATCATTGCAATCATTTACTAAAGAAAATTTTAGAAAAATTGGTGGAACAGTGAACATTCTAGAAAAACTATCACTGTTCAAACATTTGAATTTTCTAAAAATCGTTAAAGGAATTCTGGTTTTGGACAAGGACAGAATCTCCAAAACTTCCTGAAAATTACTCTTAACATGCTTCAGACGTTTTACTTCACTTGTTAATGCGAGGTGGAGAGTAAAAAGCAAGTAATGTTTATAAAATCGTAAAATTGTTCAAATCTTTGAAATAGTGAAAAAACTCGACGTCCTGAAATATCAAATATTAACCATGCTTTATTTCTTAAAGTATCTATTAAGCTTACCGAATTCATTAGCAGGAATGATCAGCATTGTCTTTAATTAAAGACAAAATTACAAGTGTAAGTATTTCAAAGAATGATTTTTCTAAATAAAAAAAATTAACGGTAATTGTTTGCAAATGTTTTAAATTTGTACTCTTAGTTTACATGCTTCTACTTCTCAGGCCGCGAAAATATTTGCTCGAATGAAAGGGCCCACAAGCGAATAAAAATTGTATACGTAGCCCTGATACAGACAATATTTATGATCTTTTTTCTGATTCAGCCCTTACCACAAACTGAAGAATATAAATGTATATGAGAGAAAATAAGAAAGGAAACGGAGAAATTTTTTTTCTTCTTCTTATTTTTCTGCATTATGCTTCTTCGCTTTTTTCTTATTACTTCTATATTTTTTGGCAACGAATTATTCAATAAAAAGGAAGAAGAATAGAAGAATATCTTCTGATAAATATAAATTAAAATCCGCATTTTTTCATATTGATATACAATGGAAATTCCTTTTCTATGTTTTAAAAGCATTAAAGTAAATATAATGAATGCAGGAAAATTATATAATTCAGTTCCAACCCTTCAAAAACAAAAAAAGGTTTTGAAACACCATTTAATTTAGTTAATTAAAACCTTTTTACATGCAATTATTGAAATGAAATTTGTATTTGCAATTTTATTTACATAAATATTGTTTACTTTGAAATTTTTCATCCTGTGCCTTTTTTCCGACTTTTCAATGACTCAATGGACACGTGTGTTCGCGTACAGCGAAGGGCATCAAATCCAAGGCCAGAAAATGGAAAATTAAGAATATAAACAAGTTTTTATATCAATATTTCCATTAATAATATTTCCGATCGTGAAGAAAATATAAAAAACAGGAATATTTTAGAACAGTCTTTTAAAATGTGTTGAAAATATGAATGTATCAAAAAGCAAGTACTATTTCAAATACTCTCTGAAAATGTTGAGAGCATAATCAAACCAAATTACATAACTGATATTTTCAACAAAAGAAAAACAATCCAGCTTTCGTCACAGACAAAAACTGTAACCTGGCTTATGGAGACCAAACGATTTTTTTTTTTCAAGATTTTTGAATAAAAATGTAAATAATCGTTAGTAAAAGATCTTGATGAAAGTCGACTTTTTTCGTCCAGAATGAACCATGAACACATACAAAAACAACAAAAAAAAATATTTTGTGTCCTAACAAAAGTTCCTTCACATTTATTTTCTTCATGCGAATTTAAGAAAATGAACCAATATATAAACTGATGTATCTCAGATTACATTTGACATTTAATTTTTGCTCTTTCCTCTTATTATTTCTTTCTGTCAATGAAATTATAAGAACTGTGTAGTCTTGACACTTGTCTAAGTTAAAAAAAAAGCAATAGGAAACTCGAACTTCTTATGAGGAAATTTGCAGTCGTGCCTCGTGTAATCGAATATTAATTACTGCTGTCATTTATGCAACAGGTAGAAATGGAAGATAAATTTCATTTGAAAAAAAGGAAGGAACTAAGAGTTAATGAGCTAATTGTAAAAACTCGGTTAAGTTGTCAAAGAAGATTCAATAAAGTGTAAAATAGTTTTTTCAACAGATTTTGTTTCAAAGATATCGATTTTCATCATTTAAATGAGGTTTGAGTCTCATAAACGCAGTCATATCTTATAACTGCATTATATTAACTTCAGTGTCTAGACAAAGCTGTACCTACTGAAAAGAAAAGCAATTTGCTAAGAATTAAAGATCTAATGTTCTAAATGAGATTGGAAAATCCAAAAGGTTAATTAACATAATTTTTGATATTTTATTAGCAATAAACTCAATATTCATCATAGACCATATTGAAGCGTTAAATACAGTCATAAGAAATGGGACATCTCAGCAGCTTCCGCAATTTTCATCGTAGTTGGATAAAATTAGTATCAATGTTGACCCTTCAACTGGAATTAAATTATAGTGTTAATGGATTAATTAATTAACTTTAATAGTATAGTTAATTAACTTCTGAATTTCTTTTTGTGTAATAGACCCAAATTTCTTATGCAGAATTAGGTACAGAGTGGTGTAAACAAACCTGTGTTTCAAATTTTATTCGTGAACGAGATACGTTCTAGAGTTATCGAAGATTGTCTTTAGGGGATTATGTTCCAGATTACTTAGCGCAAACTATTCACAATATTTCCCCATGTTCTGAACTTCGCATTATAAGCGGATGTACAGTAAACTATTAAATCGCTTCTTAAGACTCCATCATTGCTGATCGTAATTTCAAAATTGAATATTTCCTGAAATATGAAGAGGTAAGGGGCGTTGTGTGAAATTTTGAGTTCAGGATTTTGACGATTCTAAGAATTCAAATACACAGGTTCGATAAGCTACAATTACATTTTTTGTAATTGTATTAACCAACATTTTTATAAAAATAATATTCTTCCAGATTTTTTATACTTTCAGAAACGAGAAATACGTATATATTGATTGGTATTAATATCTTTGAAAATATGTCGAATAGAAAATATTTGTCATGAAATATTTGAAACACGCCTTTAACATTAGGGGAGCCATTTCTTGAGTCCCTGTACCTAACACTTAGTGGAGGTCTTGCCCTAGATACTTAACCGAAGTCCAAATTTGAGAGGTTCATTACCAGTAACCCTTATATTTCTTTTCAGTGCGACGTTAATAAACAATCATAATTTAATTACTATTGCGATTTTTTACTGATTTGAGAAAAAGTGTTCCTGATTAGTGTCGGCTCTAAAAAAAAGACAAAATAAAATGAATGTAATACTTTCCATTGTATAATTTTAGTGAGATGTGATCAGGAAAATAGAGCCAAAGCTTAAATTTTATGTGTACATTTAATTGAGCAGCAATTTAAATGTTATATAAAAAGAAAAGAATTTACTTTCGCATAAATGTCTGCCACATTCAGGGGAAACCATTAAGCATTTGATTTACAAGTATACAAATAAGCATTTACAAATATACAATGTTTAGTTAATGGTGTATTCTGTAACATTTAGATAAAGAAAAAATTAAAAAAAAAAAAAAAAAGCTTACAGAAATGACTCGTTGTAAAATTAGGTATTTTAAAGTATGTAAGAGCAAACAAAGCTAATGACGAAAATAAAATATAATGTGTGAGCAATTATATATAAGATAAAATTTTTGAAACCATATGGGATCACACTCGATGAGTTTAAAATAACGGTTTTCATATGGAAATGATTTTTTTTAAATTTTTTTATATAGCCATGACATTACATGTAATCCTTTATTTTCCCTAAATTTGTAAATTTAAACATTGTAACTGCTCAAAAATAAGAAGTAATACACGAGAACAATGTTTTTTCGAAATAAACTTAAGGCAAATTCTACTTTAGATCAAACCAGTTTTCCTTTCTAAAGGAAAAAAAAAAGTCACTTAACTTTAATCTTAGCACATTATTTTATAAAATTTTTTCCCTTAAAAATTACTTTATATGAAAAAAAAAAACAGGAAAAGAAATGTGAAATGTTCTATACATCTTTCATTTTTTGCAAAGTGTGCAATTACAGATGCAGCGCGTAAGCGTTAATTATGTTCCCGTCTATATTAGAAGCTCAGAATTTATGTATTTTTCTTGTGCAAAGCATAAACAAAAGTAATAAACATAAATTACAAGAAGCAAAAAAGCTAGCGCCTGATTAAAAAAAAAAACGTCATCATAATCTTTTTTTAAAAAATAATATATGGATGTGACTTCAAATTTATCTGAGTTTTTGGAGCGGCAACATTTCTTTTACAATTTAATAAGCTACAACTCTTAAATATTATCTTTCAGTACATTTAAGTTGCTCAGTTTTCTCTCATTTCTTTTTGACATTTATTTTGATTCCCACCCCTCCTGAATTTCACAAATAAATAATCAGAAAAACATAATGTACTACACGTCTAAATAAATCAGGACTCTAAATATTTTTAGGTAGTTTTTATTTTTTACTGTACTATGCATTAAATCGTATAGTGTCCTAGCATTAATTTTTTTTCCAAATATTTTAAAATGTATTTTTTACATTAAAAATGACTGCTACATTTGCTAAAAGGTAATTTTAAGAATTCTAAAATATCTTCTGATTATATTTCCATAAAACTTTATGGTGATGCTATTTTTAAATAATCATCTGTCATTATAGACTATAATTTTACTAAGAAAATTCACTTTTAAAAAATAATGGCTAAAATATTTTGATCAACATTCTTATGTAATTTATTGAATATATTTTATATTAAAAGCATCCAATACTGTTTTTGTTTTGCAAGGAAAGAGTTTTGAAGATCTATTTTTGTTTTGCTGTATAATGAATAAATTATTAGTCAAATTTTGTATTCATACTTAATAGAAAAATAAAATAAGGAACCATTACCGAACAACAAATCAAAAATTTCAGTAGCGGTAGAAAAAAAAAAGAGAATATATAATACTAAGTAGGGCTAAAAGACTCGATTAAAATTTATAGACATATCCATCTGGCAGATTATTTTCATGCGATTTTGGAAAAATTTTGTTAACTGTGAGAGTGTGCTTTCATAACACTCACATATATGTTCTACAAATTCTAAGAAACTGATTTAGAAATCTGTTTATTTTAAAAATACAATTTGTGTAACTTTAATATGAGGACTTCAAAGTCTTTTTTTTTTGTCTGGTATTCGACAAAATACACGATTGTTATAAAATATTATAACGGATCTCACATTTTTGTTTTGTAAGATCTTATATTTAATAAACCGTACGTAACACATGCACGCACATATATATAGAGACTTATTTTAGTATAAAAGGCAATGAATACAAAACACAAACACACAAAAGGTATAAAAAAGCGTTATATATAAACATTTCTAATGGAATCTAGCGTTACATTTGCAACCTCATAATTAAATTGTTTTTTTTTAGCTTATAACGTGATAAAAACAAATTCGAACGAAGAAACTAAAAATAAATTCGAACATCAATTGACCGATATGAAACACAGTGTAAAATATGCAAGAAAAATAAGGTCACATGGACCATTACGACGAAGTAATGGTTTCTAAAGATATGGTGAATGATTCAACTAAGAAATAGTTTTCTCATTTATCATAGAGTAATGTTAAGTGTTAAAAGGAGATTATAAAACCATTGTTTACCTCTGAGAGAGCAATAGTGTACGTATAGTTAGCTTTGTATGACCGCGTTTGTGTCATTTTTTACGACATTAGTATGTCAGGAACTCATTTCAGCGTCTACTACTTCACGTAGATTAATAATGTCGAAAATAATCTCTGGAAAAGTTTTGATAATTCCAAAATCAAAAAGTAGTTAACAATCGAATCGGGAAATTCCAGTAACATTACCAACTGTCAAATAAAAAAAATTATATTTTTATGTAGAATAATGCAAATTTCCTTTCACATAATAATATTAAATCGATCTTATTTAATTCTGTTTAATTAGCTGGAAAACTAAATACAATTAATAAATGCAACTGAGTATGAAGGAAAACTTAATATTTCCGTCTCAATTTAGGAATTGTAATATTTTTAACTCATTGTTCTTATGTTGCTTGCGTGTTATATATTTCTACTGACTGAAAATGAAATAAATATTTCCCATTTTCTTAAAATTTATGTTTTAGTTTATCGTTCATTCGTTTCACTAATAACTGAAAGCAAAGTTCAATGATTTTCTTATGTGAATTATTTATGCATTTTATAATTTAAAAATAAACTTTGTAGTATTTTATGAAAATAAAATTATCTTTTTTGAACCCTTTTTTTAAAACAAATTTGATCGTTACTTTTCATGCAACCATTTAATTTAATTAATGGATTAATAACTATAATTAATATCATGTTATATTGTAATGAATAATACCAAATAAAAATATAATTTTTTCCAATGAATTTTAAGATACCATTTTTGTTCGCTAACCAGTTCAAATTCCTTGAAAATTCTAATCGTATTTCATAATTATGAAATACATTTGTTTCATTCTGAAAATTGATTTGAGAAACAGTAAAATTTTCAAGGATGTAGAAGTAAAAATTCGTACTTGAATTTCATGCTTATAAGATAAAAAAAACTTACCCTACAAAGGCATTTTATAGAGAAATATGGTATTGTATTTTGCACAATAGAACAATTCAGTGTATATTCCAGGAAAATAATATAAGATATAATAAATCTGTACGTTATTGAATAGTGTCAACCGTAGAGAAAAAATGAAAAATAAATTAAAAAAATATAATAAAAAATGCTAGAAAGGAACTTTTAGAGAATAAAATATCACCGGATAAAAAGTAGAATTCTACAAGTAACTTAACTCTAAACTCACTTCCAGTCTCCCAGCTGACATGAAAAATTAAAAAACAAACACTTAATGCAAGCAATGCGAGACTTTCTGGCGAAAAATTTAAAATAAAAAAAACATGTTAAGAAAATTAAGGCAAAAGGTTTGAGAAAATATATGTATTTTTTTAATTCTCGGTAAATTTAATATAGAACTACTTTTTTTGATTTGTTTGAAATAAAAATTCGTATATTTAGTGTTTTAAAATAAAATACGTGTTTCATAAGTAGTAATAATAATAATCTAGTAGGCTTAAAAATAATGTCGGATTTCTTGAGATTTTATTTAAAACTCAAGAAAAACATTCTTAAAGGATATAAATAACAGTTAATTGATAAAGAAAATGATATCTATTAAAATATAAGATTAAATATTTTGTATGTATTAGTAAGAAAGAAACATTAAAATTAATTATGTTTATTTGAAAATAAAAATTTAATCGAACTTTATCCGAAGTTAAAATAATTTTTAAAACTTTTCATTCAATAAAAACTCTTCAATTAAAACAAAACGCAGCTTTTTTAAATAAATTAATTATGATATGTTATGACTATTTTTAGATGTATTTCTTATTCACTGTGTTTCATTTTCAAGAATTTTATTAATGTTGGGTAGACATGCACAAATTCGAATTTTCCTTGAAATGGTAAGTATTTAAAGTCGAAATATTCCTTTAAGAATATTTGATTTATTTCCTGATTGTATTGGAAGTAAGCACGTAACAAAATAAAAGGGGAAAATTTGTTTAACATAACAATTTCCCAGATTGTTATATATATGAAGCAAAATCTAAAAACGTTATGTAACGAGTATACGGAATATTATTACTATGTATAAAAATACGTGAAAGAATTCTTTTTCGTGATTGTAATGAAAATAAGTACATTATAAAAAAAGAAAAGTTTGTTTAATAGAACAGGTTCCTAGATTGTTAGAAACATTTCGCAAAATCTAAAACCGTTATGTAATGTGTCTGCAGAATATTATCATAATCAATTAGCTTAAAAATGCGTCAAAAATCTCTTAAAGAATTCGTTGTTCGTTGTAACAAAAAGTAAAGGAATAGTTTCTTTAAAAAAAACAAGTCCTTAGACTTAAATGTATGTCATAAAATCTAAGAATAGTTTGCAATTTGTGTAGAATATAATCAAGAAGCATAAAAATACATCGAAAATTCATAAATTGATTGAATTTAAAATCATAGTTATCATAAAAAGAAATTCGAAATGAAAGAACCTGACGTAAATTAACTTAGAGACAAGGACTAAACTTTAAAAAAATAGGAATTGAGTTAGAATCTTTAATACGTTTTTTTTTCTTTTCTCTTATTCATAATATTTTATTTATCTTTTTTGTTAATTTATTTATTGAAAAAATGAAACAAATACCAACGAGGAATACATATTAAATTTGTCACTCTTATTAAAATATATTTGAAAAATATTTGAAAATTTTAATTTTTATTAACTTACATTTCGTATGCTTTTTGAACTCTTTTCATCTTTGCTTATTTTAAAATAAGAAAATAATATTTTAACTATGTACAAAAATGATTACAAACTAACCGAGAGAAATTAATGGATGACAAATTAAAAAGAAAAAAACGCAGACAAGACAATTTTCTGAGATCCGTTTCCAAACACATTCTTAATTCTTTTATTTATATAAAAAAAACTTTTCTGTAATGACGAAACATTGGAACTGTTCTACTTCTGTCTCGAATTGCATTACTTAACCTAAGCCTTGATGATCACAATACTTAAATGATACGGGCAACCATTCGCTACTAATCCGCTACCGATTGCTGAAGGTGAGAAACAACTCAACCCTTCTTCATCAGCCACGAAACTAGGGTAATGGGACAGAGAATGTGTCCACAACAAAATGGCGGTGAGGGTCACTCTTTGACCTAAGGGTGACCAGAGAAACCAACCTGTTATGTGGCCGGAAGGAAGAAGATCTCTTAGTCGAGACCGTGGCTGATCAAGGTTGCTTTGTTGGTATTTTTTTGATCCGTTTGATTGGATTTTGTTTATGTTTTTGTTCGAGACGGAAGTAGACGAAAGGAAGTTCTAGAAGAAAATGTTTTTTTTTTTTTTAGATGAAGTAACGGATTTTTATTTCAAAAGATGTGGGTCAAGTATCGTTATGAAAAATGAATAAAAATTATCTCTGAAGTTTTAAATCCGGTAATATTTGTTAAATGTTTTTATATCTATTAGGATTATTTAGATTTGGGATTCGATGAATTTTTGCTTTTCGGAAGAATTTCAGCTTAAAATTAATAAAAATGTGGTAAATCTGAAAGGGAACTTGGTATTTAAAATTTGAATAAATTTTTAAAATAACATTTTGTTCTGACGAGTTATTACTGTAAATTACGTAAAAAGGGGATTTAACTATTTAAAATTACATAGTTTTTATTATTCCTATTTTCTGTAACATTTGTAATATTTAGTGCGCAATTACAGTTATAATATTACTTTATACAAATTACCAATTCCTTTAAGTACAGGTAATGTTACAGTTATGTATTAATTTAGTTCCTTAAATATGACCTTAAGTTAAAATTAGGAATTTACGTGAAAAATATATATATATATATATAAAGTATTTTAGTTTTATTTAAAAGTATTTTATATATATGTAATGCACAAAATAATTTAGTTTTTAATTAGTAGTTTAGTTTAAAGAAATTTGTTTAAGTATTTAATTCTTTAAATGTAAGCTTAAATTAAAATTAAGGAACCTAAAATGATTTGAAAAAAATGTTAAAAAAATTATTTTTAGAATATTTATTTTTTAATGAAATTGTAAATGCGCATGAAAAAATCTCACTTTATTCGCTTACGCCTGGTGTTTAATTTATAAAATTGTCAAACGATAACTGAATTGTGTTCTTCTTTTCCTGTATTGATAATGATTAGTGGACCTTTGATTCCAGAAAAAATAGACTACCAGAAGCGTTCAGTACAACAAACTACTGTATAAATTAACTGAACTTTCAAGATGAGTAAGGAACCATTAAATCAGGAAAACTGCCTTAAAATTAGCAATGGAAAAATGATATAAAATTGTATGACATTCCACAAATGAAAAAAAAAAAGTAGAAATTCTGGAACATAATTATAGAATATATAAAATAATGGTATTTTAACCCGACTATAACCATATAATTCTAAAGAAAAGCTAAAAATTTTAACTATATTAATTAGGCGTCAGCTAAACTACCATAAAAATATCCCACATCACTGAATTAATTACTCGTAATTAACCGAAACGACACTTTTCTTGGATCGTTTTTGGTTAATTTTGTGTTAACTAAAGGATAAATGCCATAAAAGTACTCCCTTTCGCGGAATTAATTAGACTTGACTAATTAAAACGACAAGCTTCCTTCACAAATAAAACATTAAAGCACAACGCCTTGGCTTAATTGAAAATGAACTTCATTGAAAAGCCCAAATGATTTTTTTTATTGCTGAAAAACGGAGCTGATTTAAACGATCGCTTGATAATATAATCTTTGTCACTGTTAATGCCCCTTTAAAATTACATTTTTTATTGATAATTTTATTTATATTAATTTTAATTTTAATTTTCACAAAGTCATCGGGATGATTCTTACAATTCTGAACAAGCAATCCAATGACAAGTACAGCATTTAAGTTGCTACCGCCTTTTTAAAACACTGGATCATTCTGAGGTTTCGTAGAATGTGATAATAACAGGAAGGCTCAGTTAACTAAGGGAATTAGGATCCGAGGTTACTAAACCGTGATTTGAAGCATTAAAATAAATTCGGTAAAAAAATAATAAATAAAACGAATAAATATACATCAAGGTTGGTGTTTTTTGCTGTCCTAACCCTTTTTCAGGCCTTTTCTTCATCATTATCAACAAACTGTCTTACCGTTTTCAAGTTCATTCGATAACATTGATTTTTTCCTATATCATATAAGACTGTTAGTTTATGTTACTCTTTAGACATTTTCAATCATTACGGAAATCATTCATACAAGAAAAAAAAAATCACATTTTAATTTTCGTAAAATTTGATCGAAAAGGCTGAAAGGACAGTTATCTCATGAATTACGAGATCTTGAAAAAAATCTATAAAAAAACCCACCTAAAACTGTAAGATTTCTTTCCCCCCCCCCTGAGAAATAGTGATTCATGTAAAAAAAAGTATTTATGTCTGCTCTAAACAGGAAGTCTTTACATCCTCCGTACTAAAGATTAATCTGATTTTCATAAAAAGAAAGAATGACTTCTAACGCCTCAATATCTAGGAGTGAGCTTTAGTAAAATAGCGTGTAAATTAGATTAGCGTTTCACTGAGTCCTTTGTTGACGGAGTTCGATTGTATGTCACAAAATAGGTAAAATTGAGTTTTAAGCCCTGGAATTAACCAATAAATTACTATCGTCCCTTAAGTGATGCAATGAACTGTAATAAATATATATTTAGGTCAACGGTTTCCATTAATTTTCCATAGAGATATAGTGGATTATAGATATATTAATACCTTAAAGTACAATAGCTTGGCCTCTCATGCATTCTCGAATTCGTCGTGTCTTACAATTCTATAAATTTGTATTCGTTGCATTTCTTACCTCATTGATTGAAAACGAAATATTACATGGAGTATTTGATTATAAAATGTGTGTGTTTGAAAAATTTAATACAATAATTGAATTCTCAGTACAATGATCGGGATATTATAATGTGTTAGGTCCGGTAACAAAACAATTTTATATTAAATGTAAAAAAATAAATTAAAAAAAAAAAAAATGGAAAATATAGCACGAATATAAAAACCTCGAAAAAAGATGAATACTCCCATGTCTTGAATATTTGTTAATCAGAAATTAAAATTATAATAAGAAATGCGAAAATAAATAAGAAAAGGAGAATATTAAAATTATATAAATATTATTAATTTTTTTAAATATGCGATTTTCTCGAGAAAATAATTGAAAGATAATGGCGTGTGTTTCACTTTTAATTTAATAAATTACATCAATGATTTTTTATCAAGGCTCCAATCCACCTACCATTTTGATTTTTTGAAAGTAATGTTAAGCCCTTTGGAATTTCTACTGCAATCCTCAAATCTTTACTATTTTATCTATTTGAATGCATTGAAGTACATCCTAAAAAACAAAAAGTTATGAATTATACTTTCCCTCCTATTTTTAAAAATGTTTTTACCTTTATTTTAATGATGCATTCGTAAATTTTCTGAATCTGTAAAAATATTCTAAAATATTTTCAAAAATTGGAGAAAAAATGTAATTACGCAGAAACAACCTTCATTATTTTTCGTTCTATCCGATGCACTTTTTTGCATTCAAATAAATAAATAAAATAATATAGATTTGAGGGCGGTAGTAGAAATTCCACGGAATTAACATTTCATTCACGAAATCAAAATGAGTGTTTGTGGCCAGTAGACGGGATTCCTAATGCTTTTAGCTTGAAAAAAGATCGATACCCCATACATATGAACTTCTAATTGTTGAATTCACAATTAAAAGTTCATTTATTCGAGGTATAAGTGAAATACGAGACATAAATGGCGTAAATGAAATATTACTCATAAACATATCCAGTCCCGCATCTATCATGATATTTCAAACACAAGTAGTAATTAAAAATAAGCAGCAATAACGTACGAGAGGTGAAGTAAGATAGAATTGCAACATTGTATCTTTTGCTTTAATTATGAAAATCATATCGGTTCATTCGGAAACAGAAAGACGTATTGCACGACATTTCAAAAGTTACATATATAGTTACTTGACATATCACGCAAAGGAATAATATAATAATTAGTTTCTAAATGAGTAAAGTTCTTTCATCTTATTCGAATGTTTGAGATAAGTCTCTGAGGTTTTATATGTAATATATTTTCAAAAATAGAATAATCTAAAATAATAATGTTGAAGAAAGTAAAGTTTTTCTATCTTTTGGAGACTAGATTAAAATATGAAAAGGCTCCTTCAAGAAACTACTTTAATACGGTTTTTATGCTTGTTACGCACAAATATTTTGTTGTTTATGTATTGTGGTTATAAATATAGAGTTCGAAAAGATTTTTTTCAGAATTATATAGATTTGAAATTATATATATATATATATATATATATATAATTCTAACACAGTTAATTTTAATAGAAATCCATTTTAGTTAAAAAATTAAGAACTTAAATAACCAAAAGTTTCTGTATGTCAAAAGATATTATTTTGCTTGTGTACAGTTAAGATCAATTCATTAATAATATTTAATTGCACTCGTCCTATTACCTGATTCTGAGCAAATTATTTTGAAAAGTTAATAGAAAATTAATATTCGAAATAGAATTTTTTATCATATGCATTAAATTAAAGGATATTTTCTTTCGCAAAATTTAGTGTTAACCATTTTCCTTTAAATATTGTTAAAATTTCCACTAACCCGTTACAAACGATTCAAGTGCTAGAATTTTAAGCAAAAACATTAACGTGAACTATTATTCGAAATGTTTATTTCGATTTCCTTTCTAGAATATCGGTCAGTGTGTTTATAATACCTGTTTTCCAAAAGAAAGTTTATGTAGAAAGATGTGCAATATATATTCCGACAGATTTCCTCTAATCACGTTTGTTCCTTTTGAAATATACGTGAAGGGAAACGTTTGTTGTTTGCACATAGCGTCTGCATAGTTGAAAGGAAAGTACGAAAACGTGCTCTGATTCTCTCTAATTCTTCGCATCTGAAATTGATCACCTGCAGCAGATAGTAATACAATGAATCCAAATTAAGAAAAAATCGTTTGTATGGACACGCTCTAAAATGACTTTTCTTAATTTTAAAAATAATTCTACAAATATGGTTCCAAACGCTTTTGTTAAGTTTTGAAGCAATAACTTGTCAATTTCATACATAGAATCTACATTTAAACATATAGAATTTACAGAATTACTACAAATATGTTTCTTTGATTGAAATTTATAACGCTTTTTAAAGTTAAGTTAATTTGTAATTGTTAATTCGTAATTTGTAATCAACTAAAAGAAATTTTATTTAAATTTCAATAAAACATTTACATGTATTACAATATAGTGATTCAATTACAAGAGAATTTTACTGTTTAATTGTAACCGAAATACATCAAGCATTCACAGGAAAATGGAGTTGATTAAACGTTTGCATTTATTGAAAATCAGTTTTCATGCGAGAATATTTCATGAACACTAAAATAAGTATTGATTCTTTTAAAGAAAATTAAAATGTCTTAAAGTTCCATAAAATGGAATTTTGTTCTACAGTATATAGAACAATGACCAAACCCTTTGTCAAAATGTGAAGACATTTAAAATTATTTGAAACAATGTTTGTGTAGACAAAAAAATGTTAGTAACTTAATCTTAAACACTTTTCTTAGTCAGAAATATTTTGATGCAATTCGTTTTAAAATGATTATCCAGGATAGAATAATCTACTTATGAAAAGACCATGTTAAATATGATTGAATTAATGTCACTAGACGAGAAAAAGAACTATTAGCAATGGACCTCACAATTTTCAACCACTATACAATCAAGTTTCTAGAATGGCACTTAGTGAATTGATTAATTGCTTTGTGAACATCACACTAAAAGATACATGAAGGCTACTCGCGAATGTTTTTGTAGTTTTGATCTATAATCAAGTGCCGAGAACGATACCTGAACTCGCATCCACAGCTATTTTAACTCCCCTCCCCCATACTAACACGAGGACTTTGAGTCCTGACATGCTGAATGTTCATCAGCCAACAATGGTCTTTAGAGAGTAGAGACTCGAAATTGCCACTATTTGATTAGAAATCTGCTATTCAACTAACCAATCTGTCTTGGTACCAATATTTCAATACGTACTCCACTCACTCAATTTGCGCATTACACAAGGCTAAGATATTGAGGCCCATTTCCATTTCAGTAATACAGTCTTTATACAGTGATACAGTGTGTACAAAGTACAGTGTGTATAAGTATACAGTGTGTATAAGTAATACAGTCCTTATTGTTCTGGGTGATTGGGATTACTTATTAACGTAGCACTGGGAATCAACACGAGAGATATTGGTGACGAGCCTCATAATTTTGAGCTTAAGTCAAGTGACGAGGACGATACTCGAGCTGGAACCTCCCTTTTTAAACTTCCATACCACCCTGACGGGAAGGCTTGAGACCTCAACGGATTATACTTGCATCAGCCCCGCTACATGGCAGATTTTAGGTGGCATCAGGGCTCGAACCTACAACTTTACAAAACGTCGGTCGCAAACCCGTGACCATGACCATCAGGGTACCACGGTCACGATATAGATCTAGAAATCCCTTTATAAGGACATTTTGACGCAAGAAATTCAAAGGAAATTTTGATAAACGTAAGTGTTTTATGCGTTAGAATAGCAGTTAATTTTGTTATTAAAATACTAATACTTCACTTTATTTTATCCCCCCCCCCAATATAAATTATCTCAATTTCTTATACCATAGAAACGGCAATAATTTGATTATTTAGATGAATGCAATGGATGAGAAATTTCATTTCTATTTTAAGAATCTTTGTTTTAAAATATAAATCAATACTGTTTCTCCAAATCAATCGATCCCCAAATGCAGCTGAAGGTTTTCAGCACAGAACAATTGAAAGAGAAAAAAAATCTAAAAATCAACTTTGAGGGACATCATATTTCAGGAATTTAATAGAACTTATAATCATGGCCACAGGATTTAGTATATGTTAGGAAAAATGTTATGACTGAAGAGTAAATAAGGGAGAAAATTTGAGAAACATTTTGGAACAGACATTTTATGCTTGGTAAAGAATTTCTGGGAAAAAAAAAAAAAAAAACTTATACTTCGTTCAGTGCATTATCATGTATGGTAGGTCCTTTTTGACAAAAGGAATTGAATACCAAAAATAGGAGATCTTATTATACATGGATATTATTACAAATATTTAAACAATTCTCAATGCATCTGAATTGATTATCATTTACCATATATTTTCATATATAAGCCGGGAGTAAGTTTTCCCTTTAGAAAAAAATCCATCCAAAATTCATATTATATATAAAACGAAATGGGGGAGAAAAAAGTCATTTAAAAAAATCAAACTACAGCATGGGTGAATCAAAATGTTACCTAAGCATATATTTCAAAAGGGAGGATGTTTTCCAAACGATATATAAAATTAAAGAAACTCCAAAGCGTTAACGAAGATTCGACATCACTCTGGTAAATCCTCTCACAAACCAGCACATTATGAAACATTCAGTTAATGTCTTTTGTATACTATTAAATGATATTTTCTTTTTTCATATATATTAGTCTTTTTTCTGTGCCTTTAAAAATTTGTTCAATGAATGAACGGTTTTAAAATATACTAGGAAATTTCAGCTTGCAAGCGCCGTTTGACTATCGATGAATTTATTTTAAAATCTTTTCCTCAAATTTTGCTGAAAAATTGCGTCAAAAATGATCATTGCAATCATTTACTAAAAAGAAAATTTTAGAAAAATTGGTGGAACAGTAGACATTCTAGAAAAACTATCACTGTTCAAACATTTGAATTTTCTAAAATCGTTAAAAGGAATTCTGGGTTTTTGGATTAAGGACAGAATCTCAAAATTTCTAAATTACTCTTAACATTCTTCAGACATTTCCTTCCTTATTGTGCGGGTGGAGAGTAAAAAAAAGCCAAATATGTTTATAAAATCAGAGAAAATTGTTCAAATCTTTGAAATAGTGAAAAAACTCAGACGTCTACAGAATATCAAAGATTAACCATGCCTTTAATTCTTAAAGTATCTATTAAAACACCGAATTCATTAGCAAGAATGATCCAGCATTGTCTTTAATTAAAGAACAAAATTACAGCTACCAAATGGCTAAAGATGATTTTTCTAAATAAAAAATTAGCAGTGAAATTGTTTGCGATATTTTAAATTTGTACTCTTAGTTTACATGCTTCTCAGGCCGCGAAAATGTTGCTCAGATAGAAAATTTAAACGAATAAAATTGTATACGT
This sequence comes from Nephila pilipes, assembly GCA_019974015.1. Taxonomy (NCBI): domain Eukaryota; kingdom Metazoa; phylum Arthropoda; class Arachnida; order Araneae; family Nephilidae; genus Nephila; species Nephila pilipes. Next base: position 347,262 of record BMAW01083816.1, read on the forward strand.
AGCCTGAGTACCGAGCAATATTTATGATCTTTTTTCTAATTCAGCCCTTACCACAAACTGGAAGAATATAAATATATGAGAGAAAATAAGAAAGAAACGGAGAATTTTTTTTTCTTCTTATTTTCACATTATACTTCTTCACTTTTCATATACTTCTATATTTTTTTGGCAACAGAATTATTCAATAAAGGAAAGAAAATATCTTCTGGTAAATATAAATTAAAATCCTTAGCCTTTTTTCATGTTGATATATAGTAAATTCCTTTTCTATGTTTAAAGCATTAGAAATAAATATAATGAATGCAGGAAAATTATAGATTCAATTAGCAACTAAAAGCAAAAAAAAAGGTTTTAGAAACACCATTTAATTTAGTTAATTAAAACCTTTTTACATACGAAAGAATTAACAAGATGAAATTTGTATTTGCAATTTTATTTATAAATATTATTTTACTTTAAATTTTTCATCCTGTGCTTTTTTCGACTTTCTTTTCAATGACTCAATGGACACGTGTGTTCGCGTACAGCATGAAAGGCATAAATCAAAGACTGAAAATGGAAAATTAAGAATACTAACAAGTTTTTATATCAATATTTCATTAATAATATTTCCGATCATTAGAAGAAAATATAAAAAACAGAATATTTAGACAGTCTTTTTTAAAATGTAAACACTGAAAATATAGAATGTATATCAAAAAAGCTCAAGTACTATTTGAAATACTCTCTGAAAATAGAGAGCATAATCAAACCAAAATTATAACTGATATTTTCAACCAAAGAAAAACAATCAGCTTTCGTCACAGTAAAACTATATTACTATTCTGGAGGACAAAACATGATTTTTTTCAAGATTTTTGAATAAAATATAAATAATCGTTAGTAAAAGATTTTTGATAAGAAGATGACTTTTCGTCAGAATGAACCATGAACACATACAAAACAACAACAAAAAAAATATTTTGTGTCCTAACAAAGTTCAACTACATTTATTATTTTCTTCATGCACAGATTTAAGAAAATGAACCAATATCTAAACTGATGTATATGGATTACATTTGACATTTAATTTTTTGCTCTTTCCTCTTATTTCTTTCTGTCAATGAGAATTATAAGAACTGTATGAATCTTGACATGATTAAAAAAAAAGCAATGAAGCTCGAACTACTTAGAGAATTTGTCGTACCTCGTGTAATCAGATAGTAATTACTGCTGTCATTTATACAACTGGAGTAGAAATGGAAGATAAAATTTCATTTGAAAAAAAGGAAGAACTAGAGTTAATGACTAATTGTAAAAAACTCAGTTAAGTTGTCAAGAAGATTCAATAAAGTGTAAAATAGTTTTCAACAGATTTTATTTCAAGATATCAAGATTTCATCATTTAAATGAGGTTTTACGTCCTATAAACGCAGTCATATTTTAGCTCACTTCACATTATATTAACTTCAGTATCTAGAACAAAGCTGTACCTACTGAGAAAAAAGCAATTTGCTAGAATTAAAGATCTAATGTTCTAAATAAGTTGGAAAATCCAAAGGTTAATTAACATAATTTTGATATTTTAGTAGCAATAAACTCAATATTCATCGCAAGACACTGCTTCGCCCGCGCCGCGTACCGGCTACGCCAGCCGGCTACAGCGCAAAGCGCCAAAACGCGTACGCTACGCCTTTTACCTTTAAACGCTGCGCCGCTGCCGCTCGCACCGCCGCGCATTGTAAACAGCAGGCGCCCACGGGTAATTATGATATGCTTTCATTTTTATAAAAAATAATATTCTTTAGATTTTTATGCTTTCAAAACAGAAATCGTATATATTGATTTAGTATTAATATCTTTTGAAAATATATCGAATAGAAAATATTTGTCATGAATATATGAAACACGCCTTTAACATTAGAATACATTCTTGAGTCCCTGTACCTAACACTTAGTGGAGTCTTGCCCTAGACATAGCAAGTCAAATTTGAGAGGTTCGTTACATGGCGTGTATATATTTCTTTTTCAGTGCGACTGAATTAATAAACAATCCTGAATTTAATTACTATTGCGATTTTTTTACAGTTTGAGAAAAAGTGTTCCTGATTGTGTCGGCTCTAAAAAGACCATCAAAATGAATGTAATACTTTCATTGCTTGTAATTTTAGTGAGATGTGATCAGAAAAAAATAGAATAAAGCTAAATTTATGTGTACATTTAATTGGGTAACTTAATTTAAATGTTATATAAAGAAAAGAATTTACTTTCGCATGATGTCTACTGCACCACATTCAAGAACCATTAAGCATTTGATTTACAAGAGTATACAAATAAACGTTTACAAATATACAATCAATTTTGGATTAATGGGTGTATTCACTAACAATTTAGATAAAATTAAAAAAAAAAAAAAAGGCTTACAAGAATGACTCATTTAAAATTAAAATTATTTTAAAGTATGTAAGAGCAATCTCGAAACTAATGGCAGAAAATAAAATATAAATAATGTAGCAGCAATTATATCATATAAGATAAAATTTTGAAACCATATGGGATCACACTCGATGGTTTTAAAATAGCAGTTTCATATGCGATAATTTTTGCAATTTTTTATATAATGGCGTACAGCATATGATCAACCCTATTTTTCCCTGATTTGTAAGTTTAAAACGATGTAACTTCTCAAAAATAAAGAAGTAATACTACGAGAACAATCATTTTTCAGAATAAACCGAAATTCTGCTTTAGATCAAACCAGTTTTCAGCCTCTAAGGGAAAAAAGATCATAACTTTAATCTTAGCACATTATTTTAAAATTTTTCCTTAAAGTGCCTATATGAAAAAAAAAAAAAACAGGAAAAAAAGAAATGTAAGAATCTTTCTATGCATCTTTTCATTTTTTTTGCAAATTAATGCAATTACTGGAATGCAGCGCGTAAGCGTTAATTATGTTCGTCTATATTGAGAAACTCCAGGTTATGTATTTTTCTTGTGCAAGACATAAACAAAATAATAAACATAAATTGAAACAAAAGCTGGCGCCTGATTAAAAAAAACGTCATCATAATCTTTTTTTTAAAAAATAATATATATAGATCTTGACTTCAGTTATCTGAGTTTTTTAGGCAGCAACATTTCTTTTACAATTTAATAAGCTAACTCTTAAATATTATCTTCCAGTACATTTTAAGTTGCTCAGTTTTCCTCTCATTTCTTTTTGACGTCTGCTTTTGATTCCACCCTCCTAAATTTCACAAATAAATAATCAGAAAAACCTGTGTACTACGTCTAAATAAATCAGGATCTAAATATTTTTTTAGGTCATTTTTGTCTTTACAATACATTAAATGTATAGTGTCCTAGCATTAATTTTTTTCCCAAATATTTTAAAATCATAATTTTACATAAAATGACTATACATTTGCCAGCTAAAAGTAATTTTAGAATTCTAAAATCTTCTGATTATTCCATAAAACTTTATAGTGATGCTATTTTAAATAATCATCTGTCATTATAGACATATAAATTTTACCGAAAATTCATAGCACTAAAAAATAATGGCTAAAATATTTTGATCAACGTTCTTATATAATTTATTGAATATTATTTTATATTAAAGCATCAATACTGTTTTTTTGTTTTTTGCAAGGAAAGAGTTTTTTGAAGATCTATTTTTTGTTTTTTAACATATAATGAATAAATTATTAGTCAAATTTTGTATTCTGCTTAATGAAAAATAAAATAAAGAACCATTACCGAACAACAAATCAAAAAAATTTTCAGTAGCAGTAGAAAAAAAAAAAAGAAGAATATATATAATACTAAGTATGGCTAAAAGAATTGATTAAATTTATAGAACTATCCATCTGAGTTTATTTTCATACGATTTTGGAAAAATTTTGTTAACTGTAGAGAGTGTGCTTTCCTGCCCTCTGCCATATATTCCTAGATTCTAAGAAATTGATTTAGAAATCTATTTATTTTAAAAAACTGTTTGATAACTTTAAACTGAGGTCTTCCAGTCTTTTTTTTTTCTGGTATTCGACAAAATACACGATTGTTATAAATATTATATGAATCTCCATTTTTGTTTTACATAAGATCTTATATTTAATAAACTTGTACGTAACACCTTTTATATATATAGAGACTTATTTTAAATATAAAACCAATGAATACACAAAACTTCATTACACTAAAATTATAAAAAAAGCGATTATATATAAACATTTCTATTGAGATCAGCGTTACATTTTACAACCTCCGCAAATTAAATTGTTTTTTTTTTAAACATAACGTGATAAAGAAACAAATTCGAACAGAAAAAGAAACTAAATAAATTCAGACATCAATTATTGATACAAACACGGTGTAAAATATGCAGAAAAATAAGTCCACATGGACCATTACGACAGAAATAGTTTCTAAAAAATATAATTGAATGATTCAACTAAAAAATAGTTTCTCATTTTATCATAGGAAGTAATATTAAGTGTTAAAGGGATTATAGACTTCATTGTTTATCACAGAGGCAATAGTGTACGTATAGTTAGCTTTGTATGACCGCGTTAGTAATCATTTTTTGACTTATTAGTATGTGGGAACTCATTTCAGCGCCTACTACTTCACGTAGATTAATAGTATCGAAAATAATCTGTGGAAAAAAGTTTGATAATTCGAAATCAAAAAGTGAACAATCGAATCAAGGAAATCAGTAACATTACAACTGGCTCGATAAAAAAATTATATTTTTATGTAAGAATAAATACCAAGTTTACTTTCACATAATAATGTAAATCGAATACTATTTAATTCTGTTTAATTGGCTGAAAGACAAAGTACAATTAATAGAAATTACAACTGAAATTGAAGGAAAACTTAATATTTCGTTTCAATTTGAGAATTGTAATGTACACTAACTCAGTGTTCTTATGTCCTTGCATATTATATGTTCTCAACTGAAAATGAAATCATCTTTCATTTTCTTAAAATTTATCATTTTTTATTTTATCGTTCATTCGTTTCACTAATAACTAGAAAACAAAGTTCAATGATTTTCTTATATGATTATTTATACATTTATAATTTAAAATAAACCTTGTATTATTTTAGCAAACTAAATTATCTTTTTTGGTCCTTTTTTTAAACAAATTTGATCGTTACTTTGTACAGCATTTATTTAATTATTAAGTTAATAACATATAATTAATATCATATTATACTCTAATGAATAATACCAAAATAAAAATATAGTTTTTCCAATGAATTTTACTAAGATGCAAATTTTGTTTTCAAAAGCTATGATTAAATTCCTTGAAAATTCTAATCGTATTCTCGTTATGAAATACATTTATTTCATTCTGAAAATTAGTTGAAAACAATGATAGATTTTCAAGGATGTAAGTAAAAGATTCTTACCTAAGATTCTTGCTTATAAAATAAAAAAAACTTACTTACCCTACAAAGGCATTTTATAGAGAAATATAGTGTGTATTTTTTTTTTTGTCGAACAATTCAGTGTATGCCAGGAAAGAATAATACTAAGATATAATAAGAATCTGTACGTTTATTGAATATTGTCAGCCATGAAGAGAAAATGAAAAATAAATTAAAAAAATATAATAAGAAAGATGAAAAGACGCAGAATAAAATATCACCCGGATAAAAGTAGAATTCTACAAAGTAACTTAACTCTAAACTCGCTTCCAGTCCTCCCAGCTGACATGGAAAATTAAAAAAACAAACACTTAAGCCACACCAAACCAGTACTGAGACTTTCTAGACGAAAAAATTTAAAATAAAAAAAATGTTAAGAATTAAAACCAAAAGGTTTGAGAAGATATATGTATTTTTTAGACTACTCGATGAAATTCATATAGAACTACTTTTTTTTTTATTTGTTTGGAAAATAATTCGTATATTTAGTGTTTTAAAATAAAATGCAATGTTTTCATAAATAAGTAATAATAATAAAATCAGTAAAGGCTTAAAAATAATATTTGGATTTCTTGGGATTTTATTTAAAATATGAAAAAATTCTTAAAGGATATAAATAACAGTTAGTAGTAAAAAAATGATATCTATTAAAATATTTGGAAAGATTAAATCTTTTGTATTAAACAAGTAAGAAAAGAAACACATAAAATTAATTGTATGTATTTATTTGAAAATAGAGATTTAATCAGGTGTTTATCCAAAATTCAAATCAATTTTTTAAAACTTTTCATTCAATACAAAACTCTTCAATTAAAACAAAGGCAGCTTTAAATAAATTAGTTACAGTATATTATGACTATTTTTGGTGTATTTCTTATTCACTGTGTTTCATTTCAAAATTTTATTAAATATGTTGGGTAAAGACCTTTACAAATTCAGATTTTCCTTGAAATGATAGTATTTGAGAATCAAAATATTCATTTTAAGATATTTTGGTTATTTCTGATTATTATTTGGAAGTAAGCGCATGTGTAACAAAAGATAAAAGGAAAATTTGTTTAACATAACAATTTCTAGTTATTATATATATATGAAGCAAAATCTAAAACATTCTTCTTTAAGCTTTGAGTATACGAATATTATTACTATGTACTAAAAAAATGCGTGAAAAGATTCTTTTCGTGAGTTGTAATGAAAATAAAGTACATTATAAAAAGAAAAGGTTGTTTAATGAGACAGGTTTCACAGATTATTCAGAAACATTTCTGAAATCTAAAACTAGACCATGTAATCTGTCTTGGAATATTATCATAATCATTGTATAAAAGGAAACGTCAAAATCTCTCTGAGAATTCGTGATTTCGTTGTAACAAAAATGGAATAGTTTCTTTAAAAAAAACCGTCAGCAAGACTTAAATGTATATGTATAAAATCTAAGAATAGTTGCAATTTGTGTGAGGAATATAATCAAGAGCATAAAATACATCGAAAATTCATAAATTAAGTTGGATTTAAAATGATTCATAAAAGAAAATTCAATGAAAGAACCGCCGTAAATTAGCAGAATAAGGATGACAGCAAAATAAGATTGGTTGAATCTTTCGCGTTTTTTTTTCTTTTCTCTTATTCTATTTTATTTATCTTTTTTTGTTGAATTTATTTACTGAAAAATAAAACAAAAACAACAAGGAACCTGTCACAATTGTCACTTTTATTAAATATATTTAGAAAAAATGTTAGAAAATTTTAATTTTATTAACTTACATTTCATTATGCTTTTGAACTCTTGCCTGTCTTTTGTATTTTAATAAGAAAATAATATTTTAACTATGTACAAAAAATGATTACAAAATAGCAAAGGAGAAATTAATGGATAGCGATTAAAAGAAAAAACGCAGACAAGACAATTTTCTGAATCCGTTTCGACACATTCTTAATTCTTTATTTATATAAAAAAAACTTTTCTTAATGACCAAACAGTAAGTTCAATTTCTCACACTTCTCAGGTGCATTACTTAGCCTAAGCGCCCAGTGATCACAATACTTAAATAATTACGGGCAACCATTCTTCTTAATCCGCTACCGATTGCTGGAAGGTGAAAACAGCTCAACCTTCTTGTCAGCCACGAAACTAGGGTAATGGGACAGAATGTGTCACAACAAAATGGCGGTGAGATGCTCTTTGACCTAAGGGTGACCAGAGAAACCAACCTGTTATGGCCGGAAGGAAGAAGATCTTAAAGATCGAGACCATGGCTTCGATCAAGGTTGCTTTGTTAGTATTTTTTTGATCCGTTTGATTTAGTTTTGTTTATGTTTTTTGTTCGAGACGGAAGTAATAGACAGAAAGGAAGTTCTAGAAGAAATGTTTTTTTTTTAGAATGAAGTAACGGATTTTTGTTTCAAAGATGTGGAGTCAAGTATCATTATGAAAATAAGAATAAAAATTATCTCTGATTTTAAATCCGGTAATATTTGTTAAATGTTTTTTTATATCTATTAGGATTATTTAGGTTAGGATTCGATGAATTTTGCTTTTTCGGAAGAATTTCGGCAAATTAATAAAACTCTTGGTAAATCTGAAGGAACTTGGTATTTAAGGTGAATAATTTTTAAAAATAACATTTTGTTCTGTGAGTTATTATTATATGGAATTTAAATAAAAGAGTTTAACTATTTTAAAACTACATAGTTTTATTATTCCTATTTTTTCTGTAACATTTGTAATTTTTTGGTGCTGTTGGTCTCTAAATATTACTTTACACAGAGTGCAATTCGCTTTAAGTACAGGTAATGTACAGTTATGTATTAATTTAGTTCATAAATGTGACCTTATAAGTTAAAGATTAAGATTTGCGTGGAAATATATATATATATATATATATATATATATATATATATATATATATATATCATAATAATAATAATATATATATATCTTTATATATATATATGTATATATATATATAAAATAATTTACTAGTTTTTATTTAAAAGTATTTTTATATATATGTAATGCATAAAATAATTTTAGTTTTTTGAAGATTATTAGTGGCAGTTTAGTTTAAGAGATTTGGTTTTAAAGTGTTCAATTATTTAAAGTATGAAGCAGCGGCTACCGTAGCCGCGTGATTTCGTGTTAATAAGGATAAATGCCATAAAGATACTCCTTTCATGGAATTAATTAGACTTGAAGCTAATTAAAGAGCGACAACTTCAGCTTCACAATAAAACATTAACGCGCTTTACAACAATTGAAAATGAACCACTTGAAAAGTCCACAAATGATTTTTAGCAGAAAACGAGCATCGTATTTAAACGATCGCTTGATAATAATCTGTCACGTTAAGTCCCTTTAAAATAATACACTTTTATTGGATACTTTATTTATAATAATTAATTTTATTTCACAAAGTCATCGAGGATGATCTCTACAATTCCTGAACAAAGTCAACTGCCAAGTCAGCATTAAGTTCACCACGCTTTTTAAAACAGGATCATTCCGAGGTTCTAGAAGTGACTAATAACAGGAAGGTCTGCAGCTAACTAAGGGAATTAGGATCCGAGGTTCACCTAAACCGTGATTTGGAGCAAAATAACTAAAAACATAGAAATAAAAAGAAATAATTACAAAAGGTTCGCCTAACAAACATTTAATAATCAGGGCTCTTATTCTCCATCTAGGGCCTCTTCATCAACAACACTGTCTCTTAACACTTTCAAGATTCATCTTCGATAACATTGATTTTTCCTATATCATAAACAGTATTTATTTGTTTATTCTCTTAGACTTTTAATCATTGCGAAATCATTCTTACAAGAAAAAAAATCACATTTAATTTCAGTAAATTTGATCAGAAGCTGAAAGGAAAGACTCTGAGATTACGAGATCTTGAAAAAATCTATAAAAAACCCACCTAAAACTGTGAGATTTTCCCCCTGAAATAGTGATTCACAAAAAAAAGATTTATGTCAGTTGCTCTAAACAGGAAGTCTCTGACATCCCACCATAATAGTAAATAGATTATTTCTACAAAAGAAAGAATGACTCCCACTCCTCACGTCCAGTCAGATATCAGTGAGCTCAGAGCTTTAGTAAAATAAGCGTTAAATTAGATCATGTTCGGAGTCCCTTGTTGACGGAGTTTCAGTATGTCACAAAATTCAGGTGAAATTGAGCTTTTCAATAACAAATCAACAATATTCATCCTAAGTGATGCAATGAAGGGTAATAAATATAATTTAAGCACTGGTTTCCATTAATTCTTCCATAGGATATAGTGGATTATAGATTATTATAAATCTTTAAAAGTCAATAAAGCTGGCCTCTCATGCACTCAAGTCTCTTACATCTCGCTATGTATTGTATTCAATGCGTAGCATTTCAACTCATTGATCTGAAAACAAATATTCTAATAGTATTTGATTATAAAATAGTGTTTTGAAAATTTATCACATAGAATTTCTCAGATTTCCAACGTAGTCGACTATTATAATGTGTATTTAGTCCTGGTAACTTAAAACACTTATTTTAATGTAAACAAAACTAAATTATAAAAAAAAATAGCAAAATAATACCCGCGAAAAAGAGATCAATCAAATCGTAACCTCGAAAACAAATGGCAAATCCCATGTTGCAAAATTTATTACATCGAAGAAAAAAAATAATAAAGCCAAAATAAAAAAAAACTACACTATCTTATAAATGAATTTAATGCGATTTTTCTCGAGAACAATCTGAAAGATAATGGCGTTTGTTTAATCTTTAATTTAACAGAATTACATCTATGATTTTATAAGGTATCCACCACATTTTGATTTTGGAGTAAATATTAAGCCTCTGGAATTTCTACATCCTATAAATCTTACTATTTTATCTATTTGGAATGCACATGAGTTACATCCATAAAAAACAAATTATGAATTGCATCCCTCCTATTTTAAAAATGTTTTACCTTTATTTAATGATATCATTAAAATTTTCCGAATCCTGTAAAAATATTCAAAAATATTTTCAAAAATCATATTAGGACAAAAATATTGACACGAAACAACCTTCATATTTTCAGTTCTCCATCGATGCCTTGCATAAATCAAATAAAATAAAAAATAATATAGATTTGAAGTAGTAGAAATCTATCGAATTAGCATCTCTTAAGTTCACGAAATCAAAATGAGTGTTTGGTACATGTAGACAGGATTCCTATCTTTACTCTGTGAAAAGATCGAACCTCACATACATTAACTCAATTGTCGAATCTCACAATCAAGTCCACTTATTCGAGGTACTAATGAAATCAGGTAATTTAATAGTATGGGAACATGTAATCAAACACACATAAACATCCAAGTCCGCATCTATCATGATATCAAAACACAAGTAGAATAAATAAGTAGCAAACGACAGAGTAGAATCGTAAGAACGAGGTCAATTCTCTTTGGCCTTTAGTATAGAAACATATCAGTTCATTCGGAAACAGAAGACCAAAGTATCGACATTTCAAAGCACTACATATGTTACTGATCTATCACTATAAGGTTATTACGAATAATATATTATATTAGTTTTAAACTGAGTAAAATGTCCTTTCATCTTATTCGTAACGTTTCTGAGATAAGTCCCTGAGTTTTCTTTACAATGCAATATCATAACATGTTGAAGTCAAATTTCTATCTTTGAGACTAGTCCAAAAAAGAAAAGCCGTGAAACTATCTTTATTACAGCTTTTCTTGGAAGCCACAATATTTATATGTATGGATTCCAAGTAAACACTAATTCAGATCTTTACGTAGATTTCACGCACTTAAATTATAGTCATGCTCATGTATCAGGATATAAGTATATATATATCATATATCATATATTCAGAATTCATTAGTTCGAAATCTATAATGATACATCATATTATATCTCCAACAAAATTAATAGAACCTTCTGCACAAACCTTACCAAAAGGGTTCTACATGTCACAAGATACCATGGCTTTGTGACAGTAAGATCAATTAAAATTTATTGCACTCGATCCTCTATTACCTTATTCCTCAGGCAATTATTTTGAAAAGTTAATAGAAAATTAATATTCAGAAATAGAATTTTATCTATAGCATTAATTAAGTGATATTTTCTTTCAAGTAAAATCCTAGTGTTAACCATTTTTCCTTTAAATATGTTATAAATTTCACCTAACTTATACAAACGATCCAGGCTAGATTTCAGCAAAACATTAACGTGAACCATTATCCGAAGTGTTTGGTATTCGCTTTCTAGAATTAATATCTAGTACCGTCGTGTCTTCAATATATTTAGAAAAGCTTTATGTAAAGATGTCAATTATATCAATTCCCTAGTACGTTTGTCCTTTTAGAAAATATACGTGAAGATCATTGTTTGCACAAGCGTCACATTGCTTGAAAGGAAAATCGAAAACGTGCTCAGTTGTCTCTATCAATCTGAAATTGATCACATCTGCAGCAGGATAAACGAATCACAAGAATAAATAAAAACTGTATGGACACCCAAAAACTGATTTAACTAACTAATTTAAAATAATTCTTACAAAATATGATCCCAAACGCTTTATTAGTTTGAAGCAAAACCTTATCAATTCTCATACATGAGAATCTACATTTAAACATATAGTAATTATTATGAATTACTACAAATATGTTTCTTTGATTGAAATTTATAACCTTTGATAAAGTTAAGTTATTTGTAACTGTTATGACATTGTAAATTTAATCAACCAAAGAAATTTTATTTAAATTTCAATAAAACATTTTACATAATAGCAATATAGTGATTCAATTACAATAGAGATTTTACGTTTAATTGTACCGAAATACAATCAAGCATTCACGGGAAAATAGGAGCTGATTAAACGTTTCAGCATTTTGGTGAACATCATGAGATCATTTCATGAACGACTCAAAATAAGATATTGATTCTTTTAAAGAAAATTAAACAAGTCTTAAAAAGTTCCATAAATGGAATTTTGTTCTAGATATGAACAATACGTAAAACCCTTGTCAAAAATGTAGAAAATTAATTTTAAATTTATGAAACAATGTTGCTCAGAACAAAAAATGTGTAACTCTATCTTAAACACTTTCTTCTTCAGTCAAACATATATTTTGAGACAATGTTTTAAAAATGATCTATCAGGATAGAATAATCCTACTCTATGAAAAACCTTCATTTAAATATATGGAATTAATGTCACATATTAGGAGACGAGAAGAAAAAGAACTAGTACAATGGACCCAATTTCTCAACCATCTGCTACAACTCAAAATTTCTAGAATGCACTCAGTAATTGACTTATTTGTTTGAACATCCACTAAAAAGATAGCATGAAGGCTACTAGCGAATGTTTTAAGTAGTTTTGATCTATAATCAAGTTGCAGACGTATACCTGAACCTCGACATCCACAGCTATTTTAACTCCCCCCATACACTGAGGACTTTGAAATCTGCATGTGAATGTTCATCATGCCTAACAATGAATTTTAGAGAGTAGAGACTCAGAGTGCCACTATTTTGCCGCTACTTTGCCCTTTCGCCGTAGCTACCGGCAGCATTACCGCTTCAGCCCGCAGCAGCCGTACGTACATGCCGTAAAGCTTCGCGCAAGGCGGCGCGAGTGTTTATGCGTTAGAATAGCAGTTAATTTTATTGGTAAAATACTATTAGCCTCACTTTATTTATCCCCCCCCCCAATATAAATTATCTCATTCTTATACCATAAGAAACGTAATGGTGAGATTATTTAGATATAGATACAATGGATGAGAAATTTCATTTCTATTTAGAATCTTTGTTTAAATATAAATCAATACTGTTTCTCAAATCAATCAGTCTGAAATGCAGCTGAGTTTTCCCAGCACAGAACAATTGAAAGAAAAAAAATCTAAAATCAACTTTGAGGGACTCCATCTTCCAATTTAATAGAACTTATAATCAAGCACAGGATTTAAAATATAATATTAAGGAAAAATCATTGTAATGAAAAAGAGTAAATAAGGAGAAAAAAGAAATTTGAAACGTTTTGGAACGAACATTTTTATGCTTGGTAAAGATTTCATA
>BMAW01083816.1:360787-380910 GCA_019974015.1 Nephila pilipes
TGGGAAAAAAAAAAAAAAAAACTTAAAATTTTATGATGCAGTAAAGCCTTTTTTTTTTTTTTTTTTTTTTTTTTTAACCATTGAGCCATTTTCACTAAGCCGTTTTCGAACCACGAGAAAAAAATTCAAGGAAGAAAGCGAAAATTACCGAAGGATGAAATTTCACCTATTATGAGGTTATATTTATGTAACCTATTGCGAAAGTAAAAACTTAAACACACTTGAAATACGATGCGTTAAGTGTTTAAACAAACTTACGCGTAGAACAACATTTCTATTGTTATATCCCTGAAATACACAAACAAACGCTAAATTGCTTGTGTACTTTTAAGTGTACGAGTCTTTTTTTCTTAAGAACATGATCAAATGTTATCTCAATTTGTAACATATGTGTTACATTGTAATAATCTATGAATACAATGTAACATTATTTGTTACTTTTCAGTTGTGTCAGAGGGCGGAGATTTCATGCCGGATATGGAATGGATACAAAAGCCACACCCACTATACTTAAATAAAAATAAAAGGAAGGGTCATAATTAAGTAAGATATGATATTATGCAAAATTACTTTCATGAAAAATAGTCACTGATTATTAGCGATATAAATCATAACTCTAGTGTATGCTCTGTTAGAATATTCCGAGAAAAATATATCATTGAATTTCATAGTCAACTTTACCGAGTATAGCGAGTTCAGGATCGTTTGTGGGATACTTTTATAATTTATTTAATTTATATTTATTCAAATATGAATACAAGAAATCCAAGAAAAAGATATATAAAAATATTTAATGTGATAAGGTACAAGGCAATGCATACCATCAGAAGGCAATTGGAAGAATGTATGTATTCCTTGGCTCTCTATCTGCATCTTTCTGATCCAAAGTTTCAAGAATTTTATTAAGCAGACACATAAGAAATTAAAAAAAAAAAAAAAAAAAAAAAAAAAAAAAAAAAAAAAAAAAAAAAACACACACACACACAGATAAAATTATAATAAAACTTTTTGTTTGAATTTTTTTAGCAACAAAAATACTGAAGTCGTACAATCTTTCAGTCTTCTAGAGTCATTGTTGTGTTAAGTGATATTGTAATAGTTCTCAGAATTTAATTATATTCTCTTACCTCAAAAATAATTTTTTTCCTAGTTAATATACCCTTTACAATTATTAAAAATCTGGGTGGATGTTAGAATATTTTAAAATTATTTTTTAATATGCATCAAAAATCGTATATGAGTCTCTGGGTTTTTTTTGTTTACTTAATTCAAATTAAGATTGACGAAAGAGTATTTGGAATGTTTTTCTTTAAATCAATAACAATTAAAATTTGAAATTTTGTTTTAATTGATTCAATTCTACAATCCACTTACATAATTCTCCAATTTATAACAAAATGCGTTTATGAAAAGATTATTTTAAACTTCAAATCAAAAGGAAAAAAATATATATATATGGATGAAAACGACGAAAATTTTTAACAACTGAAAACATTATAAATATTTTTAAAAATTAGGAATTTCCAGGATTTTTCTTAAAATTTCATCTCACCCCCTCGTACACACACACACACATTCCATACACACCTACGTATACCCAGATCACTGAATGCTAACAAAAATAATCCTAAGTCACAATTTAAGTCATCTGAGAAAAAAATATCTAAATATATAATCACAAGCTAAATTACGGGGTTATTTTTCAAATGCGGAAGTAAAAAGGAGTTATTTTGGTTCGAATGGTAAACAAATGACGTAGGAAACAAAATGCATTCAAAGTATTTCTTGAACATAAGCACCGACTGGAGGTTGTGTTTGTGTGGGTCTGCATCAGTGCACAGGAGGTCAGTAGCCTCATTGTCATCATTAATAAAATTACGAATCGTAGGATGTACATAATTACTGTGGGAAGTATTCATCCATTCGATGAGATTGGTTCGAGAGTTTTTTTTTTTTCCTTAAAATTCGAACAACGAAATATCTCGAACTGAACATACCTGAACCTTCAATTTTTTTACCATTAGTTACGATACCATTCGATCATGGTCAAAGTCAACTTTGAGGTAAAAACTCCTCTCTCTCTGGTAGAGGACTTTTTATAAACCCAGGCTTATACAACATTATGTATTAAATGCAATATTAATAGAAATAAAGACACAGTAAATTTAATGCATAATAGCCAGGAAACTATCAACATTTCCCAAAGAGCACAGTAAAACGATACGTATGTAACTGATCTTTTGGAATAAAGAAAGTTTAGGGAGATGGTTTAGTTGATAGCTCTTGATCCCTGTGATTTAGCCATGATTATTCTTTCGAAATACAAGTGTATTTATTCCATGATTTCGGTTGTTATTACATATTTTCACTGTACTTTTAAGAATAATGTTATTTACCTTTGAAATTCGAATTAAATTCAATTTGTATGTCGGTCAGATGTTCTTAAGAATCTTTTTTTTTTGAACCCGTTGATGTATGGAAACGATGCAGATAATTAATAAATTAGGGAAATTATAAATTTTGATATTTAAAGTATTACTTGAAGAATGTTTTTTTGAAAGTAATTAGAATATTTTACAAATATTAAAAGGCAATATTTACTATATTATTACCATTTTATTTATTCAAAATACTTAGACCAAATTTTTCATTAGTTAATTCTATTGGACTTTAGTTGTGTATTTTGAACGTTGTTTAAAAAAAAAACTGGACATAACCGCATGAGTATATTTCAAATGTATTGTAAATCATAAAATGATGAATTCTAAATTTTATTTTTGTAGGAATTAAAGCTTAATATTAACTTTTTATTTCATGGATCAAAATCGCTAAGTATAGAAAGAAAATTTTATAAGAAAAATGAATGAAAGTGTTTTATGTGAGTTTGATTTTATATCTCGAAATTATATATGTTATTTATCGGATATTTTTCATTAATGCTTTGAATTTGTCTTTGAATAAAAAAACAACAACTGTAGATTGTTTTACTTTTTACGCATTAATTATTTACTAAATATTTGAAACAAATAATGTATCCCTCTATATAGTAAAAATAATGTAATAATATTGCGAAACATGCATCACATAAATATGAGACATTCTTCAAAGAATGAATTCAGAAAAAGCAAAAGCTGCAATAAATGCCATTTCAACTGTAATATAAATTACATAAAAGCTACATATTGTGAAATAACATGATTTTCAAAAACAAAAACACTTTTTTAAAGTTTAAATACACCAAAAAACTCAATTTATTTTTAAACACAGAGCTCATACATCTTTTTAAAACTATGAGTATTAAAAAAGTAAAACAATTTGTCGTCGCAACTATTAATCATAACTTTAAAATTCTTTAAATAGAGAAAAAAAATTGTAAATATCAACTAAGTAATTTTTTTTATATGAGCACTTAAAACAGAGCGAGTCATTGTTTTAAGTAATAGCTACAAAATAAAAATATTTTCCAGAATATATTTTACTGATTTGTTTTATACTGATAAAAACACATTGTTATTTAAAACTACTGTATAGTTTGTATGTTGTAAGCAAATAATATAATAATGTTAAGGAACATGTATCACTGTATCATGCGGAAATTCTTCAAAGCAAGAATGAAAATAAGAAAATTAGTATAAACGCTGTTATAAAATCGTTTTGTCACAACCGTACTTTCAAGTTGCAAGCACCATAAATAATACCAAATATACAACAATTTTTTATACGAATGCGTTAAAACTAGTCATTAATATAGATAATAGTTACAAGATGATAATATTTTTGAGAACAAACTTAATCGACTTGTTTTCAACTGATAAAAATACATTATTTAAAAAATGATAAAGTGTCTAACAAGATTAATAAATCTTCTCAAACCAGCATCTCATTCTACCACCACTTAAAGTAATATTCAAAAATTTTTTACTCATATATTTATTTGCAGAGCTCACTAATCTTTTCCTCAGCGTTAAACGATAACATTAGTCTCACCCAAGTACAAAAACAGGGCAATAAAAACTTTCTGGAAAATTCTCTCATAATGTCAGAAAGACTAAGATGCAATTTGATACACCGGAACGGGAAGACGCATGGTGGTATTTTTTCCTTCTCACTTAACGATCTCATTATTAGGCCTTATCGATGGAACAGGTTGACGGGACACTTTCGTTCATTAAGCTGTCTATCTAAATGGGCTGTGTTTTGTGCCTTAATTAGGTCGAGAGTTAGCCTTGAAGATTGGTTTTATCAATCTGTGGGGTGTCTTTGGAGGATACTCTCGTGATGAAAGACGGTGTGTCGATACACGGAGAGATATGTAGAAAGATATTCGACTTCGGTTTTTTTTCCTTCTTTTTTTTTAAGATGATAATTTAGATAAGACAAAGACGTATCGATAAAAACACGTGCTTTTATTTTTGTTCAAAGTTTTTGGGTTATTATTAGATATTGATCTTAAAAATTGTTTGTTCGTTTTTAATTAACGTCCCGCTATTTATTTGTTGCTGGCTATTAGTAAGAGACCATTTGTTTAGGAACCATTGTCAAATGATGGGGACAAGGCCGTGACTAGATCTTCTCCCCAAACTATCGTACTATTTTGTATCAATGAATGCAGTGACCTTGAACCTAAACTATAACATGCAGCTTTTTCCAGTGTTCCTCAAACAGCAACTAATTTTTAGGGGAAACATGATTCGAATTCACGATTTAACTCCCGTTTCGACTCCCATGAAGCTAACAACTGAGCTACCATTATCATATTAAATTTAAAAAAAGCATTCTTGATTTTGATTAACATGTAAGGGTAACACAATAAATTAAACGAAATTTCGAACGATGGTACTTCAGCTGGTATCTAAATTTCCAGTCTTGCTCCCTAACTTCAGAGTTTTGAAAGCCAATTCGATTAAATGTGAATCAGCTCTCATTATAAAAAACAATGTGTTTGATGGAATGAGGGCTCGAACCGTAGCTCACAGGTCATTTAGTGTCGAAACACCTATTCTTTCGCCTAACGTTTCTAAATTTTTGACCATGACCCGCTTCTATCATATCTTCATAGATTTAAAATAAAAAGTAACCGCAATTATCCTTGCGTTTCTGTTGGAGACTCTGATTATTGCATGCTTCATTGTTCATTTATTCAAGAATTTCACTTGGTTAAACCTATTGAAATAGTAAAATCTCTTTCCGTTTGGCTTTCCACTTTGTCAAATAATCCTATTACTCATACTAAATTAATATTACATATTCGCCTATAAGGTTCAATAATCCTTTTTTTAAATTGTCCCCTTTCTCTAAATATTATTATTATTTTAAATTTCATGTTTGCGTGTCCCTTTTACTATGTTTGGGTTCTCCCACTTTTTATTTCCTTATCTTGTTTTTGTATATTTGTTGTACATATATTCTTTTGTGAATCAGTTCTTTCCTTTGTTATTATGTTCGTGAATATGTAGATTTTGTTCCCGTAAATACACTTTCATTGTCTGTAGTTTTGTTCAATTAATAATGACTTTTTTTGCTTAGTTAACATTTATTTTGTGCCATGTCCTGGCGTGTCTAATAAAGAGTTATTTAACTTTGGCGCACTTGATATGATAAAATTTTATTTGCCTTGTTTTGTCTTCTTTTCAAAATACTTAGATGAAAAGACTTTCAATTTTTAGTGTTAAACTTCATTGAAAATTTTTTATCTTCATTATGTAAACTTATTTCTGTAAGCTCTGTTTCTTCGGTTTGAATCAAATCTAATGGGCTACCAGAAGGTCGGTTGACTTTAGTGACGGGAACTATTTGAACCCTCAATCTTTCAGTTTGGAGAAAACTTGTGTGGTATCTTTCACGGTGCTCTTGTCAACTAGACCAAAAGGAATTTCCCTCTCGGGCTAATTATTAAGGCGTTTTAACTTCTGAGATCGTTGTTGATGCAAGCCGCCTCTAGTCGGTGATTTGTAGACCTAATTCTCCTTAAGATAGAATAGTGCGTGTATGGGACAATGAGTCTCCTTATATTTAACAGTGTAGTGTGGATTAGATTGTAAATATGGAAAGAACCAAATTAAGTGTGCCAACTAATTCACAGAAATTTAAAATTCTGAAATCAAAATTGCTTATAATCCCTTCTTGAAAAGTCCCGATTTTACTTTAAGCAAATAAACTAATAACTATAGTAGACGGACGATCCATCGAGGTACCTGTATCTCGAGTGAATCAAATACCAGCACGCTTTGCTGAGAAACGGAGCTCTGGCGCTCATAAAATTTTTATGATCCTCAATGTCCTTACGCATTGCGCAAAGGTTGCTTAAAGACTAGATTAATTTAAATTTAAGTCGTTCTAGAGCAATTAGAGTGCTTTTGACGAACAAACCTCGTAATTTTAAACTGAGGTTAAATGATAAGGGCGATAATAAAGACGGGGTATCTCATTCTCTTACATTCCACATATTGCCATGAGTAGAATTTGATGCACAGTTGAATTTAAAATACATCAAACTTTATTATTTCACGCGATCGTATTTGACGGAATCAGGACTCAAATTTCACCAGACATAAGGTTTCAACCGTAGCTACTAAGGCCCATTTATTAACGAAATACAATTTTTAAGAGGTAATTGTTATTATTGTTAAGAGGCAATACCCATTTTTAGTGCGCACAAATAGAAATTATTGATTTTTTTTCACCAAAATAAATGGAATGCGACATTGTTAATGAAATTCTAAGTTTAAAAAGAACAAAAACGAAAGCAGGAACATTATTATTTTGAAGTTGCTAAAAGTAAAACTTCGAATAGTAATAGTCTACAAAAAAATTTTTTTTTTCTATTTCTCCCAGTACTCTAATCATTTTTGACTTTTAAAAAGTTAAAAAGGATTAATGCATATTTAATGAAGCTAAATTCTTCGAAATGGAAAAAAAATTATTTTTAAAACTTTTTCTGAAACATTAAATTTCTGGAATTTCATTTATGTTAAAACTAAAAAACGAATATAGTAAGAACTACACAGTAAATTTTCATTTACATTTTCTGTGAAATTTATTCAATTTCTTAAAAGATAGAACAAGGAAATAATCCCTTCTCAAAAACAATTTTTCATTCCTTTTTATAAATTTTGCTTAAGTCCTTTGAGAAGAAAAAAATATCTCTTCTATATCATGGAAGGCTTTGCACAATTCCGAGGCTCGCAGATTTTTAAAAAAACAATGAATTTAGAGTATAAAAACTTTTTATGTCTCAATTATAACACTTTTATTTGCCCTTTAAGTGCTCCTATCTTTCTGATATACCTAAAATACTTAGAAGTAAGAAATTTTTGTTTTACCAGCTTGAGAGATGGATATTATGAGGTCTGCCGTCTGGCTGTTACAAATATAATTTTTTTCCTGCTTTATAAAGAATTTCTTTACACAAATGATTACACCTATCTCTCTGGGTTAATCTTTCATTAAATTCCTATGAGATAATTGATTCCATTCGTGTAACAAGAATTACATTGCCAAAGCTTTAATGCACATTGTTCAACAGCAGGAAGGGAGAAAAATTAATCCAAAACGTATCTAGTGGAATGAATGATAAATAAAATCTAGAACAGAGTCGGAGAAACTTGCGCCATTCTAAATGAATTTTGTAGAATTAACAATTGTTTCATCCACATTTAAGCAGTGATAATCCAGTATCACAGGCTTATGTGAAGGGAAATATTAAAATCGAGTTATATGTTACAGTCCTGGAGTAACACGAAATCCGTCGTGTGTAAAGTAATAGGTGTTTTTATTTATCTTAGGTCGCCTGCGTTCGGTGCAGAAAGTCAACAACGTTGACTCGAATATCATTCACGGTGAAGTCATGTGATCTTACTTGAGGCAAAAATTTCTATGGCTTATATAACGATCTGACTTGTATGAAGGAGCTTGTAGGTAGATATTCTCTATATACTTGATCTTGGCAGAGGCGTACTGAGGGCAGGGGGGGACGTATCTCAGCGAGTCTGTGAACGGGGGGGGGGGCTTACTCCAATGAACCTTAATTTTTTAAAGTATATGTAAGGTTATAGAGAACACATCAGAAGTATGATAGCAAGATGCTAGCCATACATCTCGCTCTACAAATGAATTCTTAAGGCCCCCGTCTACCGGCCATTTTGATTTCGTGAACGTAATGTTATATCTTTGGAATATCTACTAAGGTACTTAAATCTGTATTATTTTATCTATTATCAGACAAGTGAATGAGAGCGAGCACAAAATTAATAAAGGTTTGTGTGGAATTACATTTCCTCCCCTATTTTTGAAATATTTCAGAATATTTTTTAAAAACGGAAAAACTCACTAGAGTATCAATAAAATAAGAGTAAAAATATTTTTAAAAACTGGAGGGAACGTGTAATTACACAGAAACCTTCATTATTTTTTGCTCTTTCAGATGCCCTTTTTTGCTTTCCAATACATAAAGCAATAAAGATTTTGGGATTGTATTCGACATTCCATAGAATTAACATTACGTTCACGAAATCAAAATGGCCAGTGGAAGAGAGTCTTAAGACAAATTGTTGGAAAAAAAGATAATTTAGTGAAACTCTGAAATCAAGTGGGCGTTACGCTCATCTAACAGCTCCTGACTTCTTTCTAAGGAGGGTGTTTGAAAGATATAAGCCAACAGGCACGAAGAATTTTCAAAGATGAGCAAAGAAAGGTTGCAGGTGATGGTTTACTTCTAAGAACGAGTGTATCACGGTTAAGAGAAAAATGGTAGTCGTTTAACGATGTAATTTTCAAAATTAAATCAAATTTGTTTCTAAGAAGTGTGTTAAGAGCAATATATCAATCGATTTCCTTAACAAACTAAAAAATGCTTGTATTTAATTACTTATACGCAAATTTCAATAAAAATCAGTTTTATGGGGAATTTTTAATAATTTACTTTTTATAAGCAACAATGAAATATTACGTCTTAAATATCAGACACATATTTAATTATGACTAAATCTATTTCAAGGGGTGGTATAATATACAGAAATATTTCTGCATGATGAAAGAACTATAATTATAAAATATATACCTGTTGGTTTAATATGTTTTCGAAAGATGGGCAGCTAAAATAATTCCCTAGATAAAAGGTATTTGAACTTTACAAAATTTCCATAAAATATGCATACATGGATTCATAATTTAACATTTTAATTTTTAAAATCTATTGCTACGTATGCCAGACTTGTTCGCTAAAAACAAATATTTGTAATATATTTGAATGGGAATAATATCTGATGTAGAAAATGTTGGCTCTATACGTTAAAAAGCGTTTCTTTTTTAAAATTCAAAAGGATTGCAAGGAAAAAAAAACAACTCCTACATATATAGTTCGTATGCAAAATTGTTCAAGTTTTATACTAACTGAATTATAAATCTAGAATTTATTTTAATGTTTTAATAAACAATCTGATATTAAATAACAAGTTTTTACGTGAGTGAATTACAAGAATATTTTTAAGAATATAGACTCAACATTAAATTGGAATTAAGGAACCGAATTACGTGCAAAATACTAGTAAATACTTCATTTGGAGAAATGTATAAAACAACTTTATCAGTCCTTTATTTCAAAGAAATAGCATATGTTTTCCAAATCGCTCTGTCTTCTGTATTTTATGGCTCTCAACGACTACAATACGACTACAATAAAAATACGAACAAACTGATTCGAATCTGAATTTAGATCAGACGATTTTTCGAGACAAACAATACTACGTGCAGCTTCTGCCCGCCTGTTATTAACTGAAGAAAATGGCTCAGAGCTATTTTTCTTTGATTTGAAGCTATTTTATTTTTCTATTCCGCGCTAAATCTAGTTTTCCAAACCAAGCGTAAGAACTGACATTAGGTATGATAAAAAAAATCTTCACGGTTATTTTTTGACTTCAAAAGGAGATACAATGTAGCATTTTTCTCTGTTAACTTTTTTGAAAAATTCAAATTTGATCGACTGATAGAGAGGCATTGTTTTCTTTACTCTACTTTGCTGAAGAAGCTTGTGTGTAATAGACAATTTTTTTTTCTGTACGATAATAAAAAATATGATCAACATTTTTCGATTATGTAAACAGTAAGTAAAAAATAGTCTTTTTTTATTTTAAAATGTAGTAATGCTTTTAGGTAATGTATTGGTTACTTCGATAAATATAATCAAACGAATTGTATCCACTAAAATAAGCTTATTTTAAATTTATTTTATTTAAGGATAAGAGAACAATATATTTTTTTGAATTTTGAACAGTTTTCTTTGAAACATTGTGAAGAAAAAGCTTCTTAGGTAGTAGATTGCATGCACAAATGACTTTCAACTTTTTTTCTCCCGGATAAATAGACGAACTTTTTTAAGCCCTGGAAATGATTGATTAAATTTTCTTTGATAGCTTTGCCTTAAAGAAATTTTGTTATTTGTAACGAATCTTGTTATTATCATTAATATTTTTGAATTATGATCAGTTGATGAAGATGATACCTGAGCTGGAATAATTTTTAAGATTCCTACAGGAACTTTACTTTCAATTAAACATAAAATCGTTTATTCCATAGTAGACCAATATGCGAGTTTATATGTTAAATCGGTATATAAGGGCGTTAGAAAATTCAAGAGCTTTTCGTTGGTGTTTAACAGTAATTGACGGATTATAATGTTTTTAATTAAAATAAACATAATGCTAGAAAAAGATTTTAAAAGTTTTACTTAATTTTTTTTTAAAATTAGAAATACCATTTAGATTTGAATAAAATATCAGGTAAGGTAAAAAGATATTGGTAGATTGGAATAAAATATTTGATCAGGCTTTGAAGAAGTTATGTGTATGAACAGATATAACCGTCAGATATTTACCACTTTTAGTGACAGTTTTACACATCTAATATTAATATTATAGGTAATAATTCTAATATGTTCTGATAATTCTGATGAAATCAGAGTAGTTATGGCCTTTCATCTGAATAACGAGAACACTAATTCTCAAAAGCAAGGAAGCTTTGTTTTTGTAAAATAAAGAACTTTAAAATCTTTATACTTGCAGGAAATAAGACAAATTTTTTATATTTATCAGCATCAGCAAACGTGAATCGATGTTTTACATCCTGCTTCAAATGGAGAATGCCCTTATTTAATGAATCAGAATGTCTAAAAAGTGCATTTGTTTCAAATTTGAAAATAATTTAAAACTGCCTATTAAGTCATTTAAGAAATTAAGAGGACACAATATATGAAAAAGCCAAACTTCTGTAATTTTTTGACTAAAAAAATACTATACGCAATTATCTATTAATAGCAACGAATATTACTGAAATTTGATAATATTTCAGTCAAATAATTACTTTTTTTTGTCTTAGGGGCAATATTTTTCAACGCATCTTCGTTTTGATCACATTTATCTTTTATAAAATGGAATGTTTGCCTATTGATCCATACCATTTATATTTTTCTTGAAGCCCACAATAGTTTTAAATTTCTTTTATAGTATAGTAAAAATGCAATTACTTTGATAGTTAAACTAATATTTCATGAATAAAATGGCATTTGGAACTTTTATTTGAAAAAGTTACACTGAAAGTTAATTCGGCACAGTATCCTAAAAATGACCAAAATAAATAAAAGAGAAAGATTTAACTAAATAAGAGGTCGTATAAGAGAACAAGATTTTATTATCTTATTTTAATTGTATGACCTTTTTGAATGTATGTGCAAAAATTCAAAGCTCTAATTACATTATTTAAGGAATTGCTTACAATTTCTTTTGCAATGTATTAAATCAATTCATTGAATATTACAATTCCAAACAGCTTTTTCTTGGCTTCTTGTTTTTCCTGATGGTAATGTATGTAAAATTCTAAGAGTTTTCTTGTAACCAAAATAAAGTTTCCAAATTTTTTCTGGTTATTTTCTATAAATCGTTTGATATCTATGTATGGAAAATAATTTAGATTAACACTTATTTTTATATAAAATTCACGATATAACTGTTTTAGCTGCTTTTTTGTACTGTTTTTCGTGGTGTCTGATAGTTTATTTTTTTATTTTTTAAAATTATAAACAGCACTGGTACAACAAACCCATGCACATAATTCTGAGAGGAAAGAGATAAAAAGAAATTGAGAAGAAAAGTGCTTAAAAATATTACATTTTTTTTAGAAATAGTTGGAATTTTAATGAGATATTTTGAAAAAATTTAAATTTTACGTAATTGTTTGCTTGAAAATGAAGTTTTATTTGTCTGAAATGCATATTTCTGAAATGAAAATAGGATGAATATAAATTTTTTAAATAAACTCCTAGTAAAAATTTACTTACAGGATCCCTTTTAAGTAATTTTCTGTTTTTAACAGTTTATGATTCTATTCAAAATCACACATGTCTAATTTTCACTTCATATTGAAATATGAATAAAAATCGAATGAAAATATTATTTTGAATTTCGAATTACTAGTAGCAATTTAAATACAGATATGGAAATGGTGAAATATTTTAATACTCCTGCAAATTTTAGATAATTTTCAAATCAAAATTTGCTAATAACGTAAACACACATAAAATCAATCATTCCGACTTTCATTATGATCTAAAAGGAACTAAGATTCTTAATACTTTAAGTTCCTCGTCCTCTTAATCACCCATCATTGAAGAGGAAAATGTTTTTGAAAAAAAAGTGAGAACGGCATGGGAGAGTATAATTTGAGCAAAACTAACTAATTATGTATGCAACACAGACTTTTTCCAATCAAGCTCCGGTTTCTGTCCAACGACACTTCGAATTCAACCAGGCGTGGTTTAACAAATCCCTTTTTTTGTACGAAAAGCAGATTTAAAGGAAAACATCCTCGATTTCTAAACTAGAAAGCTAACAAAGCATTTAAGTAAATCGAAACTAATATTGTAAAATTGTTTATTATATATGTTTCGTCACGGAAGAAGATATAAATCAGTTATGCTTTATCCAGCTTAAGTACTATTTGTAGAAAGTGTTTAAATAATTGAAAATGTGGAATTTTTTTTCCCGGCCCACTCGAGCGTAACGGTTTTAAACAACCATTTAGTTAATTTTGAAGTTCCAGAAAGAAATCAACAAAAAATGCGCCAGATTTTGATACATTGTTATGAATAGGGTCGCACTCCGGTCACAGATGCTTTTATACACCAACTGTAAACACTATTGAGTGTAGGCATTCCTGTTCCTTCCATTCAAAGCAGAGTAAACAAATCATTATAAAAAGGTTCTTGGAAGAAAAGTATTTGATGTTATCATTAGGATTGTATCTCTGATGGGTATTAGTATTTGATGTGCTATTGTTAGAAAATACTCTGTTAGAATGAAGTCAAGGCTCTTGAATCGAAAGGTGACCATCAAAGATGGTTTTCATCTGTTCAAAAACAAATTTCAGGACGAAGTTAAATATTTAGTGTTAAAATAAAATTTTGGAGTTGTTTTAATGTGATTGTTGTCATGTCTCCAGATACTTGATATAAAATGTAGAGAAATATAGCATTATATTTAATAAGATATTATATTGTAAACTTGAGATATATACTCGTTGTTTCGAATTCTTGGATGGCTGCAGCTACTAGATCGAATGCCTTAGGGCTATAGAGAATTTCACCTGGGGATAAATATATATGACAATGTCAAGTTTAATAAGGTTTGATAAAATGGCTGGACAGTTATTAATACGCTCTATTATCAATGGAATGTTTTTGAAACTTTTATAATTGAGAGATATAAGCTATTGTAATAAATCTTTCCAAAATCTTTCGATAGCAAATATATAACGATATATCAAGAATCAAAAGGTACGTAATACATTAATTATTTAATTTATGATATATGTGACTTCAAATCCTATTATTATTATTATTGTAAGAAATCGGGGACACTCTTTCACACAAATCAATAAAATTATAATTTCTATTATATTTACAATAATTTGACAGCATGTTGTTGGACAATTTTGAAATACATAACAACTTCTTCACTTATAGAAATTTAAAAATTACGTTTGAGAATGTCATTAGAAATGCAATCAATTAACCATATAATTTAAGAGTTATTATTACACAAGGACAGACAGGTGTATTAGTTATGAAGTTGTTAAATGCCGTAAAATAATTCTTTTTGTTTTATTTAAACGCATTTACTGTTCCTGGTATAAGTGATGATTTTCTTTTGTTTGCAGTTAAATTTGACGAAATAAATTATATACGTATTTTCCATGCAAAAAATATTATCACATTAAATTTTTTACGAATTACTTTAAAAAATTATCTACCTTTTGCTAGGTAAGAGCTATTGTTGTTGGTTATTTATTGCATAACAGTTGGTTATTTATTGTACAAATACAATAACATATTTGTTATGTATACATGATTTAAATTTTTTTTTAAAAAAAAAAAATTCAGTGATTTCATCTTATATTGATTTAATTGGCGGCGAAGGTGCAATACCAACCAATCAGATTCATTTTATTTAATTTGTACATTTACAATTTTATAAATAAAGAGCTTTACATTTGTGCATTATAAAAGCAAAGATACTAGAATATTGAAACAATTAAGTTTTTTATGTTTTTATTTTTTAAATACCTCGACTTCAAAGAGATCAATGATAAATTTCTTATTTTTCATAACTACCTATTATGACGATGCATTTATTGAAATTCTAATTATTTTGACAAAAAAATTAAAATAAAATTCAAATAACCACTGTAGATTACAATGTTTATTTCGGTTGATCTATTTGGTGATTTTGCATGTGTAAATAACTGTAGTGATATCCAATAATGAGATAAAATTTAAGAAATCGGAATCGAAAAATTTATGTGAATAGGAAAGTTAAGCCGTTCTTAATGCATTCTCCTTGATAACAGAGAAAGTAATTTTAAATTTATTAATCAAAAAAGACGTAAAGTTGTGACGTTAATTGGTTTCCAATATATTCTTTTCTAACTCAGCATTTTGTATTAATGGAAAAAGTTGTCTGCGTTGTTTTCACAAACTCGTTTATTCTGAAGATTGCCATTAGAAAAATTTCTAATTTTAAAGTTTTAAGTACTTGTTAGACTGTTTCCTCTGAAATAAACTGTAAAGACCATAATGATTTTCAGAAAAAAATCGTTTGAAAAACTTTGTTAGTTTCAATCGCTAACTAATAATGATCCTCATTTTTCTAGCAAACAATGTTTCAAAGTTTAAGACAATTTAATTTTTAAAAGTTCTATATGAAAACAATTTTTGCGTGTTTGCTTGGTAATTTTAATAAAGACGTTTTTGATTATGCAAATTTGACTTTTCTCTCTCTTGCATGCGTCAGAAATGGAATTATACATGCAAATTCAAAAATGCTTAGAACCAAAAGCATTGCACAATAATATTCGAATATTACTTTTCATACAAAGTCGTACGCTCACATAAATGATTTTTATTTGAATAGAATTTCTTTGATGTTTAGCAGCCCATTAGTTTGCGATGTACAAAACATTGTTCAAATGAATAGTTCAAAGCATTAAAATAAAATAGAAAATTGAAGGCATCGGCAATAGCTTGGTGATAAACATTATTTTCAATAACTTTCATATCAATTTTGTAAGAAAAAATCGACATTTTGCTGAAGATTTAAATTTGAAAATAGAATTATATATGTTTTTTTAATAAAATTTGTTATCTTAGTGCATGTTAGAATGTTAACTTAAATGTAAGAAAATATTTTTTTTTAAAAAAAAATCACAATCTAGATTCCCATAAAAAGCTCTAAGAAAATTTACATAGAATAAATCTAGTTTAATTTGTTTACGAATTCAATGAAATGGAGAAGGCAAAGTTCGAATTAGGGAAAAATGTATGAGTTTTTAAAACTTCTTAACGCGAAGACCGTATATTAAATTCAAGTTCCTAAATAAACTGAATACTAATCACTTTTAAAAGGATTAACATCTAGAGATTATACATGTAAATTAAAGTTTATATTTACAGGAAACTACGTGAAATCCTAGGAGAGAAGGAAAATGAAAAAGATTAATTTATTTAAATAACGTCATCGTAATAATTTATTGAATATATATTTAGATTTAAAAGGAACAAGTAGATAAATTCGAACGGAAAAAGAAGACAGAGCTTAGGAGTCAAAAATAGAAACTATTGAGCTAAACACGAAAATGGCGGAGTCAGATACTTTTTAAAAAGAGACCGAGCTCCATTTGTCAATACTAAAATTCACATAAATGATATGCACATGAAAAGTACAAGCTGAATTTTTCTCTTTGAGAAAGAATATATATTTCGAAGCTTGTTTTTAAATTTTTCGTTGCATATTTAAGAAATGCAGACTTCAAATTAAAAGTAATTGAAAAGAATAAAAGTTTCTCATATATTTTTATAATAAATATTTTAATAAAGGTTTTCTCCCCTCCCTGGTGTAAAATTTGATTAAATAAGATCTTGTATAGAATAAAATCAATTTCAATATAATGAATAGCTTTCAATCAGACTTTTAAAAAAATACACGTATTTTCTTAAAAGAAGCCTAAAGACATTGAGGTATATAGATGGCAAAATACAAATTTAGAATTTTTCCTTTTTGGTTAATAAAAACACTTTAAGTAATTTTTTTTTCAAAATATTTAAGAAAATGCATTATATTACATGCGATACTAAATGCATTATCTCAATAAATGCTATTAACGGTAATGATGTAGAATCGTGTTATATGTCATTATTTGCATTCTCTTTATAATATGTTATATCATTAAAAATAACAAATACTGTAATATTGATAGATTTTAAATAAAAAAAAAAAAACTGGTTTAAAATGTATTCCTTGATAATAAACATACGGTGTTAATGATTTTGCATTATCTTAAGCGATGGCGTAGCTTCATGTATTTGTGCGTTGTGTTATGTCATTATAATAAATTAGAGTATGGTATAAAGTTGAAAATATTTTAAGCAAAAGACATTTTATTAATGAAACTGCAAATAATTTGTTAGAAACAGTATATTATTCTTCAAAAATACTGCAAACTTGTAGGTAATTAATATAGTTTTTTCAAATGACATAGCTCTCTCCCACTCCTCCTCATGTGTCTGCAACTCGTAGTGAGTCAAAAGCAGGAATAGCTACTTCAAATGATGTGATGAAATTAGTTAAAATATTTCTAAAGTATCAGAGGGACTTAGTTATCAAAGAAAAGAAAATATGTTAAATAGTTAAATGAAATAAATAAGAAGGATAATAAAAAGAAAAAAAAAATGTGCTGCTGAGCAAGGAACAAAGTTTCTTCAGAAAAAGAGAATAATAAATTATAAAAAAAAGAAATGGGTCAAATATTTCGTTGTAAAATAGAACCTGGAACAATTTTGGAGGTTTTCCCTTTAAAACGGTACAGTAAAGTTAATTCTTAAATTTTCTATAATTAATTTTTTTCTCTGCATTCTAATGAATTACATACAATTAGAAAGACAAACAAAAGTTAACTTACCTGCACGTCCCTCCATTTTGACACATATTTCTACTGGCATCTGGTCCACACTCCACATCGTATTGGCACTCCTCACCAAAGTATTTAGAAAAGCAACTGCAATAGTATTTATCATATCCTGGACTGGCATAACAATTGCCGGTAAAGGAACAATGATGATAGAGACATGCGTCCTTTCTCACACTTTCGTTTTTGGACAAGAACTCGTAAGTGATATTGAATCCGAACACGTCCAGTAGGTACTCCCGCACCCGCATATGGATATTGGCAACTTCTCGAACATAGAAGTCTAGCACCAAAACTGGTTTATTGCTAACCAGATAGGTAGGTTCGCGTTCTGAATTGATGGTACCAAATTCAGCTTTGCCCATCTTCACGTTAGGGGAATAGTAAGCATATTCCGTGGCTTTGAGACCTTCTCTCATATAGAACTGAGTGAAATAGACGGCTATCACTTTGTCCGATGGGGCTTCGATCACCCATTGGCAATTGATGGGGACAGGGTAAGGATCGGGGAAGTTTGGGGTGGTAATGACACCCTTAGGATCCTTCATGGTCACTCGGCAATTGGTGGTGGCAGACCCATCGGTCAAGATTTGGGTGGAAAAGATCCACAGGTAAATAATAATCCACCACATTTTTTTTAGAACGCCGGTTTTGCTGTCAAAGCATCAACCACCTCATTGCAGCGAAGAACTAATTGAGGTTCGAGCGATCAAGGTGAAAGACCGTCTTGCAACAAGCAATCACTGAGACTGAGGGAGAATCCTCCATTCTCTTCCGCTATATCACGTTGGAAAAGGTACAATGTATCGTTTTTTTTCCCCCGTTCCGTGTTTCGAATCAGTTATTTTTCAACCTGTGACGTTACCTCAATCTGTGTCCAATGGCAGCGCGTGACGTCAGCAAGCGTGCCGGTTCTTCCAAAACATGATGATTTGCGTTTCGCTTCTTCTTTCTGCTAGAAGTTTTCTTTCTACCTCGCCAGACGATTTTTTTCCCGACTTTTATTTTTGTTTATCTCCTTTTGTTCTTTTTCACTTTATTATTCTTTTTTTTTTTGTTCTTATTCTTCGCTCTCCTTCTTTTTTAACTTTTTTCCCACGTGACACCTGTTACTACTGCTGCTGCGAAAACAAGGAAATTTATTCTTAATATTGATACGGCATCGCTTTTAGGGTTCATTATGGTATATATCAGAGAGCCGTATTTTGTTTTGAAAAATTGGACTGCACGTTGTTCTAGAATAGTAATTGTTCTTCCACACACCAGTGAACTCTATGGGGAATATCTAGAAAAGAAAAAAAGAAATCACATTAGTCATTCGTGACGACTGAGTTGACATGCATATCTAGGAGTCGAACCCTTTCGAACTTAATATCGAAAATAAATATCTTATTTTCAACAACTACATGCTGTGAGCATTTTATTATCAAAACATAAATGTAAATTGTCTTGTTTTCGACATATGTGAACCGTAACCGTATCGATCTGCGAACTTAGGAAAAGAACCGTTAAAAATTAGGTTGAACTGCATAAAGTATTTAAATGCATAATGATATAAAATTCGATAAAAAACATTTTATTATGTACAATATTATTTACATACCATTCGTTTTAAGCTTAAATAATTTTATTGTTTCAATTGAATTATTTTCATTATTAAGAATAAGGGATCTGATTACATGTCCATACTTCTAATGCTGTCAAACCAAAATAATTGTAATTTGTTTAGTTTCAAAAATAACATTTGTCAGTAAGATCTCTTAAAATATTGGTTAAGTATACAAATAAATTCTGGCTCACTTTTTAGATTCTGTTTGATAAATTTCAAAGTAAATATGACTAAAGATCAAGGGAATGACTTAAAAAATTCTGTTATTCTTTTATTTCATCAAACACATTTTAGACTTGAATGGAATGACTAAAATAAGTTTCCATTTGAGAAAAATAGAATGTAACCTGATATGATTGGGAAGGGGAGGCAAGAGTTGTAACTACTAACTAATCAAATTATAAATCTAGTCACTGCGTATCAACAACTTTTTATCACGGCTGATCTCGGCAATTTTTCATCTAATTAACAATTTCTCCTGCTCATGTTCTCCATTCAGATATATGCAGGGTGGGTCTAAAATTTATAGTTTTAAATGAATATAAATTTTAATGTTTTGTTACATGATATGGTACATTTATTTATATAATGATATTATACATTTCTTTATTTGAAAATTTTTGGACAAGGTATAGAAAGTAATATCTCTCAGACGAACATCATTGTTCAGTTCGCTGAAACAGTTTCCTTCGATAAAATTTTTCATAACAGTTTATAATACATCTTGTTGTATGTTTTTAAATTTCTTGATGGATATTGTTTTCGAACTGAGAAATGGCTTAAGGAATATTGGTGAAAACAAGATATTTAAAGCACCTCCAGGGGAAAAAAATTAGATGGCGTAATGAGATCAGGGGAACGTGAAGACCAATTCCAAGTTCTCCAGAACGAAGTAAGGTCAATTTCCTGGTAGCTCAGCTAAATTTTCCTCAACTCGAATAAAAATGTCCTATGCACCGGAACGAGAGGGTTTCAGTTCTGTGCGTTACAACAGATCTTCGTGTCT
>BMAW01083816.1:395018-421571 GCA_019974015.1 Nephila pilipes
GTAATCATATTTGATTAATTATTGCATTAGAAGATAGCTAAAGTAAATAAAAATTGCCAAATAAAAATATATCAATTAGTGAATGTGGTAACTTTGTGGCTAAGAGCCAAACTCTTAAATCAATGAGCTTTGGCACAAGAATATTTTTACAGAGAAAGTAACCCATTTGAGATGATTTTTAAAATTAATTTAATCATTATTTTTTAAATTATTGAGAGAAACTTAAGCCTAAATAGGAATTATACTGAAAATAGTAGATTTAAATAATTTTAAAATTCAAAATATTCAAAAAAATACTGTCGTTTGGATGATATTTATGCTTTAAAGTGCTTTTAGAAAATCTGATTTTTATTGAGTCTAAAACAATTGGTTGGAGCACCATAGAAAAAAAAACTATTACTAATTCTCTACTCACCATAACAATTATCCATTAAAATAACTTTGAAATTTCGAGAACAAAAGTCTACATTACTTCTTGGGCATTTTAAAAATATATATATAAACTTAAATATAGTTAGAATTTTACAATAAAATAAAAAAAAAAAAAAAAACCAAGTGTGAGAAACGATAAAACTCCATTTCCATTTTCAGTACTTACCTAACCAAACGATACTCCTTCGCTCAGGTTGTTACCACAGTTATTACTTTTCTGAGACATCATTTTCCAACATTTTCTCCATTCATCATTTCTCTCAATTCACCGTGCGAAAGCATATATTCACATAAATCTGTTTCTATACGGTGCTAACCTGGGGGAAGTCACGCACCCAGAAGTAATGAAACCGATCATGAAAGGTGATTTAGTTGGCCCACCCATCGCATGATTCTCTCATTTAGTCCGTTAAATATCATTACAAAAGATTTTTCAAAAGAGAGTTTTCGAGCCATGTGAAAAGAATGTCATATCTCCTTCGGGAATACAAAAGGGCATAGGTAAAAAAATTGGTAGAATAAAGAACCCCGTGACCGAAAAGTGGCAGGTTAGGGTCTCGTCCTTCCAAAGACCATTGTGCAGCGAAGCTAGTGCGTTTTAAATCTGCCGGATCTGGAAGTTTTCACGAGGATGTTGAAGTTAAAAAAGGTGAGAAGCCAGTTCAGCTGTCACCTTCGTCACTTAAACGTGGTATCAAAACGCATTAATTCCTTCTCCCCCCCTCACCACGATCACCCGCAATCTATCAGCTTCGCTTCTGCTGTAGTGGTGTAAAATCAGTCTTTCTCTGGACTCTTCTCCCGTATACATATACGAAGTCCACCCACTGATAGATAACGTGTTGCTCCTATTGTGACGTTAATAATCAGTCAATATGTTATACAAATATGAAATAATAAACTTCTTTAATTCTTTTGCTTACACGAATTCGACATAAAACGCCCTTAATTTACTCTTTTATCATTATTCCCGAAGTGGTTATAAGTTAACAAAGTAGAGTTTTTGTTTTGAAAAAAGATTACAAGGCAGAATAGTTACGATTGATAAGTAAAGTCTTTATTACCTTACCTGTTTATTTATAACCCGATTTCTAAAATTTCTGTTGTACCTGAATGCTACGTATGCAATCTATGCAATGCTTTTATTTTCTTCGTTCCCCAAAGTCTTTGGAGTGCTAAGAATCGAAAATTAGTGAGACTCTTATGGAGATGCAGTTGAAACTGCGAGGCATCATTGCGCCTGACCTTGCCCCGTGAGACTTTGACCTTTTCCCAAAGATAAAAGAGCACCATGAGGGGCGTCAATATCCTTTCAAACAACGAAGTGAAAGCTGCATTAAAGCTCGATGACGACCACAACCACTGGAATTCTTCTCTGAAGGGTTTGCGTGGGTGAATGAGTGATAGTGAAGTAGAATGTGGTTTCGTTTAATTTTTACTTTTTATGGACACTTTTCTTCTCGGATTTATATGAGAACCGCAAATGTTGTTGTGAATTTAACTTTGATTCGAAGCGAATTGAGTGAGTTTCGAAATTCTTACTAAATGGAAATAATATTCAAATAAAATGTAACTTATCAAGAATATAAACGATTTTATTAGTTAAAAAAAAAAAAAAAAAAAAGAGGAAATGCAATGGTCATAAAATTTCAACAGTATTAATTTCAATTACAATCGGTTAACGGTTTCAAAACAGTTTCTAAAATCTTCAAAAAGTATTATAATTTTTATCATAAACAGAATAATAAATTAAACATAGTAAGGGTATTGTATAAAATGTAAACGACAACTCATTCATATCGATATTTATATAATTAAGTTATTATAGAATAAATATCTTTTGCTTATGTACGATTCCTAAGAAATGTTCTTACCGATATAAAAACTTTACTTTGGACAGTGAAAAAAAAAAACTTGTTTTTTATAACATACTGAAATATCATTCATCTTTTTTTTAAAAAAAATCTACAATTTTCATTCATATTACGAAAATCAAATTCTATGTTAAGTAGATTTATAGAAATTCCGGAATGATTAGCAATTATATTCCCCAAAATGCCGACGTTTGTTACACAAATAAGTAGACACCAGCTGGATTCAGTAGGAATTTTCTGAGAAATAAAAATGTACAGTTTCTCCAAAGGTCTGATATTTGTTAATCCCAAGCGCGTGTCTGAAATTCTTCTGATATTTTTCTCTAATTTTCCTTTTGGTTTCACAAGATTTAACCTGAATACCTTGCTTTAAAAATCAGAACTCTAAATGACCTTTTCTTCCTTTCTACCTCTTCTGTTACGAACTTTTTAAAAATCTTATTTGGCATTTAAGTTATATTTTTCTTTTTTTGAGATTAAAGTGTCTTTAATAATTTTTGTTTACAAAATAAGAATCTTTAGTTACCATGAATTTTTATCAACTTTACTTGTTATCAATTAATCAGTAAAATCATAACGCTCTCAGACTATGATATTAACGTAAAAATCAATACATATTTAAAAATCGGGAAAGATAAGGAAAACTAGAATAACTATGTTTAAAAAATAAAGATAAGAGTAAACGAGCAAAATATTTCACAGATTTGTGTGAACTTTTAATTACAATAGAGTACAATAGATATACTTGACGTAATAGATAATTTCAACTAATATAAACTTTTAAATACAATAGATACTTGATGTACATAAAATTGCTCAAGTGAGAGGGCAATTTTTGTAGTTTTTTTAGATTTTTAAAAATTTGACGAGCGAGGTCCCGTTTTAAATGATTTTATTTATTGTGTATCTTAAAAATTGAAAGATATTTTATATGATTAACCCTAGATGGCTAAGCATTCAACTAATCGACAACCAATTCTATCTAGTTTTGAGAGTTACAGACGTTTCTGTTGCTTTCACATCATCTCATTCATAGTATCTTCATAACAAATAAAATATATTATCCGAAATTGATAAACACAGCTGTACACTTGTTATTTCCCGAAATTTACTGTAATAGTTCAGCTACAATCTGTTTAGCGGGAACGCGCAAAAGTGTGCGACGTTCTATTGAAATAAATACTGGATATATTTTGAATATTGAAAATCCCACCGAAGACACGACTGAAAGAGCAACAAACAAATGTAGAATTTATACATTTGTAACCTGTGAGTGGTGAGAGTTGCTCATCAACATAAATTACAAATGAACCCTTCAAAGACCTTTGTAAGTTTCTTCTCGGTAAATCACAAATTATATAACTGTCATCCAGATACTATATTGGGACCTCTACAGTACTTAAAACATCTTAATTACTTGGGTTTCTACCTTTATTCGGAATTATTGGGCAAAAAGCATATAGAAAACCAGGGATCAAGAAGGAGGAATGATTGAATATCTTAAAATATATTTCCGGTACTGATTGGTGGTGGTAGGGGGTGCGGGGTGGAATGTATTTACCCTCAGATCAACCTATGTCTCGCTCATTAAGCCCGCATTGGAATATGGCTCACAGGTTTAGTTCTATGCTTCAACCACTAATCTATTTAAGCTTGAGTGAGTCCAGTTCATTATAATCCATTTATTTGCTAGATTACAATTGCCCATGTGAAATTACTCTTTACGAATGAGACCCACAGACGCTTAATATATAAGACGCAAATCTAAACTGACAGCATACTTTAACAAACTTTACAGTTATGGTACTCCCAACCTTACCTCTTCTTTTCTTCAGAATGAACAACCAATCAAATATTAAAGAGAAATAGTCTTTTTTTACTGGCTAACCAAATAAGTTTCATTAATACCAATATTGAGAGTCACACTCTGAAACCTCGCATCAACACTTTGGAAGGACTATCTAGAGTGCATTTTAATACAGAACTTGTTTCCTATACCAGGAAAAAATATGATATACCATAATATCTACATCGAAATGCTTTGGAAACTCTCAGCATCATTCCCTCAATTGCCCTCCAAATCTTCTGGGATGGCAGCAAAAATGTGAATAACCTAAATGGTAGTGGTATCTTTGTGAAAACATTCTTCTACTAGCTTTACCATCAAAATCTGAAAGTCTGACCATTGATCTGTTACTCGATCAAAACTAATTGCAACTGAAGTGAGTCTTAAGGCAGCACCTTCCTGTATTGCCTATCAAAATATATGGATTTTGACCGACAGTTGCAGTTCTATCTAACACTTGCAGAACTGATTTCGTAGGTAATACAGCTTCAGTCTCTTTACTGATCATACTTCAAAAACTTTCATTCTGCCGTGATATATATGTTCAATGGATTCTCTCATATCGGTATCAGCGGTAATGAAATGGCTGATACACTAGCTAAGAAGGGTACTTAAATATAGCTTCGCCTTTTCTACCTTAACCCTTTTAGAGACTTGCTCAAAAATTCAATCTTCTGTCCACCGTTCTTAGCGTTCTTCTTCGACGTAGGACTGATACTGTGGCAAGCGGCTTGGCGGATCCAAAGTTTTTAAAGGTGATCGGGTCCAGAAGACTATAATATCAAGATTTCTTAGCGGTCATTTGAGGTGCCTCAATTTTGACCAGGGAAATCCAATCCCCCTATTTACAAATTGTAACTCTAATCAATATTCTCCTGAACATCTTCTTTCCTGTCTGGGGCTTTCCAGGGAGGACTTGATCAAGCAGCATCTACTTGTCTTGGACATTTTGAGTGTTTTTGGGCTCATGGATCTGATCCAGCCTATTAGCTAGACCAGATAGGATTAGAAACAACATCAGGATTTGTACATTAGTAGAATGGCCAAGTACGTATGCAAGCCGCTGCAATAAAGTTACTTGTGAAGAGCAAACTTTTAACATCTGCCAAGAGAGCAAATACTAATTTTTTTTAATTCAAATATTTAATGTTTCTCTTAAATTATGCCAATTTGTTTGAAAGGAATGAAAGAAATTTAAAAGTATATATTTGCTTTTAATTCATAACCTACCAGTGGAATTATAAGTTACAAAGTAACACTGATTTTTAAGTTTAATTTTTTGAGATAAGATTCGTTTTTCTTTCCGAAAAAAATTAAGCTCGAATGTTAAATAAATCACAGTAAATCTTGTTATGTTTTCTTATCAAAACATCTGGGAACGTTTCAATTATTTTATCGATATTACATGGATATTAAATGAATCACATTTTCGTCTTGTCACGTTCCCTTATGAAATCATCAGCGAATGTTTTGATTATGTTATTCAATGACGTGACTTTTGCAACTGGGAACAAATTAAATGTCTCGAGCGCTAATGCAAATTTCAAAGCATTCTAATCATGTTTTAGTACTTTTTGTTACCTTGTACTGCGTATTAGTTTGGGGCAAATGTTTTCATCAATTTTTCACCCACTTCCCGATAAGCTAGTTAGAACCTTGAAATGTTGCACGCAAGCTCACTTTGGATGACATTACAATATTTAACTATAAAACTACAAAAAAAGTTTTAAAAAATTTCCTCTCATATTGTTTTTGAAAATAATTGCCAAAAAATAGAAAATAATATTAAAAAAAAAAAAAAACCAAGCCAACACTTTATATTTCAAAAGAGTAAAAAAAAAAGAACTAAAAAATAATTTTTTTTGCTCTAGCCAGTAAGTAATTAAAATTTACTGAAAATGACAGTTTATCATAATTATGAATAAAAAAATACGTATTGACTTTTCAATCGCGCTAAAAGTTTTTGACTAAAAACTGAAGTGTTGTAACTATGGAACTTAGATAGTTGGAGTGCGCACAACAAGCTTTTAGTAGAAAATCATTCCAATGCTTAGACAAAAATTTTCAAGTGAAAAACTTTACCTTTTTTATTAATTATAATGATAAATAGTCATTTTCGGAACATTTTCATTTAATTTCTTACTGGTAAAATCAAAAATTCTTTTTTTTCTTTTTAATTCTTTTTTTACTCTTTTGCAACATAGAAGTGCTGGCTTGAAATTTTATGTTTATTAAATATTTTTATATAGAAAACAATTAAGTAACAACGGAGGATGAAATTCTAGGACGTAAGTAACAAGTTGTTCAAATTAAAAAAAACATTTCAGCATTATTTCTGATAGACTTTGCATGAAATCTAATAGTTTCCATGATTTGTACTAAGAGACCTTTGAAAAGCTTACAAAATGTAATAAATAATATATAAAAAGTAAGTATGCATGAGTGAAACGAATACTTTTTTAGCATATATTAATATTACGAAGAAAGAAAATGTGTTCACGCTATTTTTTTAAAAATATTTAATGCCGAGTTACAAGTTTTGTCCAAGAGGAGATATTAACAGATGATATGCGAAGATTCCAAAGCTGGATGTATTAAATTTGGGATGCACTAAACTTTGTATCATTATAGAAAAAAATGCTATTGGTTGGAGGGAATCATCACTCCCTGGAAGGAAAACTTGTACATTATTCTACAGGAAATAATTGCTTTTATTTGTTGAAGCATATCGTCTATTTTCTTGAGGGCGGAATCATTCTCGTTTTGCAAATCTCCTTTTCTTTGAAATAATTAGAAATGGTTATTTTCTTGCTGACAAAGCTGTTATTAGATCTGTTTAGTCAAGATTTTATCACGTTGTATTTTCTATTCGCAAATGAACAAGGGAGGAGTGATCTAAAGTTTGTATTGGGATTACGTTGCACTTTATTTCCTGTCTTCCCTCCTCCCTTTATCCCTCCATGGAAAACCATTATGTATTCTGGGGATGAGCATGCTACAGTTTGAGGATCTCTGATCTGTAGCATGTTTTCAGAAAATCCAAAGAAAAATATTTCGAGACTTAACTCGACAAAATTTGAATCAGTGAAGGTATTTCCAGGTTTAATCAGTTGAATCTGTATACTGAATACATACTTTTTTTAATTGCTTCTATTCATTTCAAACTTCTCAAGCTTATTGGACATTTGTGACAACGAGAAGAACGTGATTCAGGAACTTAATTAATTTTTATAGGTACATTATTCAAAAATTATTCAGAAGTTTTAAGAAATGTTACAGTTGAAAAAGTACATTTGACTGATTGGCTTATAAGGAATATGAAGCAGAGAAGCTATCATCCGAAGTATCTTACATCAGTCAGTTTTCTAGCTTTGATTGATTAATTGAGTGATGAGGGTTTAGTTTAGTTTTTTTTATTAACGTCGCACTAGAAGCAACACGAGGGCTATTGGCGACGGACCTCGTATGAATGATGAGAGATGTAGAACAAAGAAGGCAACATTCCCGTAGTTCGTATAGTTTCTTTCGATTATCTCGAAATTTGAGGTGACGAGAATTGTTTATTGAACGTTTACCGACGGTTCCTTCCGGACAAGAAAACTCACTAAGCAGCCAAAATACGCTTCGTAGTTTTGAGCTACCGTCAGATGGCGAGGTCGACACCAGAATTGGTACTCCATTCTTCACATCCATGTCGCGTCAGCTGAGCATACTAGTTCATAAGAGTTGTTAGTTATTTTATGGCTCAAGGTCCAGATACGGACAAACTGCTCCAGGCACATGCTGCTCTAGTTCACAAGAGGAAGATAATGATCAGTAAAGTCTTCAAAAATATATCAGAACGAAGAATCCGTTACTACCATTAATTATATGCATTTTATGTTTGAAGAATTATACAATTAGCACAGACCCGTAACTAGAGAGGAGCCAGGTTAGATCGATCTAGAAAAATATTTGCCCATACTGATAGATTCTCTTATATATCCTTTTTAAATTTTTATTTCTTACTTTATTCCTCGATAGTAAATATGCGAGCAACAGTTTAAAAAAATAGACTAAAAAATACATTTTTTAACTCTCTCTTTAATTAAAAATTAACTGGTTCCTTTGTTTAGTTATACGAAAAACCTTGCAAGAATGGAAGTAATCCATTGTTGCTAAATAGAATTCCTTATGAAGATTTAATGGAATAATAACTTTAATTTTTTGTAAATTTCAGTAATGCAGACTCTAGATTTTAATAAAAATAACGAATTACAATATTCTAAATTGTTATTTTAATATGTTACATAGCCCTGTAATTTATTAAATGAATATAAACTGTATAATAATATTCATAAATAAAATTGTTCCAAATTACTCTGGAAGTTGAAGAAATAATAGAGTTAAGAGTATATTTTACCTCCCCTGCGTTATAAAATCCGGTGCCCATCGAAATTTTCGGTCTTGGCTACGTTCTTGAATTAGTATAAAATTCATAAAACTGTTCCAATTTTCACTTGGAGTTTTCTTGGCCTTATAAATTCTAGAATAATTTTAAAATAAGTTTTCTATGCAAACATTTATCCATTTGTCAGTACGTTTGATGGGCTTAGAGAAAAAAGTCCAGTTTATACTTCTTGGTTTTCTACAACAAAATTTACCTTACTGTAAATATTCTAAAACAAAAATTAGATTTGAAAAGTCAATGAAATTTCATAGGAAGGCGCAGAGAAACCAAGATGTCCAAGAAAGGTATACTGTTCCCTAAAACCGATGCGAAAAGACTTAATATAACATAAATAAATACAAATTTCAGTATTATTGTTAAGAAAATTCCAAATATTAAATGATTAAAATGCTGTGTTTTGTTGGAAATATTTCTGTATTCGTGAAACGACTTATGGTCTGGTGAGATATTTTTTAGTATTAAGCAATAAGAAAATCAGGAAAATACTTTATAATTGATAAAATTTTCTTCTAAATATACTAAAATATTCATGATATAAAAGGATGACAGCATTAAAAAGAATGATTCGTATACATTTCTTATTTAATATGTTAAATGTCGAATAATTATATTCTTAATTGCTTGCTGAACTAATCAGCAGCAAATCCGTTTTTGCAATATAGGTCGAATCTTCTCGCCTTTTTATATCTCGAACCAGTTTATGATCTTAGTCCAGTTTTTCTTTTAATTTTAAACGATCAGTTTAATTTTGGAAATTAGAAATCTATTAAATCCTTACTTCATGGATATAATAAAGAAGTGTGGAGTCTTTTCTTATATAATCTAACTTGATTGATTCGTTTTATTAAAGTCACACTGATAAGAAACTTAAGAGGTATTGGCGATCAACCTCGTAAACTTGAACCTAAATCAAGTGACGAAGAACACATCAGAGCTGGTATTCCACTTTCCAAACTTTCACACAATCCTAACGTGAGGGCATAGAATCTCAATAAATTTAACGTGTATCATCCTCGCTACATAACTGGACTAGCATCAGGACTTGAACCTACGACTCGATGGGAAAAACGCCTACCATGATTTCGCGACCATTTCCACACTAAAGTAACAAAGAGGCCTTTGACTAAAAAAATGAGTGTATTTTACGTCAAGTTAAATGGTTTCTATCTTTTAAATTAAATTAGTGTTAGAAGTCAGATTTTAACATTTATTTTCTGTATGCTTATTTATCTGAGTATGCAAAGAAATTAATCAAGCTTATAAATATAAATAATAATGTTTGGGCTATTAATAACGAAGTAGTATAAGCATTTGTATGTTAAGTACATTTAGATAATGTTGCCTAATCTCTACGGCGTTTATAACGTTAAAAAGTTACGCAGCGCTTATAAGCAAAACATTCTGAACTCTGAGCATAATTATTGTCTCAAAAATTAAATTTAAAGAAATTAAGTTTTCCAGAAAAAATTATAATTCAAATTTTTTTTCTATATTTTTGTACACAAATATTGTGCCATACTTAAAATTTGTGAGTGTTTATTAAAAACTAGTTATGTTCACTGAACAAGAAATAGCCTCACTTCAAAATGAGGGGAAAAATCAGCACAATGAACAGAATAGATTTTCCAGAAAGTATACCAGAATCATAAGAAATACGTTTTGAGAAAAACGCAAATATACATATATCTTTCCTCTATGGCAAATAGCACGTATGCTTACGATTTTAAAATTCAGTTTTAGAACATTCTATTGATCTAACTCTCATAAATAATACATCTATGGATACAACGAAGTAACTTCTATTTTTTACAGTAAAATATAAAAAAAATATAAATTTTTAAGTATTTTAGTTACCTTAATCTAATCATCAATGGTTGAATTA
Source organism: Nephila pilipes (assembly GCA_019974015.1). Taxonomy (NCBI): domain Eukaryota; kingdom Metazoa; phylum Arthropoda; class Arachnida; order Araneae; family Nephilidae; genus Nephila; species Nephila pilipes. The sequence continues at coordinate 405,503 of BMAW01083816.1, forward strand.
TTTTATGTATGGGCTTTAATTATAAATGAACATAAAACAAAAATCACGAACTCTTAATTTTCAAAATATAAATTTTTTCCTTTTAAAAAATACAAGAGCACTTATAAGCAAAATAAAATAATAAAACCACGGTATCTAGCTCAAAAAATTACGAATTTAAAAAATGGATATCTTCTTTCAATTGGAATTTTTAACTTATCTACAATTCAGTTAAATTGTAAACCGAGGAATTTAATGACTATTTTTATGATTAATTTTACTCCGGTATTTTATCTGATGTTGAATCTGCGAGTGCTTATGTTTTCGTAATTATTTTCAAATTCCGAAAAATGTAATTGTATCGACCGATAATATATAGATGAGAGTTTGATATTCCTTATATTACTCGTTCATCTCAATTTCTTATGCAGTTTTCTCTTTTTTTATCACTTCAGTTCGTGTTCTACGATCAAGGTTATAATCAGATTTCGCACGAGGCTTCAAGATCAGTTTATTTATTATTTTATAAACATTCGTGTGCATTATAATTGATTGTTTTCATCTTTAGTTGAAGAAGAAAAAAAAAGTTATGCCAGTATATGAATGTTTCAATTCCCGCAAAGTAAACATGTTTAATTTGCATCTTTTTTGACAATCCATATAACGAGGAGAGGTTTTTAAATTCCTACTATTAGCTCACACTCTCGCTATATATATCTTGTTCAAATTTTCAATTGTTATTAAAATACTTTTTATTCGTCCATTCAAGTTCAAATACATTTTTTAAAACTTGTAGTGAATGACACTTGATGTTAATACAGTTTTTTCAAATATTAATTCATTTAGTTAAATTTAATTGGTGAAAATGCAGTTTAATCCAACCATTTGGAGCGATTTCAAAAATTGCCAATCTTGGCATTTTTTTTTTTTTTTTTTGCTGAACATTAAGTCCGCGAAATGGACCAGGGTAGCCACATTTGGCAAAATACAGCCAAATAAATTAATAAAAAGTAACTAAAATAAAAAATTTCTTTGTTGACCTAAGTAGGAGTTGACTTAAATTTTTTTTGTATTACTTGTTTTAATTCATACACATATCTCACAATCTAGTGGTAGGAGAATAGATGCTCGCGGGCCATATGCAGCCCAGATTGCATTTGCATTCAGAAAAATTTGCATTGTGTCATGAAACGAGTTCACTAAGCAGTGTATGGTAGAGTGTACAAGCATATTGTGTCCTGAGATGTTAGAAACAAATTTGAAAGCATTGCACTGTCAAAAACGACAATAGTTGGCGCATTGACTCAATTAAGTACAAATTCACTGAACAGAGCTTAAGACTGCGTGCAAAGATTTTGTTTGGTTTTCTTTGGCTCTGAATAAAAACCCAGATAATGAAGACACTACTCAATTACGCAGCCTTAACAGTAGAATTAATGAAAATTTCGTCATCCCAGAGGAATTACTTGACCTAGAAACAATGATAAATAGAACTACTGGTCAGAACTTACTAGAGTGTGCATCTTTATGTGCGGAGAAAAATAGCTTATCCTGGAACAAAACGGCAAACATTACTACAAATGGAGCAAGAGGTTTCAGAGAAAAATATGTAGGCATGGTTGAGTTTTAAAAAAATATAAACATAAGACATAGTCAGTGATATTTTGTCTTTTCATTGCATTTTGCATCAGGAGAGTCTTCGTAGAGCTACACCAGACTTAAAGCATGTGGTAAATTCTATTGTTAATGTTGTGACCACAATAAAAGCTAGGATACTCCACCATCGACAGTTTAAACCTTTTCTTGAGAATATGGAGACAGAGTATGAATGTTGGGAATCCCACTCATCACATACTCTTTTTGTAACCTTTTTCGCAGACATGCGCAGTAATGACGGTATGAAGAGCCCTTCTTCCAATGCTAATCTGCGAAAGAAGTTAGTTATGTAACCATGTTTTGTACGGATTGGATTAGGCTCGCAATCGCTAGTGAAACTAACGATGTCTTTGTATATAACTTGTAAATAACTGATATAATTTGCTATTTAGAAGAATAAATGTAGTGCTCTAAAGAACTGAACGGTACAATATTTTCACAAGTAGAGATGCTCTCCGGCAACATCCACAGATCGAACCCGGGACTTTACAGGTAAGAGTAAATTTTCTCTTATATTTCGATTGTTTTGGTAACATAGAACCAAAAATGAAGATGTAATTTATCATAACATTGTGAGGTGGTTTGATGTATAGGCAAAGTGTTAAAGAATCTGGCCATTGCAGAGTGAAATCCTCTATTTCTGGATATGAAGGAAACATTTGATATGATTTTTGTTACAAAAATAGGATGTCAGGAACAGAAATGTAAAATGATGTTTTCAGATAATGCATTTGAGAAATTGAATGAATTGAATGTGACATTGCAAGGAAATGGGTTGTTTGCACTTACAATATGGAAGCATGTAAAATCATTCAGTGCAAAACCAGATCTATTTGCGAAGTAAGAAGGGAAGACAATTTTTATAATTTTTCATTATTAGGGATATTGAAAGTGTTTCTACCAAGATTAGGGATCATGTACTGAATTTGGAGGGCGAAGTCACAAAATTTCAGGAATTTTAGAAAACTGAATCTAAATTCATTTTGTTTTCTTATCCTATTGATGTTACCATTGACACAGCACCTGAGGAGTTACAGCTGTGAAAGAAACGCTTAATTCTGGGACATTTGCTGACTGTTACAAATCTTAATCTGCTGAGGAATGCCCGTGTATGAGAACGGTTACTTGGAAAATGTTTTTTATTTGGGTCTACACATATTTATCAGCAAAATATTTCTTGCTTGAAGATAGTAAGAATAAATGTAAATGCTTTTTGACAGACATTAATTTGTAAGTTGCTACGAGAATCTCAACAAGCAATATCACTTCTGGTTTAAAAACAATTATAGGAAAGTGTGATAAGGGCACATTTGTCTTATTAAACATTTTCTAAAATTGAATGTGCTTGCAGCTATAGATGATATGAAAAATAAGTACAATAAACGACTTGTATAGAACGACCACTATTTTATTTAAATATTTATTGGTTTTTATGGTACAATTTTTAGCTTTTATGAAATGCTAAATTAACTAATGAGTGCAATCATTTTAAAAAGGTGCGGCCCTCTGCTGATTTCGGCTTCCTCAAAGTGATCCCTGAAACAAAACAATTGACCATCCCTTTCATAATTAATAGAAAAGCATTGATATTGACGTTACTGTAAAAATTACATCTAAATTTAAACACATATTTAGATGTCATGCAACTAACATGCGTTTTATTGAAATGCAAGCTTTTTTAAAATAAAAAGAAATTTTACTTTTTATTTGAGCGTAATCAAAAAAGAGCCTTTACTCTTTTTGATAAAAAAAATATTGTCCCATTTTGTTGCCGGTCACAGTCTGATGAATTTTTATTATTCTAGAGAAAAACACCACTTGATTGATGTCGATACGAATAATTTAATATCTTTCAAGCGGTCATTTGACAATCAAAGTGGTATTTATTTTACATAATAAGTTTAAATTTAGTAAAATATGTACAGAAATCCAGACAAAACACGCACTCTGTTCCGCTTAATCGCTACTTTAAATTCACAAATGTCGTGCTATGTATCACCTAGCTGTTATAATTATTCATTTTAAATCTAGGCTGCAGTATTTATAGACATCTAATGAAATGATACTGATAGAATACGAAATAGTAGATACCTTATATTTGTATATTTTTTTCTTTTCAATTTTGAAAATACTTTCATACCTATTTTACTGATTCGTCTGAGAAATTTCAGATTTTTGAGAGGCATCTAAAATATTTCTTAAAATTGGAGGAAAATGTAGTTTGAGAGAAAATATTTTCTTCCTTTGTTCTTACAAATCTCTCAAATATGTCATTCTTTCAGATACAGTTTATTGAATTGCAAGAAATACAACTGTCCCGATTTGAAAATGAAATCGGGAATTCTAGACGTATAAGATTTAAAACAGACAAGGAAATAGAAGCCTTTTATATTATAATTATTCAAACCATAGTTTAACAAATAAACTGCAACATGTATCGTTACTTTCACGAAAACGAAAATATTTAAATTCTATTAAGATTTAAGTGTAAATTAGTATTTTTGGAGAACTCTGTAAAATAAACCTTTATTGTAACGAAAAAAAAATGTAAATTTATAGTCACAAACATAAAAACAAGTAATATAAAAAAAAATAAACTCAATTCCTACTTAGGTCAAAAAAGAAATTTTTTATTTTAGTTACTTTTTATTAAATAATTACAATTAATTCATCCGGTAAATTAAATGGTTGGAATGCAGTTTAGCCCATCATTATTTACCTAAAGCAAGCAAAAATCAATACGTTGGGTTGTTTCCGGTGAATTCTCTCCAAAGAAAAGTGAAGATGGTCTCATCGGCCAGAAAAGTTATGACGAAGTATTTTTGAGAGGCGAAAGGCATCGTGATCATAAATACAAGTAACTGAGACTTAGACAGCTGTCTAGTGAGTCATGACGATTTCTAAAAACCAATCATTTTCAATGCTACGAGTACTATCTTTTGGAATTTCTTTCCTTATTGAACGACCCTCGTACAAACATAGGAATAAAATTACGGAATAACATACGTTGTAAAAAAATAATTTCAAGTCTTACTGCAGAACATGTTTCATTAAAATTTAATATTACAGAAAAACCAGGAACTCAAAATATTATCAACTCACTATAGTGTTAAAATCCTATGGTGTTTTTTCCCCCGTATTATATATATCAGGGGTGTAGCGGGATCTTTTATATATAGGAGGTTCTCCGCTTCATTTCGTATCTCAAAATTAATTTTAAATTTCATTGTTTATTTTCAAGGTGATAAGAATGTTTATGAGCAATTTGCCGTAACTTGAAGAGTCCATTCCTAGAAGAATATCTGATCTTATCAAAGCCAGAGGAAGTCCTACATGTTGTAAGTAGCGAGTAGCAGGAAGTTCCTAATTTTTTGTCCTCTGAGTTTACATATAAATAGTGTTTACTTGATTGACGGAGGAGTTCCGTTCCGATTAATCAGTCATATATTAAACTGTTCGCAAGTCGGATATATATTCTTTAGCACTATTTTCATTCCAACGGGATATAAAAATAGTATATAAAATAGAAAAAGTTCCAAATTGTATGCATGGCAACTGTTCAGAATGTGAAAAACATGCACATTGTTACTCAGCTTCGGGAAGTTTTTGACCCCAATGTATTGATTTTACTTTATTGGCTATTTTTATTTATTTATTTTGTGACGCCGTAGGTTTTGGAGGAGGTATACATAAAATATAATTAAAATAGTAATTGAATAAAAATAAAGAAGTAGTGTAAACGCATGGATAATTTCATTTCAATACTCTAGAAGCACCAAAGAAATTTTTCATTTCGAAAGTAAAGCCTTTTTAAAGGCTAGCATAATGCTACTAGATATTAGTACCGAAAGTCGTTACATATTGAGTTGTGTTGATCTCTGTAAAGACATGTTATGAATGGAATAATATTTAAATATTGTAATACAAGGGGGAAAAAAATGAATATTTTTCAGTAATTACGGGTTGTGTCAAAATTGTTCTTATAATTGAGGTGAATTTATGTGATTATTTTTATTGTAGATTTATTTCCTTGGCAACACAATTGTAAATAAACTGGTTGTGCAATTTTGTGGCATTGAACTGAATCAAAATGAAATTGGCGATTTCGGTAATTTTTTGGCGACTTATAAAATAGATCGCAAAGAACACAATTTTAAGAGATAAAAAACAAACCTTGCCGGAATAAAATTCTGATCGAATAAAAACCCTATTTCAACTGAAATAGTTTTTATATAATCCAATTTTATACCAGTTTCTTAATAAGAACATGAATTATGAATTTTTTAAAATTGATATCGAATTGGTTCATTTAAAGATATTTCATGTGTAAAATTTTCAAATGTTACTTAGTTTATTTACAAAAATAAGCTTTGTATATAAGTATGTTACACCAACATCTCCTAGATATCCAAGAGGTGTTGGTTATACACGATATCCATAATTTTATATGAAATATTTAAAGAAAAAATATAGATTAAGCTGAATTCTTAGATATTTAATAAATATTTTATTCATTTACTTTCAGTACGTATATGTTGAACTATCTATGAAATTAAAAAGGAACACATCTTGATTTTTACTATGAGTATTAATAAAAAAATTTATAAGTCATAAATTATTAGAGATGAAGTAAGCTATTTCATTTTTTGAATTAATTATATTCTCGCAATTGATCAGATTTACTCGTATTTAAGAAGTGAATGTTATACATTATAAATCACTAAACCTAATCTAATGGGCAATGAATTATAGGATTATTTTTATATGTTACGAAAAAAGTCTGTTTCAGATAGGAATTAATATAAATATCTTATATTACTTCAAAGATACCAATGTATTGCACATCGAAAGGAATTTAGATTCTTTCTTGATAGAGCTTTTTAACAGATTTTCCGGAAGAATATTCCAACATTTCTTAAATACGTCAAAAACAAATTATAAAATAAAAAAATATGAAAAAATAATTAAATAGAAATAAAATTTATTACTTTCTTACTTCATGAAAAAAAAAAAGAATAAAAATGATTATATATTCTCCAGAAGATTTTATTAGTATATTAGACGATGGTCTTATTCTACTTCCAAAAATTCTCTTCATATCAAATTTAGATTGGTACACCAAATCCACTACGTACCCCTTCCCCTATTTCTTTCATGGTTTTCAAAATCGTCTCCAGAAAGGTGTAATTTGAATAAATTTAAAGAGTCGGTTTCTCCATTTTATATAGGTTTACCTTTTATTTCTGAAATAAGCAAACGAATTGATACAAATATTGGAAAAAATGAAAAAATAAAATAAAGTAAAAATAATAGTACATATATTTTGGACAATATGAAAAATCCGGCCAAAAGATGATATATATAATCTCAAATCTGGTTAAATTTCCTTCTACACTTACTTTTTAAATTTCTTCTAATATATATCTTCTAATATATTCCCTCCCTCTCTATATATATCTTGTTCAAATTTTAAATCGTTACTAAAATACTTTTTATTCATCCACTCAAGTTCAGATACATTTTTTAAAACTTCTAGTGGATGGCACTTGATGTTAATACAGTTTTGTCAAATATTAATTCATTAATTAAATTTTATTGGTGGAAATGCAGTTTAGCCCAACCACTCGGCGCGATTTCAAAAATTGCCAAACTTGGCGATTTATTTTTGCTGAACGTCAAGTTCGCGAAGTGGACCAGGGTAGCCACACTTGGCAAAATACCGCCAAATAATTCCTGTGCCAAGAGTGGTTGGGCTAGACTGCATTCCAACCATTTAATTTACCGGATGAATTAAGAATCAAGTCAATGCTTCTACTTTGTCATTTGTCTTGCAATTGCAAAGTTGGTAGAGCGTTGGCGTCGAATCTTCATGCCTTCGGATCGAATCTCGTCGAAGCATAAATTTTTTTTATTTGATTTTCAAATAATTTTAGTTTTATATGGGAGAAAAAAAATTGCCACTTAATATTGAGTATTCTGTCACATGTATATACATATTATTATTAATTGTAATTATTTATCAAAAAGTAACTAAAATAAATTTTTCTTTGTTGACCTAAGTAAGAATAGACTTAAGTTTTTTTTTTTTTATATTACTTGTATATGTCCGAATATGACAATCTAAAAGAAGAAGGGCCTATCCTTCCGGGGGATGTAACCTCTCTCATCAAGTGATTGTGGACGTTTATTAACATCGCTCTGCGAAGCAACATGAGAGATATTGGGCACGGATCACTTAATTCTGAATCTCGGTCAAGTGACGAGGACGACACCTGAGCTGGCACCTGCTCCTCTAAACTTCCACACTACGCCATGGGTGGAATTGAGATTTCCAACAGATTTAACGTGCAACACCCCACCACACGGCAGGTCTTTACAAAAGTATCCCAGTGGTCATGTGATGGCATCTGGGCTCGAACCCACGACTCGATGAAAACAACGCCGGCCGAGAGTCAGTGACCATGACCACTAGACAACTGCGGCCACCTCTTTCTTCGAAGTGATTATTATTAACGATATAGTACTGCATACTCACAACTGGCAATATAGTTAAAACGTGAACCTATGCTTCAAAATTATTTTGCTGTTTTTTTTTTTAAAATTAAAGCCATCTATTTTCTTTTTCTTTTCCCGTACCCCCGCAGTAATATCATGTGTCCTTCTGGGGTATTTGCACCCTTGAATGGGAACCGCTGCCTTAGAACATCAAATTAAAAATTAGTAAAATCTAAAATTTTTTTTCCTTACATATAAAAAAAAATTCAAATGTTTAAAAAACTTTTTTTAAAAGTATTAAGGGGCCATGATAGCCTAGGTCATAGACGAAGAAATCATGTTTTCATCGAATCATGGTTTCAAGTCCTGATACTATTAAAGACATGTCGTGTAGAGCAGGTCTGATACACGTTAAATCTGGTCGAGGCTGTATGTCTCCTCTTTGGTATGGTGTGGAAGTTTGGAGACAGAGTTAACAGCTCAGGAGTCGTCTTCTTTACTTGAACCACGGTTCAAAATTATGAGGTCCATCCCCGATAGCCCTCTTGTTGTTTCTAAGTGCGCTGTTAATAAACAATCACTCTCTCACATTATAAGTATCAAAACAACATTTAAGACTTGAAAAGATATTATTTAAAAAAAATGCTCATTCTACCAACTTTTATGAAAATGCATCGTAGAGAATTGGTTCAGAAACTAAAAATGGAACTTTAATATGAAATATTAAATTTTTTCTTCAATTAGGTCCTGGTAATAATTAGCTAATAATGGGTTTTAGCTTTTGTTCACTAATGGAGCAATGGACAGTTTCATAATATGTTATAAATTATTGAAGAATAATTCTGAAATAGAAGGCGCTGAAACAATGTTTTTGTACACATCTTCCCCAAAAACATTTTTTTGCGAAATAAGTAGTTCGCCTTGTACGTTCTAATAACAAACAAACTTGTTTTCTATAAAAATAACGAATACATTTTTCTTGCACATTCATAATTAGCATAGTCCTTCAAATATTTTTTCTCTTTCAAAGGAAAGCAACATTTTATCAAAACTCTTTCTTTTAAATTAGCAATTTAAAAAATAAGACCCGAGACACAGTTTGAAAAAATATTTGAAGGACTATGGATATTTCCAAGAATTTTTTTTTTTAATTCCTCAAAATGAGGACATCTTATGTAACAAATTTATTATTGAATAATGCAAAACGCATATTCAAATGTTGGAATTTGGGTGTAATTAACCAAATATGTACTTGAAAATATTATATATGCTATACTAAACTAAACGTATTACTGTATTTTTCAATGCTTAGGAAAAAATAAGTATGTGTATCAATACGTGTTTCCTGAGAATACGCAATAAAAATATTCTCTGTAGTGTTTTTTAATTCTCGTGGGGAAATGTTTAGGTTTTCAAATACCTCGTTTATTGCATTTTTTACATGTGCTAACATGTAGTTGTTTTTAGAAAAATGGCGTCAACAAAAATACTTGGACACAAAATAAAGGATATATGATATTAGGTTAAAAATATTGAATTATTATACATTATGATTATAATAATTACACTTGGTTTGATTAAGGTTTATTTACTTTGCTAATGTATTTAACACATTATTTTATCGTCTGCTGGTATTTTGATATCCGAATAGAATATTATTGATTGCTTTAATGATTCGTTATTTGCCCTTATTTCAATATTTAATTCAGTAATTAATTTTTATATCAGAATCATCTGTTTTTATCTTTTTTTTGTTAACATTGAGAACGTTTTGGTGTTTTAAAATGTTTGGCTTGGGAAATTAAAGGTGGATTAGGAATTTGAAGAAGGTATTTTCTTTTCTTGATAGTAATTGCTGTAGAGCCTGGAGCTCGGAAACACGCTTACTTTAGACTAATTAATATTCATTTTGAATAATTCTACCTTTTTGGGAACTTAACGGAAGAAGAAAAAAATTTAAAAACGTGTTAAAATGAAATTAGTAAAGCCAATTTCAATTTTTTAAAAAAATTTCGTATTAGGTTTTTTATCTATGTTTTATTCTTTTTTTTACATTCCTTTAAAAATGAAAAATAAAATAATACAACCAAACAGCAATGATATTGCACTGAGTTATATTTCCCATTTTCTGATGTAAGTGGTTGTAGTTTTAAGATCAGGAGTCGGCGATATTTAAGTCAACCCATAATTTTGTTTGTTGATATTACCACAACCATGGTGAGGACTGAGTGATTTTTAAAGTCCCACTTAAAAACAACAGGAGCAGGTGACGGATCTTGTAATTTTGAGCCGCAGCGAAGTGACGAGAGCGACAGCAGAATTTGTAATTTACTCTCCAAAAATCCACACCGTCCCAATACGAGAACATTTGAGACACGAACAGATTGAAAGCCATACACGACAGGTGTATAGTAGAATCAGGACTCGAACCCACGACATGACGGAAACAAGCAGGGCATGAGAAAATGGTCATGACCATTCGGTTACGTGGCAACCCGGTGTTACGAAACGATAATGTTTCCTTCAAGGTTAATAGAACTGACCCGTAATGCATCACGTGGTGTGATGTGGAAGTTAAAGGAATATAAAATATCTCTTCTGGTGTCGTCATTTGATCGTCACCAATAGGCCTCGCGTAGATCAACAGCAAAGTTAATACCCTCCTACACATTCCCTGGGTAATGTATTCGTTGTATAATATTTTTTGTGGACATATCGCACAGATGTAAGCGCAAGGTTAAATAGCATTATTAACATGTATTCTGAGTCACTCCACGCTTAGAAAAAAAAAAAAAACTAGCCTCAATAATACTCCTGCTTCGATTTCATCAATAAGTTTCTTATCTGTTGGTGACCTTGAATTGATAGTTTCTATTCATTCATTTCTTATCTTTTTGTGGATGTAACATAATACTCTTCTTTTTTTTTTTTTTTTTTGGAAAAGTGGAAATGGATGCCTCATGATCTTGTTTGCGTTACGCATTGTCCTGGTTACATAGCACCAGTATTTCTTTCGAAGAGGTTACACTATAATACCTTTACTGCCGAAATGTCGAAATATTTTTCCTGATTTTTTAGCCACCACTGGGCCTATTGCTTTAGACCGCGACAGACTGTGTCGTTGACTACTTTTCAACACACGTGATTTGTTTACTTTCATCTTACGGCAGCAGCAATAACATTTAATTTAAATTATAATCAATTTAATAATTTATCGCTTGCTTTAATTTTAATTATATTTAGCTTAAAATATATTCAACTTAATTCGTTGCTTTTTGCTTTAATTTTAATATTTAAATGAATAATTTAATAATTATCGGAACAATTTTACAAATTTTAAATATGTTCTGTGCAAAACAATATTTTTCGGTTTCTTGTTGTTTTGATAAATTTTTAAAGTTTTCTTCTACTATAGTCTCTTACTTTAGAATAAGCATGTCAAGGTCACCCATTTTCGTTCTCCTCCATCGGTTACCATGGTAGTGACTAATGTATCATCATCATTGCATTTATTTTCAGCACTTCAGTTGAGGTCTGAATTCCTTTGCGTTTGGACGTGCTTTATGTTAAATGTAAAGTCAATTTTAAACATGTGTAAATAACATGTTTCTTTCATTCAAAATGATATTTTCTCAAAAATGGATGTATATAAATGGTTAAAACATATCCTTATATAAAATATTAATATAATATTTATGCGTATACAAATTTATTTAATTTTAAAAACTCCAGTTAGTTGTTTAGTTCCGTTGTATAAAGGTATAAGAAAATTAAATGTTTTAATAACATGTTAACAATATTTATAAAATGTTATACAGATCTTAAACAAATAATTTAATAATGCGGATTCAAAAAAAATAATGGCAGTGGGGGAAATCCGTGACCTTGAAGCTCCTATTCTAAAGTGACAGGCTATAGTGAGCGACATTGGTTTCAAACTCAATGCGCTTTATTCAATTCAAGAATATTTCATAAACCTGATATAGTAAATTCTACTAATAAGCTTCGTAAGACAATTTCACATTTAAAATTTATTAATTAAACATTATTGAACAATATTTACTTAAAACATTATTGACTAAAAATCACAACATTCTTGGCCATCCGTTCGTTTCAGTTCGATGGGTACATTATAATAATCGGCTGATATACTAGATATTTCTTAAGAATTGAACGAAACAAAGAGGACAACAAAAATTGCTAGAAAAACTCTATAAAAAGAAACAATTGCGTTGTTACCTAATTCATGCAAATTACAAAGAAATCTTCTTTCAGCGTATAAAGTGTTACACTGTCTTCCAAGTGGAACTGCTACCTCAGTCTTAAGAAACAACACGACTTTCTCACAAAAGATAACTTTCTTAAAATCTATCTCCGTTTGGTAAAAACTCACACAGGTATGAGTGAAGCAAAGCAATCATCACATCATGGTTAATTGATTGATTGATTATTAACGTCATACTTTGAAGCAACATGAGGGCTATCGCTGATGAACCTCGTAATTTTGAATCTCGGAAGCAGGAGAAGAAATGTCAAATGCAGCTTTTGCGCATCAAAACGAGAAAAAGGAAGCGTAGGAATAGAGCAGGAATATTTTACGAAACCAGATGTCATAAGTCCCCTGATCGTAAAGCGCAGATTGTGACTTGACTCGCAATTGAGGGAAGATAAAAATCCGACGATGTGGAGTTGAATCAAAGATTGTTTGAGATGTATCCTTTGAAAATTTCGGAAAGTTTTTTGATACTTTTTATTTATCTTTTTATGGATTTGAATGATGGGTGCGGTAACGTAGTGTTCATGGCCGGCCGTTTTTGTTAGAGGTGGGGTCGAGCATTCATATTACTAAAGACCCACCATGTAGGGGGCTGATGCATGTTAAATCTGTCGAGGTACTCTTGTTTGTCTTCCTAGGCGATCTTGTACAGCAGTCATGGATCCCGACTACAATGAGTTAAGGAAGTCATACTGCATTGATAAAGTCAAAAAGTCGAAGGCGGCTTGGAAGACTTTCTAGTCAGAGCATGAGTACTGATTATCCCGAGGAGACCGAGCTCGGTTAGAAAGGGCATAGACATAATAAGCCATCTTTATGGGAGTGTGAGCATTACCACCTTTGTGTACCACAACTGGTAAATGACGTATGTTATTTGAAGCTGTCGTGCACCATTGGTGGTATACTGCTTTTTGACGAGTTTAAGGTCTTAAGTTAAGAGTTAAATAAGATCGAATTTATACAAAAGAATGAGTGAAAAATTTTATGGGCCGCGGCAGCCTAGTAGTTAAGGTCACGAACTCATGGCCATCGTTGTTTCCATCGTGTCGTGGGTTTGTGATTGAGGTATATTTGGAGTGCCTAGCCCAGTTGGGCTTTAATCTTCCGTCTGAAGCTTTAACTGGATTTCTTCCTGGTTCCCAGTACAATTAATGGATGCATTAAAATTTAATTGTAGCGGGTTCGAGTCGTGATGTCTTTGATGACTCGCCGTGAATCGAGGATGATCCTTGTTACATCAGCCGAGGCTCCAAGCCCTTCCGGGCAAGATGTGTAAGATTAGGATTTGCCGCTATTTGTCGTCCTCGTCACAAGAGTGAAGTTGAAAGTTACGAGGTCCGTCACCAATAGCCCCGTGTTGTTTCTAAGTGCGACATTAATAAACAATCAATCAAGTGATAGGATTTATGACATATTGCTAAGCTTTGTCAAACTTTTGCCTATTTAATTTGTCAATTTAGAGAAAAGTTTTTTTAAAAAAAACCAGATTATTTTTTTAAAAAAATTGGTGGTTAGAAAGGATGATTGAAACCAAAGATGGATTGCTAGGGCTTTCCGGGATTATGATTCTCGAGCTTAAGTAAAGAAGGTAAACCTCTGAGGATGAGAAAATAAGGAAAATATTTTACGGTCAACGTATTAATCAACGAAGACTTAGTAAGCTACAAGTTTCGATAACACTAAGCTGACTTCAAATTTTTGTTAAGTAATTAAAATACCATACTGCACCTTATTTTGGACAGACAAATCATAATATATCAATATTTCTGCTCAATGGATTCCTTTTTCTCCTTGTATTCAAAAAGGACGAGTCACCTGTTTCGTTCGTCAAAATTCTCATGTTCCAAAAAGTTAAAAGTTTATAATTAATTATCAACTACATTTAAATATAAAATTTAAATGATTACAAAACAAAACCATACAAAGCGGGACGAGGCACTCCGCATGACCACTAATGTTGAAACTGGAGAATAGAAGGTACTGCTCTCCATACGAGAGACTCTCTAGGGGAGTTGTAACTGCTTCCTCGAGTAATGACCCAATTATGCGTGAAATTTAGCAGCGAATACAATTCTCTGCTTTATATGTTATGCATTTTAGTAATAAATTAATTTAATGATGCCAAGCGAATCTAATGGATTGTTTTCAACCGATGATTTGAAAAGCCGCCTGTCTGATAGGTAAGTGAAGTCTTAATTATAATAAATCGGGAATTTCTAGCGTTATTTCACACAATTAATCCTTCCCTCAAATCGAAAATCCTTTACTTTACATAACAATTTTTCAATAAATATACTCCTGGCTCATTACTTTTTTCTTTTTTTTTTCTTAAAAAAAATTCCATTTCAGTTAACTGTTTCCAACATTTTATAACTACCCCAAACATTTAGATCAAGAAAAAAAATATATTTAAATTTTTCATTCCTACTCCTTGATATCTTTAATAAAAAAATCAGAGCCAAACAGTGAATACCCGTGCCTAATAAAAAAGCAAAACGCGTCTAGACGTCATACATTCAGATTACCGAAATAAACATCGCGTACAATCTTAAGTTAATCTGCTTTTGTTGAAAGTTTGCTAGTAATCATGCTAGAAAAAAGTAAAAGTAAAAAAAAAAATGTTTTACAACTTTCTTGTATTTATTCAATGGAACGAAAATTTTTATCGCTACGTAGATAAAATCTTTGTAAATAGATTAAAAGAAAGTGTAGTCAGCCTATGAATTTTAATTAAAAGACTGTCTTCATAATTTCAACGAAATGAATTTATTATTTTTTTCTTTGGGAAAAAATCCACCACAATTTGGATGCCAGCAATGATTCCTAATTAAATATGTTCGATTGGATCTGATTTTATTAAAGTCATCATCATAGCTATTAATAGCACTAATGGAAATAGATATGAAATACAATTGAATTTGTAAAATGAAAATTTGTACAGATGCATTAGCTAAGATTTAGGCTCTAAGGCTTATCCAATAGCGCTAATAGCAACGGGTAACACAGCGTCAGATGTTGTCAAGTAGTCATGGTCACGGACTAGCGGCTGACGTTTCGTCGAGTTCGTCGGATCCCTGATGACACCAAAGACCCGCTGTATAACGAGTCTGATGCTTGTTAAATCTGTCGAGGTACCAAGCCCCCCCCCCCCCCCCAATTGGAGTGGAAGTTTGGAGGGGGAATTATTAGCCCCCTTAATCATGTCACTTGACCAAGGCTTAAAATTAGAAAGTCATTCGCCCATAGCCCTTGTGTAGCTTAAAAGAGCTACATTAATAAAACAATCTTTCAAAGCAAATCGTATTACATAGATTTGAATTACATGAAATTGGGCGTTTATTATGGTCGCCATTTGAACCAACAGGACAGCTATTGGTCACGGACCTCGTAATTTCGAACCTCGGTCAAGTGTCGAGGATGACAATAGAATTGGCACTCCTGTCTCCAAACTTCCACACCATGCTAACGGAAAAAACCTGGAACCGCGACAGATTTAACTTGCATCAGCCCCCTACACGACCGATCTGCAGTGGCATCAGGAATTAAAATTCCGCCAGCAAGTTTGCATCCATGACCATTAGGTTAAAGCGGCAACAGATCTGAATTACAATCGGAGTCGTATTATTTAAAATTTATATCGTATTATTACAATTGGAATCGTAT
>BMAW01083816.1:421581-437730 GCA_019974015.1 Nephila pilipes
TCGTATTATTTAAAATTTATATCGTATTATTACAATTGGAATCGTATCATTTATTTAAATGTTCAATACTATTTACAAATTGTTCTAATCCTCGAACATTAAAAAGAATTTCAAAAAAGCTCTTAAATATCTAAATATCTTTTTTTTTCTCAAAGCACTTCAAGTAATTTCTACCGTTTCGCGGGATTTGTTTATTTTATGAAATTTTTAAATTGAGAATTTTTTTTTTTTGCTTTAAAAGCTTATGAATTGGTGCTGAAAAATATTCAGTTAATTTTCGAAAAAGTAATCTGTAATTCCTATTGAAACAACAGATTTTAATTGAAGTAAATATTAGAATTTTAAAAAAAAATTTCCGTAAGAATAATAGTTGAATTTTTTCTCTTTTATCAACTGAATAGTTCAGAATAATATATAAGATTGTTTCTATATAGTATATTAAAGTGGCTTTGTTCTTTGGCTGTCTATTTCTGTTCAGCACAAAGGTCCTCTAGCCAATATGTCTGGTAATTTTGAACCGTGAACAGATGACGAAATAGACATCTGAATTGGCACTCCATACAAACGTGAGAACATTGAGCTTAACAAATATAACGTTCATCAATCTCTGTACACGACAGGCATGTCTTTAGTGGAATCAAGCTTCGAACCATGTTTCGACAAAAACATCTCTGTACACGAAATCGATGCTATGATAATTCGGCTAACGTGGACGTTCGAATCTTGCTTAGCGACAAAGAGTTAGAATTGAGAATTAACAAAAGTTCCATTCATTTACAAAGATTACTCGTAACTGATGAAAATTGAGTTACCTGTTACGCAAAAATGAACTATAAAAAACGAAAAAACGAAACTGTATCACTAATAAATTATAAATTAAAGAAAGAAGAAGCAAATGTGCATTATTTGCAATTCGGAATAAGTTATAGAAGCAAGTTTTTAACACCCAAATTATTCGCATACAATTGTAAAATATATTTCAGAGCAGACGATAGTCGTACTTACGGCTGTGAATGGCTAACATTGAGGGATAAAGAATTTTTTTTGGTCATAAATGACCACAAAGAATACGAATGTTAAAAAAAATAATCTGTTAACCAGATTATCAGTAATCGAGAGAAAACAAAAGCAAAAAGATTTACCTAGATAATATTCATCGAGGGTTTAGTCAATATTCGTGTCTTTTTTTTTTTTTTTTGCAAATAAAAATATGTTGTGTTTAGAAATTCTTGAATGACGAGAAAAGATTGGCAATTACTTTCAATATCAGGAATTCTCTTTATACCGCTTAATAATTTGTTTTCGTTTCGTACGCTTATTTATAATTTTACAATTTTTTTTGTAAATAGAAAAGAAATATTTCAAGTAATGACTTTAATAAACCGTATTGGATCCAAACTATTTGTTTACACATTCCTGAGGAGATTAGATGTATTTTATCCTTCTGAGCAGATAAAATAGTGACCCAGAAGCGTAGTTTATTTCAAGGTCATCAATCATCATCGCTCATTTAGAGCATATAATACGAATGATGTTCGTGCGAAAAATATTTCTCACAACATACTCACTAAAATGCGACACTAATTATATAATGATTACATAAATATAGATGAAAAGTAAAAGTAAAAATCATAAAGACGCATGAATATCATTTTACTGGTATATTTGAACAATAAATTTTGCTCCTACTTTTCGAAGATTTTATTTTTGATAGTAAATGTATTTTAAAAATCGTTTTCATGATTATGGATTTTCTTTATGCTACCACAGAACTTACGTCTTTTAAAAGATTGATGAATCGATATTTTAAACCACATCAACCGAAGACATAAGACTGACTTCATCATTCTAAATCTCAGTGACTTGAAAGATCCTCTTTGAATTAGAGCCTAAACCTCCCCATCTGAACATGAAAATTTTATAAGTCGGGTGAATTAAATATGTAGCAACCTCCGTTACTTCCACGGAGAGGTTTTAATAGATTCGGCGCTCGAATTCTTGATTCGATTGATTAATTTATTATTAAGAAATATTAGGGTTATTGGAAACGGACCTCGTAATTTTCTCAATTAATAAGGCCGCCACTCGCCCTAATGATTGCAATTTACCAACATTTTCTATTTCGGTAATTCGGTAAAACTTTAAAGTAAAATCTGTATACCAATAGAATACCGACAAAGTTGTAAGCCGTGAATATAATATAAAAATTCATAATCATAAGATATTCTATTTAATATTTGAATACTTTGATGGAAATATATAAAAAAATAAGTTTTATTCTGAAGATTAATAATTCCAATAAAATTCAACAATTTTGTAAACAATAATAAAATTTACGCATGGATAGTTTCTCACAATGAAGAGAATAATGTTCAATACAAAATTTTTCCAAAGAACAGATTTGACCACCAAAGACGCAAACTTTTAAAAAAATAATTATTAAATTATTCAATATTAAGCATTAGAATTAAAGCAAACGATATAATATGGCAACAGAATAGAAGTTGATTATTTAAGAATTGGCCAGAAAAGATATTTAGAATACACTTTATTTTGAAAAGTGTTGGGTTGACCATTTTGTCGTTTACTAAAACAATACTTTTTGGGTTTGACTTAAATATATAAATGAATATCTTACATATTTGCCTTAAGTCTTTAAAAATGTACACGTTAGAAACACATATAAAACAACTCTACCGAAAAAGCATTTTCAGATTCTATAAGCGTTTATTTAATAATTGTTAAAGAATCATACTCTATTTGAATATAAGACCACTTTATATTTTCCTTCTGAAAATACTACTCCAAATCTTTTTTTTAACGATTGTATAAAAAAGTATTCTAGTTGCTGATAATTATTTTGTTGTATTTCTGATTTTGAGTAAGGTTTCTTTTTTATAGATAAAGTAGTTGAAGATGTCGGAGGAAAATTGTATTATAGTTGTGTACAAAGCTTACAAAATTCCGGTAAAAAAAATGTGGAATTACCGGTAACAATTTGAAATTAAAATTCCCAATTTATAGACATTGCAATGCCGGATTGTACTCTTGACTGCCATACAACGCTAGCGCGAAGATTTTGAATTTTGATTAATTTAACGTGCATCAACCTACACGCTGGCTGTTTAAAGTAGAATCGACTAGAAAATAAGTCTCAATTGAAATATAGCCTCCACGAGCCAGAGGTTTTCTTTATTTGATTAAAGAATAGTTAAATAAAAATACTTTTCAATTATTTCGTTTGTCATATTTAGTATCAGAACAAAAAGTGTATTTATTTTCCACAGTTTTGTAAGATACACGTATACGAATGCCATTTGTGTCATGTTAGCTTCTAGAAACTCGTTGAGATAATTCTTACAGTTGATTAACAGAATATTGAGTTTAATCAAAAGCGCGAAACCCGTTTAAATGAATACATTTCTTTACAGCCTTGAGACTTTTAAAACTGTATACAAAAAGTATAATAAAAGACATTATTTTTGCTCATATTTCCCATTGATACGAAATGTCATTCACAACCCCGATATAGACAGTAATAAAAACAAAATATTGAAAAAAGACTTACTCTGCTTTCACTGTGTTATTAGCAACAAATAGTTGCAGACATTGAGATAAAAATAAAATGATTTTGCAATGATTGAAAGTAATCTTTAAGGGAAATTGGTGACTCTTTCACATTGAATAATTCCTTCTTAGATGCCCTTTAGAAATTACAAGGAAATCGTTAAAATATACGGGTTCAAAACAACTTGTGTCAAGGTTACAGTGAAAGAAAAATATGGAAATTTAACATCAATCTCGCAGCGGTCTGTAACAATAAGACTGGCTTAGCGTGAGCAGACTTTCATTCATAATATATATATGCATGCATACATATACCCTCATATATATACATTGAATTTACGTTACTGTTTTTAATGAATTTGTAGATATTGATACATTTTATAATAATTAGTTGTGTTTCAGCCATGACTGAGGAACTAAATACTGTAATTCCATGCTTAAAAATTTATTTCACATTAAGACACAAGAGAAAGAGGCAGGGCATCGAGATGGTGGATGGCGCAAAGCAGTATGCGGTGACTCATTTCATTGGTTAATTCAGAAGAGAGAGAGAGAAACTTTCCCTGTTTGGAAAGTTTATGCAGTAATTATTCAGATCACGTGGTATTAGATATAAGGATCTTTAGGTATTTCATTTGCAGACTAGAAGTTCAGTAGTGATTATCCCTATCACTTTAGGGCGTGAGAAAACGCTGAATCATGCAAATTTAGAGCACGTGATTGAATAAATTAAAAGAATTGTATCAGGATATAAAATGAATTTCCCTCTGAGATCGTTTAGAGAGAAGAAATTAGAAAAGTAAATCAAATGTAGTTGTAATAGTCATTGCACACACACGCACGCACACACTTAATTACATCAAAGAACTTTCCGACCAACATCAAATTATAGACACTCCATTTATATTATTTAGAATATTAGAAATAACTTAAAAATGCTTGCATTTTTTAGATGAAACTCGTTGGAGAAGCTAACTTTAAGAAATGATAACGTTACGTTTTAATTATTACTAAGAAATAATTTAAATACATTTGAATGACATTTATTCTAAATATTAATAGATCCTTATGATACAATGTAATAAATTGCAATTATCAAAGTCAATTTATTTGTTTCAGGAAGTCGTAGATTCAAGTTTCTATGGAGTGGATAATAGTTCAATCTGTTAAGCTCTACAATGACGGCCTTCAAAAAGTCAAGAAAAGCTGGGATAAAAGCATAACTTTGGATTATGATCATGTACAAAAGTCTTAAGAATAAATAAATAAAAAAAAAATTAGTTTCTGTACCTATTATTGTTTATCAATAATAGAAACTTACGATACCCAAGGATAATAATTAAAACTGTATGATATTGCGAGTTACACTTCAATACACAGTTTCCTGAAACCAATCAAATCATCATTAATAAATGTAATTTACAATATTATGTGAATAAGGATAAATTAATAGGCAGAAAAGATTTTATTCATATATATCGGTTTTTCCTTAGTATATATATATATATATATATATATATATATATATATATATATATATATTATAATAATAATAATAATAATAATTAAAACTTTATGGTACTCCCTTATGTAATATCTCCCCCAATTTTCTGAATAAAATAACTCCCATAAGGTGTTCCTTTTACACAGTGATACCAAATAGAACTTCCAATTACACATGTTACTAGGAGAAGGAAAAAATTACATATCTATAATAATTTTCTGAATTTTAATGACGCAGAACGCTAAGAATATGTAATATGTGTACTATATGTGTTACAATCACATGAATTTAAAAAAGGTTATTTTTCTATCGGGAGAGAAAAGTTTTCATTTTGGTTCGATACTTTGTTAATAGGCTAATATAATCTTAAGTGATAAATGAAATAGTTTACTGGGAAAAATCTTCAGAATAAAATTATTAAGAAAATTATATCTGAAGGTATACCACTATTAGTTTCAATTTTGATGTTTAATGTGATAGTTATCTCTGTCTCTCTCTCACACACAATACAACACATACACACCTTGCTGGCTTACATGAAAAGCTATTTAATGTTAGTAAAAGTGATCCTGGATTCATAGGCAGAGTTCAGCTCTTTTGTAAATAACACAACTTGTTCTAGTTGAGAGCGTTTTACATTAGAAATTCGCACGCAAACATAGAGCATGCATGCATTGGCGCATGGCACTATCTGGCGAAAGTAGGGATAAACCTAGGGATAAGTGGAGAAATAAACACGAGTATTTATAGGGCTTATCCTCTGACGTCATATAGCATCTTGCAGAAATATTTTGCAAGATCTATGATAGAACGCTGTGCTTAAAATTCATGAGGAAGTTGGTTGGTATACATTTAGTTGGCTTCATCTCACACACTTTCATTAACTAAGAATTTCAAATTAGTTAATGAACAATATTTGTAACCGGTTAAATCGATGTTTCCACAAAATAGCGCTTCTCCAAAAATAAATAAATAAAAAATAAAATAAAAACAACCACAAAATTTCGAATTCTCTTATGATTTTAAAACTAATTTTCGATGCTTTAAACTCAAATGTAGCAGTTTGATGTATCAGCGTTCCAAAAGCTTTGGATAAATGAACTCAACGTATTTTTTTCCCGAGTTCAGTTTTTTTTTTGCTGCATTTTTTAAGGCTTCTTTCTGAACTTAGTAGGAAATCGATAATTCTCTATCAATCAGTCTTAAGTAAAATCCAGAGCCCAATAATGGATTATCTCCCAACTGACAGCTTCCGGTATGGGAGAAAAACGACAGTTGTTTCTTATAAACTATTTTTTTTTTGTACGTTTTGCCTAATTCTAATGGGCTTAGAGATTGAATGTGAAAGAGTAAGTAATTCTATATTAGTCAAAAAAAGTACAGAAATAGTTTATAAATAAATTCTTTTGAAATTATAATTACGTAAACATGTGTGTGCGGGATCGATAATTTTAACTCTTTTTCCGAACGCTTTTTAGTAATAGTTGTAAGTCCCTATTAAGAATTGTTTTTCATTTCTAATTGTTGCAAATTTATATGTTATATATTAAATAGTTAGGTTAAAATCGAGTATAAGTGAGAAACATCATGAAAATTTTAAATGTTATCCTAGCTATGGGATTTTGCAGGAATGTGTTCTGTATTTTGCAGAGCTCCCACCTACAATGAGTTATTGAAAGCTTCATGAATAAATAAAATATAGTGTACTGTTATCGAGATATTAGTGCATCTTTGTTAGCTATAATTGAAATAATTTTAAGTATATTTTAAGATTCAAATTTCTTTCTAGACCGAGTTTTTTTTTATTAATAGAAAGACGATAAACTTTTATATTTAATATTTTTTATTTAATTTAAAGATAAATATCTACACGTCTTTTAACATTATAGCGTGTATTTATAATCTTATTTTGTAGTCAGTACTTGTCTTTCAAATTTCTACACATTGAATTCGAAAATCAATATAAAATTAAAAAAAAAAAAACTATACTGTATCATATAAACTTTTTTGAATATAGATTAACATGTGGCGGTTTCCTACGTCATTTTTGACTGCGGAGCTGTAAGCAGATTTAAAGAAAAGGAGGGAACAATCTTTTCTCCGCGCACTTGCTCCGCAGATTCCAGACCTGTGAAGGTCGAGTTCTAAAGTTGGAATGTTAAAGTTATTATTGTTAAGTTTAAAATAAATGAATAGTTCTTTGCGTCTGTCTCTCGTACTTTTGTCTCTTACAGTTGTTTATCTATCCTACATCATCTGATAGGAAATAATGGGGAATTGATGGTTTTATTAACTCCCCTCCCCATAAGCTGGTGACCCGGACGTGATGAGGACTCCTCTCCCCATAAACATACACAAATTAAAGATTGATTGTGACATTTAAAGATGTTTGATGTTGGTTGGTTTCATTAGCTATAAACAACACGCGAGCTATTGGCGACGGACCTCGTAAATTTGAACCTCGATCAAGTTATGAGGACGACACCTGAGTTGACACCCCTTTCTCCCAATTTCCACACCACGACAACGGAAGAACTTTGAGCCATGACAGATTTAACGTGCATCAGCCCCGGTTACACGGCAGGTCTTTTGTGGCATCAAGGTCCGAACCTTCTACAAAACGAAAAACGTAGGCCGCGAGTCCGCTACTATGACCTTTAAGCTACCGCGACCACATAAAGACATTTGAAAATATTATTTTAAAAATAATTACATATACTCGTAATAGATTAAAACGGGTCTTATCAATTATGTTATGTTGAGAAAATATTGGTTTAAAATTTTTAGTTTTCTGAATTAACATTTAATATTGATCATTAGGGTTTATTTTATTATAAAAGATACTATGCTTTCACACATATATGAGAACTGCAATTACTAATATTTTAATACATTTAATTTCGATTTAAAGTGAACCGAAGTAGCTACGACGTTTTTATTACAGGAAAACGACATTAAAATAAGAGATGAGAGAGAGAGAGAGAGAGAGAGAGAATATCTTCGTTATATGCTGTACTATTTCATCTTACTACCATTTTAGAAATTGATTACTATTGATATAAAAATTGAAATGGATTTTACTAATTTATTAATGCTTTATTCGTGGTTTATAAAGCTACAATGTAAAGCATTTTCCACCTCACAAAATAATGAAGGGAGTTAGTGCAGCTAGCGAAATCATAACAATTTCCTGGAACAATATTTACATTATTGTTATTCAACTAATACAGGAAAACAGCTAAATAAGTAAATTGAACTAAAATTATGGTTTCTAAATTTGCTTCTTATAAAAATTTTAAACGAGTTTGATATTTTCTACCTTTTTATTAATATGAACCGCTTTACTAAAGTATAAGCAAAACATGTTATTGAATCGTAACTCACATCTTTCTCAAATTTCAGGTGCTTGTGTTTTGTATATATTTTATATTATTTATCTTTTGAGATGTGTTATTCAGAAAAAGGTATTAAATTTCATAAATATTATTTTAAGAAATCATGAATCGGAAACAACATGGAAAACAAAAACGTAGCGCTGCAACTAATTTTAAGACATAATGTTTTACAAAAAATAAAAATCAACTTATATAAGAACAACATCTCTTACTTAGGATAATGTCTATGAATTTTCAAAGTATAAAATGATGTACTAAAATAACATCTTCACTAGTCCAATTGGACCCAGCCTTTTAGATATACAAAATTAATAAATGTCTCTAAGCTTTGATGATAAATGTGACAGGCAAGGCTATTTCCCTGGAATTTCAGAGATAAATAGCAGTTTACTAAAACTAATAGTTTCATAGAGTTTATCGTGTTTTTTTCATGTTTGGCATAGAAATTTCTTAGCAAGATGAAAAATATTGATAGAGTTTATATCTATTACTTAATCCCAGAGTTTGATAAATCAATAAAATAAACGTGACCATCGACTTAGAAAATACCATTAACGTGAGATCAACATTGATTAACTGCTTTCTATAGTAGACTATCTAAGACACACTTTTATGAAATTGTATTTTTTCACGCGCGCTTGCTTAATTTGAATAAAGAAAATACTAAATTAAACGCACTAATGTGTAATTCGTATTGATTTTGCTCAATTTTTTGCATATTTTTTTTTCTGGAGAGAATAAATGTTCTAAGATAAAAACAATTATTAAAATTCTAATATAGTCTCTGAATTGTATTTATAAGCATCTTAAATCGTATACGATTCTACCTACAAGTAATTAACACACATTATACGACTAATGACAGCTTTTGACACATAAAGCTAACTAAAGTGTGAAGAAATTTAATGTATGTTTATAAATAAATATTTGAAACAGAAAAATTACTTACTGTGAATACATATTTCTGAAAATGTTTTTGAAAAAAAAACTTGATTATCTGACCTAAACATCTAGAAATGGATGGCTGACTTATAACCTAGAAGGCAACTTACGCTGATATTTTTATCAAGGCCATTCATTGACCTATGTTGTAGTAATTACAATGCTTACATATTTCGCGTACTAAGAGGAATATTTGTCTCAGGCTTGATAATCTGTCCTACATTGTTAAAAATATCTCCAACGCATCAGATAAAAAGGTGAAATGAACGTGATAAAAAAACTTCACTTTTTCCTTCTAAATTATTATGCGTTTTAATAAACACGAATTTTTTTTTCTGTGGGAACTTCAAGAATTACTTCATCACGTGTTCTGGAGGGTGTACAATGTTTACCTGAAACTTTATTTGTCATACTATTTAATTAACTTGATTAACCTTTTCAGTTTTATATTTCCTCGTTGATGTTTACGTCGGTGAAGTGTCCTACATTTCACTGATTGGTAGGCGGGGAATGCAAATCTCGGTTGAGATGAGATGGTTCAAACTCAGTTATAACTTAACGAATTTTTTTTCAAATTTATATTCTCAACTTTCACGGTTTTATTTTAAAATACTACTTATTTCATTTTGAATCCATTAAATTTTTCATATGTTCCAAATTTCTTAGCTTTTACTTTTATTCCAACATTCAATTTTGCATATTAAAGTAAAAAAAAAATAGTTATCATGGAGTACTTCTAAATTTTAAAGAAGTAGTAGAATAAATTAGTTTACGAGATATCATCACACGAACCTTTATAAAAATTAAGTCTTTTTCTTAGATGAAAATACTTTCAATTTTGAGTCCCGTTTTTGAGATATAAGGAAAGACAGCCTTACATCTCCAGTGAAAAAAATTTTCTAAATGACTATGATGGAAAAACTGGATTTAAACTTAGAAAATGTTTAATTTTTGAAACTGTGAAGGAAAACTTTTGAAATTATATTCCGAACTCGCATAAAACAGAAGCAGTATATATATATATATATATATATATATATATATATGTGTGTGTGTGTGTGTGTGTATGTATTATTTCAGAGGATATTTTTTTGTTGAAAATAAAATTGTTGTAAACAATTTTATTTGAAAGAAGTTTACAAAAATGATATTTATTAAATACAATTTTATAGCTAAGGTGGGTTTTAACTAGTTATAAAATTAATAGTAGAATTGTTTTTGTATGAACTGATATAACTTATACAAAATATAACATGTAATATTATATCTAATATTTTATTTTAATGGACATATTTTGTTGAAAATAAAACGAAAATAAAATTGTTGTAAATAAGTTCATTAGAAAGTTTACAAGAAAGGTATTTAAAATCAAACTTTATTACTGAGATGATTGTATTTATTAACAAATCATACAAAAACAATTGTATTTATTGACGTAATAATACAATTGTTTTTGTATGAATTAATATAATTCTCCTTTCTGTTATATCATCATGGCGACAATAAATGGAAAGGAAAACTGAAAAGTTTCAGAGAGGATTTTGAAGCGATATCCTAACCATACATATTCTGCGTTACTATATTACTAATATTATGGAATGAAAATTAATGTACTCATATATCCCAAAAAATTCTTGAGTAGTCATTTATAGTGAAAATAATTTTTGTTGTACTTGACTTGTATAAATTGAATGAATCCTTTGAATCACTCCCAATTACTATTTTCTTGTAGTTAACGAGATTTAAATCTAAAACTTAAATTCATTTAATAATCATGTATGATACCTAAGCGATGGAAAAATATAAGAACAGAGCCAATCTCGAAATCAAAAAAATATTTACTTAAACTTGACTTCACTACCAAAAACATACCTTTTTATTCTCCAATTTTCCACCACATAGTTCTGACCCATTCTTCAATCTCTATTAGATAAATATTTATTGGACAATCACCAAACGATTTTTATATACCCAAAAAGGCAAACATTAGAAGTCGGTTTACCACAAGCCGAACTATTCTGAAGCAAATATTTGCTTTCAAAAATATCCTCTTTTCCATGAGCTTGAATAGAATTTGAAAACAAACGATTTCCTGCGCTATTTTGCCTTCATGTTGAGGAAGACTATTTCTCAAAATGTTCCAGACATTCGATGGAATCACGTGCACATGTAACAACAACCGAGGCTCAGTACAAGTAGTAAGGACAAGTTAAGCTGAGTCAATATGGAACTGTCTGCAAATCGGGAACATTTCGATCCGAACGTCGTGCGTGTAAAGGTATATCTACACGATTTATGATTAAAATTAGATCATGCAGGAATTGAATGATTATTATAGGTATTTGAATGAAAACAACCATATCCTATTAGAGAGTTTTCGGGATTTGATTTTTGGTTGTGATCTGATTTTGTTCAAATAATATTGTGTTGAAGCTAAGAAAATGAATGAATTTTGAGCTAATATTACGATGCAAATGACCCATTGTGTGAAGCTGCAGTAAGTCAATGTTAAGAATACGAACCTCGTAAGCGGCGATTTCAATTTTATTCGATGCTGTCAAGTCGAATAATGAGAGCTTTTACTTCATGTTAATAGGACGAATGCGGAAATTAGAAAATTAGTGAACCAGCTCGGATAACATTTTTATCATTCAACTGCGGCTAAAATTTTTGAAGTACATCGCCAAAAGCTTTAATGAAGCCTTGGAGCAGGAATTCTTTATTTTTTTTAGTTGCTTTTATCTTTTTCATTAGCAAAGGGGAAAAAAGTTATAGGTAAAAATTTCCCATCTTAAAACCCTTAAATAATGCTACACAAAAAATGAAATTAAATACCAGACTAGTTAAGTACAACGATAAACAACTAAGCCAACGAAAACTATTCAGTAGTCATGCATGTACTTTTTATAAAATATATTAAATAAGAATTAAGATCCTGCGAGGATTTGATAATAAAATATTTATTCTCATTTAATAATTTTGGAGTCAATATGAAAGTTATTGTTTTATATCTAGAATTAAATCGTTAAGATATGTTATTATATTCATGATATAATTCATATTATCCGATACAATTCACATTAATAAATCTGATATAATTCATATTATTGTAGTTTATTGTTAAGATTTATAAAAAGAGGAAGGTAAAATATAATTAGAAATTTTTCTGAGTATAAAGATGTGACGTGTGATGTAAGATGATTTTGATAAAATTGGGCTTAAGGCTCCCGTCTACCTACCGTTTTGAATTCGGGGACGTAATGTTAATTCTATGGAATTTCGACTTTGATTCTCAAATCCTTACTATTTGATCTATTTGAATGCAATAAAGTGCATCTGAAAGAGCTAAAAATAATGAATGCTTCTGTGGAATTCCTTTTTCCCTCCAATTTTTAAAAATATTTAAGAATATTTTTTAAAGACTGCAAAACTCGCAAACGAATTATTAAAATAGGGGTAAAAATATTTTTAAGAATCGAAGGAAAAAAGTAATTCCACAGAAGCATTCATTTTTTTTGCTTTCAGATGCACTTTATTATATTCAAATAGATCAAATAGTAAGTATGTGAGATTTAAAGTCGAACTTTCATAGGATTAACAATAAGCTAACGAAATCAAAATGGCGGGTAGACAGGAGCGTTAAGGCTTATTACAGGCAGTAGACAGGAGCATTAAGTTCATTGAAGAACGGAAAGCTTTCAAATGAATCATTAAAATATTGGTAAAAATATTCTTTTAAAAATTGGAAGAAAAAAGTAATTCCGCAGATGCATTCATTATTTTTTTCTCTTTCGGATGCACTTCATTGTATTCAAATAGATCAAATAGTAAAGATGTGAGAATTAAAGTCGAAATTCCATAGGATTAACATTACGTCCACGAAATCAAAATGGTGGGTAGAAGGGAGCCTACATTCAAGGGGTCCTTGGATTGCAGGTTTCGACGAGGGCGATGTTAATTTAAATCACATTTGGCACTTATCCAACATTGTTAAAGGTAAAAAAATTTTTTTTTATGACAAATGACGCGAGATAGACATATATTTGTCACCAACAAAGATAAATCTAGGAGTTTTCTATGATAACGCATGTTTTTCTTAATTTAATTTCCGTCATTTGATATTTTATTCTAATTAAACCGCATACAGTTTACTTTGGAAATCTTTTTTTGAAAGAACACCTAGTGTTTGGGTTTATTCTGGGAGTAAGGACCCAGTAAGTGCCCTTTTGAGCAGAGCTAGAATCCAAGAGATCCGTAGTAGATTATGATGTATATAAAGCAGGAAGTTTGAAGATGATGAGGGGTGAGTGAGGAAAGGTTAGCGTGAATGGGGGAGTAATCGGATGAATAGAAACGATTTTTTCTATAAAAGACATTTGAAAGAAAATTAAATTACGTTAAGATCATTAAAATTGTTATAAAATTCAATCACTTTTCTTAAAGCCATTGAGTGCGGTTTATTTTATTTACGTCAACGCTAAGTCCAAGAAAAAAAACCTACAGAATTTTGAGAAAGTTTGATTTTGTTTTAGAGGATTTGTAAAAACTAAAGTCGTCTTTAAATTTACTTATAAAATTTTGCTAAAAATATCTTTTGAACAAAAAGAAAGAAAAAAATTAAAATGAAGGCTGTAAGATATGAAAACGAATATCATCTGACTTATTCACCAAGTTCATAACCTCTAATGCGTAAAACATATAAAATCGTATTTTGATTTATAGAGATTAAATTATCGAGGTACGAAATTATGAGAATCAAAAGCGAAAAATGATTTTGCTCAAGAGGATTTTTTTAAGCCTTGGATTGCTGTAATAGTACTCAAACTGAAGTTATAACAAACATTAATTCACAGAACGGCATCGGATTTGTAAGGTTTCAGAGAACAATAAAGTAGATATTATTTAGTTTCTTAATGATTTGCACTGCTTAAATCAGCTCAACTTATTTGACTCAACACATGGCACATAAACGTGCTACTGTGTCACCTAGACAACGAGTGTTCACTTCTTGTTATCAAATGCCTTTCACGCGATTTAAAATAAAATATTTGTAAGCATTGAATATTTAATTAGTCTGATAGAATACATGGTCCATGCACATCAACAATAAAAGTGAAATGAAATGAAGTAGGTATCTTTTCAGTTAGCTCAGCTGTGTCTTCTATAGCTGTCAAAGTGTTAAATGCTTAGTTTCTTTTTTACTTCCAATGATTTATCATTGTTCTTTATAAATCAAAAATTTCTGTTTTTAATTAATACAACAACTTCCTTGTTCATATTTCTCATACTCTAAGTTTAATATAAAGCACCAAAGTTTGTGTTCCTTGGACGTTTTGTTAGTTAAAAATTAAAAAAACGTCCAAGGAACACAGATACAAAAAGTACGAATTTTGCATTTTAAGGAGTTTTATATTATTCGGAAGATTGAATAAAATAACTCAAATATGTGATGCAGCTAAGATGTAACTAGAGATACTATAATAAAGTATAATGTAAATATTGATGTGTAGAACACGGTTTTTTTAAATTCAAATGATGTTTATTTTTCCTCTGATATTCGCAGTGCTAATTTTTTTTGAAGAAAAAGCAAAAAATTGTTTCAGAGATTAAAAATTAAAAATGCAAGTGATGTAAATGCTTCAACAGCGAAATATCTTTAATCCGATTTCGTGTTAAAAAGGAAGGAAAGAAAGGATTATGTAAATAGTTTTCATCAAATTTTTTTTTTCTTTCGTAATAATATTTAATACGTAAATTATTATCTTTTTCGTATTATAAGTTACGTTTGATGAATTACACAATAAGTAAACATATTTAATTCAATTTTACTAAAATAGTAAATTAAATTAAACTGAATGATGAAAAGCATTTGTGTTTTCAAAAAATTAGTGTAAGAAACACAATTTTCGTCCCCCGAGAAAATTTTAAATAGTATTAACAATATTTTAATGAAAGAAAAAAGTTCGAATTGCAGCATTTTTGAATTATTAAGATTAATAAACAATTTTATAATGAGAGGTATCAATTTCGATAAAGGATTATGGAATATTATTTCGAAAAATAGAATATTTTCTAAATGTGTTTCTTTTAAAATTATTAAGAGTAAACACATTATCAATGAGATAATTAAGACGAAATCATAAATAAAATCGTTACATATATATATGTATAAATTTTATTTTCTTTTGAACAAAACTGACAAGTTATTTTGGAAAAGCACATGATGATGATTCTGAATGCAATGATAAATATAACTCACAATCTTGTATCTGTTCAAAAGTATTTGATTCTGTTAATTTACATATTAGCAGAAGAGAGATATTCAATGAAAGTTATTTAAATACTATATATAAATTAAAAAAAAGCATTAAATAATAGTATTATAGCTGTGAATTTATTAACTTTAACTGGAAATGCTATTAATATTAAATTTAACATAATTAATCAAATTAAGAAAGAAGCATCATTCTAAATAAGTAACTGAAAGCTTAAAAATTAAGATACATATTAAAAAATTAAGAAACTCTTTTGTATAAGTTTTAGTTTGAGGCGATAGTGACGACAGTTTATGAAATATGTATAGTGCCTGACAGTCTTAAGCCTGTTACGACATTAAATATATTATACTTTATTATTTTGCTTTTCTTTTCACCAAAAAATAAAATATTGAAGAACTAAAAAAATAAAATATTGATAAATTGTAAAAAGCCTAAATAAATTGGTTTTTTAAATAATGTGTCA
>BMAW01083816.1:437740-458308 GCA_019974015.1 Nephila pilipes
TTTGTAGGAGGGATTTTACGGTATGTTTTGAAATATCATCTAAATATATATGATGATAATAGGCGAAAGGCATTTGTCACCTA
This sequence comes from Nephila pilipes, assembly GCA_019974015.1. Classification (NCBI taxonomy): domain Eukaryota; kingdom Metazoa; phylum Arthropoda; class Arachnida; order Araneae; family Nephilidae; genus Nephila; species Nephila pilipes. The sequence goes on from BMAW01083816.1 coordinate 437,824, forward strand.
AGAAAGGTATATATACGTCTCTTTTTTATTTTCCTACTCATCCACACGAGGATTCCTCGTCTTTGCACCATTTTATTTGCATCTTCTATCCTTATTCGACCTGACGATCTTTGGTCATATCAAGTGTCGAACCCTCTATTCGATTCGGTCTTCTCGCAACCTTAGCATTTTGTAATCGATGTGGAATATAGTATTCGAATATTTTTCATTTGAATATTTTACTCTGATATTCCATTTTATTTTAAATAAAATGCTGAAGTTAGTGAAAACATGCAGAACTTTTTTATGTCAAGCACTGACGGTCTATTAATATGTCCTCTTTTTGAGGATATAAGGCAGGGGATGATAAGACATGTCGATTTCCTTTCTTGTAGTCTTATCTTTCAGCCAATAAAAATATTTTACTGCCGAGGAGAAATAATAAATTAGAGCGCAAGTGACAATAAAAGTATTAATTTCGTTTATAATAAAGCATTCTTTATGGCTGATAAAATGATTTAATAGGAATTTAAAATTAAGAATTTTTTCCCCTTAATTTGTTCGTGTATACAGCTCTAAGAAAATACTTTTCATTGTATTTCAAATTTTATTCTCTAAATTTAGGTGAAATTGTGTATGCTTAGTTTGTGTGATTAATGTCGAATTAGAATTAAATCCCGAATAATGGGGGAGGGGAGCACACTTTATTATTTAATTGATAGTTAAAGTATTTTTAAGAACATTATCGATTTTCACTCTATGCACAGCCACTACAAAAGAAAGTAAAATAGGAATACAACTTTAAAAAACTTAGAAATTGAATTTATTGTTTAAGAACATAAAACAGCTCTCTTAAGGCTCTCGTCATTTTGAAGGTCATTTTGAGGTCGTGAACGTAACGTTAATCTCATAGAATTTCTCTTATCATCCTCACATCTTTACTATTTGATCTATTTGAATGCAAAAAAGTGAATCTGAAAGAGCAAAAAATAATGAAGATTTCTGCGAATTTACATTTTCCCTCCGATTTTCAAAAATATTTCTATCCCCATTTTAATGATTCGTTTGTAGGTTTTCCGGTCTTTAAAATATATTCCAAAATCGGGTAAAACATTTAATGCCACAGGAACCTGTTATTTTTTGCTCTTTCATATGCACATCATGGCATTCCAAAGATAAAATAGTACAAATTTGAGAACGGTTGTAGTAATTGCATATGATCAATATTACATTCACGAAATCAAAATGACCAGTAGACGGGATCTTTTAGAAAGGGATGTAGTATTCGCAGTATTTATGCGATGTTATAAGGCAAATTAAATCATTTTCTTGAACTTATTTATTATAACTATTTTAGCGTCAATGATTAATTGACAAATATAATATTTAATCATATTTTTGTTTTTATTTTGATTTTTAGACTTAAAAGTGGTTTCTGAGGGAAGTTAAATGTTTCATTTTCATTGAGAAAAATTTCTTTGAATAGTACAATTAATGCAAATATTAAGAATAAAATAGTACAAAATTTAATAGTACCATAATACACTGAATAAAAACGACATCATATAGACACTAATTTGTGCTTTTATGTCATACAAAGTAATTTAAAATATATTAAATTAACTTACAGCAAGTAGCAGAATAACTATATAATTACGAAAAGAATAACATAATTTCTAAACGTGCATTTGTTTATTAATTCTGTTAAAAAGTATTTTAAAAAGAAATAGAGATTGTCTGCTGAAGAACTTTGTAATAAAATACAAAATAAAATAATTAAAGTATTACTTCTTTATTTTTAAAGTTAACATTAAAGTTAACTCGCTATTTTTATTTTAATAATCATCTTTATTATTAGATTAAGAATTAAAGTGACTTGCTCTAAATTTGAATTAAATGCATTTTTTTTCAGTTCTGACAGAGCAAAAATATTTTGAATGTCACTGCTTAAAATTCGTATCTATTTTCATATTTATTCGTTAGGATTTATTATATATTAGATAAAGTTTATCATTTCTTTTCTGCAGAAATAGTGTACATGTATAAAGCAGTAAATCTCGGAATCATATATGCACATTTCACAATAACCAATAATTCATTATACGCATATCTTAAAAATATACAAATAAGTTTACATTTATGTATATGTTTTTCATTTTTGTCTATTTAAAATTCAAATCAACGAAAAAATTTTTAACCATATAAAATCAGAGTTTGTTCTCAACATTGATTTTATTGTATGGGATTTTAGAATTTCGATACTACCATGCATATAAATGCTGGATAATTACGAACTGAATTTAAAGTTATTTCAAACATTAAGGAATAAAAATAAAGTAAAAGTAAATCCGAAGTGCATCTTGTTTTTGGACTACATGGCTGCCTGACTTATCTGTTTTTAGAACTGGTTCAGCTGTCCAAAGAACCACTTTCACTCTTTTATGTAAAGTGGTTTTCCGCAATTTTCATTTTCTTTCCCGGAATAGAAACTTTTGAGGAAAATGTGGACAGGTATGAAATCTCCAATTTACATTTCCATTCAAAAATTCAATTTCTCTTAAGAACGAAGATATATAAAAAAAGAAAATAATAATGTTTTTTTTTTTTTTTTAAATATCTTGTTTCATTTTTCTCCCTGTTTTGTCCCCTGAAAGCTGTTTTTATTTTTCCGAGGTTATAAATTTGTGGAAGGAGTAGACAAAAAAAAAAATTCTCAGTAAAAAAAAAAGGTTATTTTAGCAATACTTTAATTTTAATTACTTCAAATATTAATCTTCTAAAAATGCATAGAATATCACATTAAATCTTATAGACCGTATTTATTTATAAATTTAATTGCAGATATAATTATATACATGATAATACATTATTTTTTGCATAAAATAATATATTTAGATTAAAGTAACGAAGTTATTTTTATTTTTAAAGATATTTTGAATATATGAATATATATGATTTTAATGTAACAATATTTGAAACGGAACCCTTTTCCTGCATAATAATTGATATAAAAGTACATTATATCATACAGAAAATATATTAGCACAGTTAATAAGATGGAATTAAAAATGATAGTTTCAAATTCCTGTTTTTCATTTAATATAGACTGAATCTCATTTTGACACCTTCGCAGTTAGCGACACAATGTGGATTATTTAACCAGATGGTTCTCAGTATTATTAATCAGTGTCAAATATTTTACTATCTACATTATGCAATAATTTTCAATATGATGTACAATACCTGCAAATTTTATTTAGCCATTTTTATATTCAGTTTAAAAAAAATTAGAGTTTTCATAGGTATATGAAAAATTACTGCAATATAACACAATATACTTTTATAAACGTTTTTCTATACAAAATTCTTTTATAAATTTTCGAAATATGGATATAAATAGAAAAAAAAAGGTAACGCAACTTTTTTACGAGAATACATAAAACATAATTATATTTGATTTTAGCCAACATTCTAAAAACTGAGTATAAGTAAAATATAGAACATATAACGAAATAAATTCAGATTATAATGAACCATAAGCTACAATGGGAAAATATTTTTATAAAAATATTACACAAAGTTTCTTCAAATAAAATTTTAAAAGAAATGATAATATACACATATATTTTTCGCGGAATTCTAAAATTGCATATAATAAGGCGAAACACTATTCTTTGCAAGCGTAATTTTAAGTACTTATTTTGAAATAACTTTTTTAAGTAAAAAAGCAGACGATTTATATTTTAATAGAATTCTTCTAACAACACAGACGATAAGATAAAAAGAAAACTACAACTAATCACAACAACAGTTCCAGACTGAAATAATGATGTAATTAATATTTTAAAAAAGAATATTGAAGCAGGATATTTTTTTTGCTATGTTAAGTATTGATCCTCGCTTGTTTTTAAAAATAATGGTTGCACGAAGGAAATTAAATACAGATAAGCATAACAAGTATTGACAATAATTTAAAGCTCGCCTTTTTTTTTCTCCTTCTGAGAAGCAACAAATTAAATTTGACTCTAAGCAAAGGGATATTATTTAAAAATAAAGTTTACATATTTTTTTCCAATAGGGCTTAGTTTTGCAAGTTTTTTTAAAATATTTTTTTTCTAGAAAATTTATTTTTGTTTTGAATGCTTTGAAGCTTTTATAATTTTATAATGTCTTTTCGATAGTTTTTTTTCCCACAAAACATACACGTTTAACTAAAGGGATCGCTATTTTTAAGTTATAGATTACAGCTATAGTTTACATACGTTATTATTAATTACGAAAGCAATTAATTCTCTCTCAATGGTGTGAAATATTTTCAGTACGGTATCCAAACATTTAAGTAAAGGGGAAAATCAACTTTTTTGAAAACCGTGAAAATATGTTTTATAATTATTCAAAATAAATAAAATTCAAAGAAATATGATAATATGATAAGAAATGTCGTAAGTGTTTAGTATTAGTAAACTCTTTAATAATTTCATATTGGTGAAACTTTCTAACTGGGGACTTTTTTTTAATTTGTACTAATATTTCCTTGAGTAATGTTATTTAATTTCCTCAAACAACAAACTGGTTATTTATGAGTTTTTGAAAAATAAATTGCTTCAGTGATTGTGTCAAATTCGACAATCAAAAGGGTAAAAATGACATCCCTAGGATAGTTATTAACACACTCAAAGCGCACGTGCTTGTCGAGATTCTTCCTCATAATCAAGTATTGCGAAAACTAAAAACTTTATTGATTTTCTAATTATTACTACAGGAAGAAAACTATAGCTTAAGGCTTATAAATTACGTCATGCAATTATGTCTGCTTCAGAATTAACATATTAATTTGTTTATGTCTCTTAACAATACTTTCCTTTTACATAAAAATGTTTTATCCATTTGAAAATCGGTAAAATAAGTAACGATTTGTTGTACACTACAACCATGGATTCTGCGTTTACTAGCAATGACGGATTGAACATCAAAGGTAGAGTAAGATAAAAAAGTATTCAAACAAAAAAAAAAAAGAAACACCGTTTTATATTTATCATCCCTTAGAATTTTCAAAAAAAAATATTACATATAAAAATTGCATTCTTTAAACTCTCCTCTGATACAGAAGTAAAAATTACATTATTCCAAATGAAACGGAAGAAAAATTTTTATTTTCAAGCGAAAGCTTAACAATGTATTCAAAGTCATAACTATAGGTTGAATAAATATATTTATCTTTTAAATAATTAATAATTTATTAACTATTTTTAACAATTACATTCTTATCATATCTGTTTATGTTATTATATATATATATATAGTTCATAAATATTGATATATATTCAGTCACACACACACACATAATTGTAATAGATTAACTATAAATTAAAGAATTAAAAGGCTTTAAATTTTTTATAAGCAGAATTTAGACACAAATTCATAAGATTGCATAATAAATATCTAAATAATTATCCAATAATAAATTACCCAACTATAGCCAAATAAAATTTAACTATATTAAATATGTAAAAATAAAACCAGCAATTGAAAATATTTCATTTCTACAATGATGTCAATAAATAAAAACACAATCTAAACGTACGAACTATAAATTAAGAAACATGAAAAATGAAGCAGCAAAATCAAAACAGAAGATAAAGCAAATTAAAATGATGTGTCAAGAATGGGAATAAGGATGTGTGTTTATGCGAGTGTTGGATACAAACCTACACACATCATTATAACAAAATGGTCAAAACTAAAATCGAGCTAAAGTCCTCAATGAAAAAGAAATTTAACCAAGAAATAAAAGAAAGAATGAACTAAATTATCAAAACTCATTATACCCAAATTTAAGGTATCCATTAAAATAAAAATATTTATATTTACGCACTTTGTTAAATACATGAAACTCTTATCTATCTCAAATACATAACCTTTAAATCTGATAAAGCAAGTGACTACTTTTTACCGCCAAAATTCTTCATTCATTGATTGATTTTATGAAACAAGAATCGAATTTACGAGTTCTACTAAACTAATAATATGAAATAAATCCATTATCACAAGAAAAATACATATTCGAAAAAAATTTAATGTAACAAATTAGTGTTCTTATAAATAAATTTAAATTCAAAACAAAAATTCATTTTACAAATTTATGATCAACCTGTTCTGTGACATTTAGTACTAAGATTTAAATGAAAATAAAAAGATAAAAATAATAAACGAATACAAATCATAAAGCCAAGATTTACAACTATAAAAGTATATACATTATTACAGATAATTATTTTCTAGAAAGTGACACACACACGCACACGCACGCACACGCACACGCACACACTCGCACCGCAATTACGGCACACACACACACACACACAGACAGAGAGAGAGAGAGAATTTGATATTTGTATGTGTCCAATGAAAAACTAAAATACAAATTATAACTACTAAAACATTGTTTAAAACTTTTAATAGAATTAAAAAACCAAAAAAAATTACCGTATTAACTGAAACAAATTTGTACGTTATCAAATCAACCTAAAAGTCAAATTAAAATATTAAATTAAGAAATAAACGAAATATTCTGATGAAACTAAGTCAAATATTTACTTAAATTCAATTACACAAATAATACTAATTCAATTCAAATATAGCCCTTTAATTAAAAATTGCAACCCATTTAATAACTAAGTAACTTTCAACAACAGAACAAGTATCAAGAGAAAAGAATTATAGTAACATTACGATTAATGATAATAATTTTTAAATATGTATTTAAAATTTACTTTCATGCAACTTATGGAAACCTTTTTATAATTATTAGTTTTTAAAAATAGAACTTTATACTTAAATATTATGAGGTATAATATAATTAAAAATGTTGTTTCTAAAATAGAAATACATATTCAACTTTTCCAGATAGCTATACCTTATTAATGTTAAATTTAAAATTCTCTATCGTATCAAGAATATAACTATTATTTTTTTTTTATAATTTTCGATTGTATGTCAAAATTTTCAGTTTTATGTTTACTATTATTAATAAATTTAAGTACGTAAGATAATAAAATGTCAGGTTTATCTTCAGAATGATTATTATAATTGAAAACAAGTACCTCATCTATATATCTAAAGTAATAAAATTGTTTTTAATTATATAATTTTGTTGAGAGTAATATAAGAAAATATTCGCGAAACTATTTTTGACAGGTCCACCTTGTGGAACGCCTTTATTTCATTACAAAGTTTTAGTTATAATTATAATAGTTGTCTCTAAGTACAATATTTACTAATGAATTAAAATTTTCAAAAGAAATAATATCTTTAATACTATGATTCTTAAAAGTAATTAATTGTGCCTAGTAAATTATTAAATAATTAATATTCCCTAGTGTGTATTATATTATTTACTAGATCATCTATGTTTTTATAACTGAAGGTTTTCTTAAAATCATAATTATAAATAAGAAATATATTTTTGTCTTTTACATTCATAGTAATATCTAAGCTATTTTTAATGATAGCAGTTTTATTAAATTTATTAATAGTATCTTGTAATATTTTTTGTAATATAAGTATTATATCTATTAAAGAATGCTCTAAATTTAATGAGGTTTTATGAAATTTTGAAATAATAAGGATCTGAGAATATTTGATATTGTTTATTTGTAGTCCTCTTTCTTATAACGCGCTGTAGCTCTATTATTAATTTGATGGTCAGTAAATTATTTTTTAAATAAGCATTGTCCACTTCTAAATATTTATTAATAATTAAATAATAATAATATTTGCAAATAATTGCATAATTTATTTATGAATATTTTGTCAACGTAACAAATAATAGTTTTAAGTGAGTTTTTGATTAGTTTTTATTTCATTTATTTTTATACTGTCTTAAAGTTTCTATTATTAATATCTTTATAAATGTACTTGTATTTATTAAATGCTGCTAAGGTAATATATATATATATATATATATATATATATATATATATATATATATATCTATATATATAACAGCAAGATTATAGATAAAATTATATTATCTTCATTATAAATCCTACTCATAATTAATTCGTTATTATTAGAGATCCTATTCCTGAATCCTATGCCCTTATACATCAAAGATTTTACCTTTTACATTGCTTAAACCTCTTGTAAAGATAAGTTTCCGCATAATAGTGTATTTATATATACTTTTATGAGAAATATATAGCTTGTTATCCTGTAAAAACTGTGCGCAAAGTGGATCGAGAAAAGAAGATAACCATCTATTCAATCCTAAGCATAAATGGACAGTTTAAATCACTATAACATCCATTTTAATTTTTCATGAATGAAGTTTTACCTAATTATATGTCTTTCATTAAGGTTATATGTCTATATATGTGTGTATTTGCTATAGATATTTGAAAATGCCTTTTGTCATGAAAAATTTAATTGTTATCTGTATGAAAATATAATGATTTAAATTTTAGCTACTCATAATTTAAGAAAGTCATTTGTTTTTTTTCTAAATTAAGGACAGATTCATAGCCTTTGGACATTACAGGCATCGATTATTCTGCAGAGGATTTTTTCATAAAGTTACTAAACGAAGAATGCGTGTCAAACGCTTTGACATTATTAATCGAATTTTACGGGGATAATCTTTCATACCGAGAAGACTCAAAGGAGCGCTATAAGTCAGTGATGTCGAAATCCTCTCAGTAAGACATACAACAAATTTTGTTCACTCAGAACATTAAATGAACAACATACGTCAAAGTTTCCGACATTATTAATCGAATTTTGGACAGATAGTTATTACGTTATTTTATTTCTGTACCAAGAATACCCAAACAAATGGCATAATTCACGTGGAATGTCATCATCTAACATTGAGCGTAATATGTTATAAGGATTTCTTTTGTTTCCTTTCTTCTATCAAAGCATGAATCACAATCACATGCTGTATAATTGTCATTGATATAAATGTTTTTGTTGGATTTCTTGTGAATTGCCCTAGTTTGTGCAGTACATATTACATGTGCATCATATACTACAATAAGCAATATTAATGGAATAGTTATGGAACAATATATTATGGGATTGCAGAGTAATATGTTAACTAGAATGATACAACAACCATAAGTTATTTTAATAACGGAGACATACTATTAAAAGTGTTTGGGACGAAACAGAAGCAATGTATAACAAAAATGTATGTATAATAAAAATAAGTTTTTCAATAAAATATCATTATCTCCTTTTTTTGGCCTCGATAAATATTATTACATTTTAAAACATAATTTAAGGTTCATTTAAAATTTAAAAAGAAGGAAGCACAATAGATAAAAAAAAAAAAACATTTTGTTTCTTAAAAAGTATAATTTTCTGCACATAAAATAAAATTTAAGGGAAAGACTTAATTTATGCTTTAGCTATTTCTACTTAGGACTTGATAACTGTTAATTATAAACTTTATAAAATGTTTAAATAATTCTATTATTGAGAGTAAATGAACTGATGAAAAATATGCAATATACGCAAATTTAGAATTGCTAGTATAGGGCACGTAGAGAGAAAATCTCTCAAAACTAGTCCAGAAGAACCACTACTTAAATTATTGTAATACAACACCTGTTCAATGCAATTCCATCTATATTTTACCTACATTTAATATAGTATCAGTGTAACTTTCAGGAACGAATTCAACGCAAAACGCATTCTACAAAAATTTCGTGAAAAGGGATCTTAGACACTTATTATAGTTTAAGCAAAAACTTAAGCCACAATAGCTCATTGTCCATAGGATCTCGATTTTCGCAGCCAGCGATGTTTTAGACGAAGCCTGGCCAATCCGCGGAGCTTGGTCATCTGGATAAAGATTTAAACTTTTATTGTACATAAATGTACCTAAGAACATTCCACCTTAAGTCGTTCATTTCATACCCTACTACCAAGGGAATATCTCACAACCTGAATCAATATTTATCACAATTTTCTCCAATCTTGTTCCGAAACTATTACAAAGTTCGTTTTGCGGAAGAGCGGAAGGGAAGAAGGGGTGGGTGCATTAGTGCATTACTAGAGGCAGTGAGGGAATGCGACACACGAAATAGTAGAAGCCAGTCTGTCTGCCGCAAGTCTAATATATTAAACGCAAAAGCGAATTGTTCCAGAGAGACTGACTGCTCAGTATTTTTTGATCGTTAATAATATCGCTCCTGCGTTATGTTGTAACTGCAGGATAGTTTTAAAATTGTATTGTGTGTTAATATATTTAATTCAATAAAACGTAATTTCCTTTAATTTATAGCAGAATGTTCTTCATTTCTCTAATGAGGCTTTGGAGGATTAGTCACTTCCTAAGACTCGAAAGGTAAAAGTTGTAGTAGTTTTTAATGTAAGGATTTAAATTGACTTCGAATTCATCACTTGCGCGCACACACACACGCACGCATATAATGCGGCCCGCCTTAATAAAATGTGCTTCAAAAAGAGGTTTTTGGGTTGGACAGGCCTGTTTTAGACAAATCATAGCTCAAATACTGGATAAACTGAAGTATATCACATCAATATATATATATATATATATCATAATTATGCTTGCTACTTTAATTCGGCTGAAATTGAATCGACCTTTTTTATTGTTCTTTATATGATGCGATATTGATGTTTGGTGCGTCTGGTACCAATCCGGATACGTACCCTATATCTAACCACTGCACGGAATTGGGAAATCCCTGAGAAAAAACAAGCGGCCCAAGTAATTAAGTGACCCTGGTCGTGAATTTCATAACTTTCGAAATTCAAATCTAACCAATCAGACCTATATGTGATTTATGTTTAAAACCTGTATGGAATATATATTGTAGAGCTCAGCAGACTGAACTCTAATCTTTTCCATACTGCTGCTATAATTTACGGCCTCCTGAAACCGGAAAATCCTACAAAAACAGCTATGATTAATAGCATGATAGGATTTCGAATTTCTGGGCGAGCAATGTTATAGACGAATCGTAATTCTAATCCTGGTTAAATTAAAGTTATTATGAGAAAATTGGACTTTATTATTCAATTTGAAATCTACTTTTTTAAAACAATTCAACAAAATTTTCGAATTCGAGCAATTTTTACGCATGGATGAGAACTAAATTGTGGTCAATTGCATAACCGATCAGAACATATGAATTATTCTTTTGATCAAGACGAATGTAATTGTTATGACAACAAGATGAGTAAATAGGAAAACCGTCAAGAAAACAAGTAAATGAAACATTCCAAACTAGCCGACATGAAATTAGATTTATTCTAAATGTTCATGAACAAATATTTATTTCTTAGTTAGAATATAAAAGGGTATTACTTTGAAACGCCTTTATTTAAATATTATATTAAAAAGGACGATAGGAGTTGCTTTGTCCAAAAAAAAGTAAACATCTAGTTTAATGTTCGCAAATTTGTGAATTTTATATTTGCGCATTTTTTAAGATAAATTTCATTGCAAATTAATGTATTAGTTTTCTTTATCCGTAAAAATGAGCTACACGCAATTGGCGTAGTAAGAGAAGGATGAAAACAATTTTAAAATGTGTTTCGGTATATCGGTAACTGTGTTAATCTTCACTCACACACAGATTTTTCGTGAAGAAAATTTCGAGGATCTAAGAATTCTTAGGACTGTAAAACATCTACACATTTTAATAAAAAATCACCTCGTGACATGGCGAGACTTTGCAAAAAAAATTCCTCATTAAAGGATGTGTGTGGGTACGCGAGAAAAATATGACACACATTATATATTTCAATATAAAAATAATTAATGAAAATACTTAATTATCTTTCCAACAGCCCTTAAAATAAATTAACGGACAAAAATTACCTTCCGCATCACATATGTTTTCGAATCAAAATAATTGAAACAACCTGCTTCTCCGTTTCCCCAAAGCCCATTAATTTTTAATTAGTCACGCATAGTACCTAATGCTTTACCTAGAGGGAATTTTTACACCGTTCCTCCATGAAATTCTTAGATCTTTTCACAGGAAAACTCCAATCCCACACCTGGCACGTATTGCTGTAGGCAACTTGTATCAAAAGGACTAAAAATAGATCCATTCAGAGTTTGTGTATACTTTTGATATTCTAGTGTAATTATGTAACAGGATCAGGTTTATTATGTGCGCGCATTATAAGCCCATTAAAATTTAGGCTAGTGTAAACATAATCCCGTGTTTTCTTTCAAGAATTCTGCGGGACTTTGTTGTGTGTCTTTCACGCATTTAGTAATGAGTGGTCTCTTGAGGAAGAACTTTGCAGGTGTTATTTATGTCTTTGAAAGAAAACAATAATGTGAATCGTAATCAAACAGCTTTCTATAGTTCAGTTTTAAAATGGAATGGCAATAATTTGCTGAATATTTTAAATTCAACTAATACAAGACAGAATTTACTCACAAATTAAATCCTAGTTGGGGTAATCTAAAAGCAAATGAACAAAAATATTTTAAAATTAATTTATGTGGATTCCTAACTGTAAATATTCAGCTTATACACTCATATGTAAAAATAATTATTTTTTATACTAAAAAAGTGGAAAATAGTTCAGTAATGCGAAAATGTAAAATGACATAATATATTCTGCGTAACTTAATCTCATAAAACGTTTAAATCAATATTTTCTGTAAATAAAATAACTTAGATATACTAATATTTTACATTTAAAATGAAATGTTACTAAAAGTTTAAAACAGAATGATATTATATATTTGAAGTGAATACTTTTAGCAGCATCAATTTATGTTGAGTATTTTATCCATATTTTACCCAGAATAAAAAAAAATATGGGGTAAAATGAATTAGATTTGTTGTGAAGGAGCAATTTTTATCTTATTATCTGAAGCTATTTAGTTTAACTTACTTCTTTGTATACTTAGTATGGAAAATACTCCCAATAGTTTTGATATTCTCTTAAATTTTGTAAGGCCTTTAGTTTACTTTAATTATATCTTCCGTTCTCCATTGTAAAACCTTTGCCTTATATTAAATTTACCGAAGACCAAAACGCGACACTATTTATGTTATGTAGAACCTCTTACTGTCCTTTTTAATTTGAGTGTTCCTTTTTTAATTTTACTTCCATGCCTCAAAAGCTCAGAAATTAGGATCCCACGTTCTGTGAGCAGCAAATTTTGAGTAGAATATTGGCTTCCATTACTGATTCCCTGAAAGACCATTGTGTGGAGCAATGGAAGCTGGTGCATATTAAGTTCAAAGATAATTGAGTTTCAAAGTCTTTATTGGTGAGATGTGCAATAAAGGAGAATGAAGTAGCAATTCAAGTGTCCTTCTTATTAATTTAATTCCGGCTTAACATTAAGCAGTCAATCAACGGGCCCTTTCAGCCTGAAATTGACGCTTTAATTTAATTCAATTATATTATACGGGAATAATAATTTTCCTTAAAACATTTCTATTTAGATAAAAATAGAAATGCCATCTTGCGAACTTTATTTCTTAAGGAATATACTAGCATTTTCTCTACTTTTGCCATTTAATTCCCAGCTTAAGGGGACTTAGTACCTTTGCACCTTCAAAAATTCGATTTTTCATATTTGTTTTCATAAAATAGTGTTGAATGTTAGGAGCATTTTAAAGCAAACCGCGTCAAAATCCGACAATTATTACGCCCTGTGCAACAAAAAATGTAAATGTCTAAAGTGGCTTGTTCTATGTAATGCAATGTAAACAAACCTCTTTTTCTCAGTTTGTTATTTTCACACTTTCCCACAGGATTAAAAAAAAGTGTTTTGCATGCAGAGCTTTAAGATTTTACATGTGTGTTGTACTTGTGGATCTTTATTCTGTGAACCTCAATTTTGTTAATAGGATGATTAGATTTTATTTTATAACATGATACATGAAAAAAAAAGTTACTAATTACAAACTTGATAACTTTTTTAATTTTTCAATTTTTTTAATATAAGACAAATTTAAAATTTGAGGTTTACAGAATAAGGGCATTATTTAGCTTTAGTTTGGTATAAGAATTATGATTCTACTGTACATCTTTGAAATGTTATCTTGTGGGTTAATTAAGGTAAGCTAATTTATTTTTAAAATTTTTGTACGTATACTTCATGTTGTATAAGAAAATATATTAATTTAATAGCAAAACTTGACCCAATATTTTAAACTATATACTTTATTATACAAACTGGCAAAGTTTCATATTGAAATGTGCAAAATTTGCTGATTTATGAAGAATACAAGAGAGAGAGAGAGAGAGAGAGAGAGAGTTTGTCAAAATGTTCTACTTTTGATTTTGAAAGGTACTAAGTCCCCTTAAAATAAATAACATATCAATCCCATATTTGCATGTGGAGAGTTTTATTAAAATACTTACTAAAAACTGAAAATGAGTAGCATTAAAAATAAATTTTTCATGCTCTTTTTGTTTTTGAAATTTTTATAAGGAAGGAGTTGTTTTGAGCTAAATTTGACAATGCAAAATAAGATGTTCTAGCAATTTCTTTTTATTGTCATGTTATGATTTAATTATGTTATTAAACTCATAATAGTAAGAAATACTTTCATACTGCATATTAAAACAAAAAGCTGGCTAATATAACAATCCTTTGATTGTCTATGAAAAAATATTTAATTATAAAAGTATTGTTTTATCTTTAATACCTATATTGCGTGTTGCGGCCAGTAATTGTGTTTTATTTACAAGCACAGTATAATGTAGTAATTAGCTCTAAAGAGAGAATAACAATTCATAGATACAGAGTAGCAACGATTTAGTAATTCAGAATAACAATCTTGAAATAAATCTAATATATTTTTACATGGCTGCACAAAAGCTGGACAGCAATTGAATTTCATCTTTTTTATTTGAGTCACGGCTGACAATTTACCACGTTTAAGAGAAAATGTGTGAGTGAGCGATGATAGAGTTTAATGGCGAAACAGCCAAATGTAGCTAAACTGCGCCATAAAGGTAAAACAATGATCTAGACGTTCGAAAAAAGACGAGTGAGTGATAGAAACTCAATGGCGCAAAAAAGAATAATTGGTTGACAAGATGGAGGGTCGAAAATAGAGAAGGATCGCTAGGGTATCTCGGGTGCGCATCACCCGTGTTTACCAAAAGACAGTTAGCCCCATTTGAAAGAAAATATAGTTCGGGTGCCTCGGGAACATGATGCCCGTACCTACCAAAAGAAGGAACGAGATTCCCTGATATAATCTCCTAGAGCGGGGAGCCCAGCTTACTTCCAGACCCATTTTATTTGCCTCTTACGACATCCATGATGTACAAAGGGGCTATTCTTTCACACTCGTCACCACACAGGTGTAAGAAAAAATGAAGTAGAACATATACTGTAAGATTCCTGATCTAAGTTTTCTGCTTTCATTGATGGAAAAATATGCATTAACTTTCCTGGTAAAATCTTTTTTTTTTAAATTTATAACACGCACATTATTTTTCTTTTATCATCAGACGGATATAGTATAAGTAATGTTTCACTCGATTAATTTGGAGACTTTGTGGAGCATGACTGGTTTAAAACTAAATCAAGAAAGTAGGTCACTGATTTTACTTCCCAAATGATGCAAAACTTTCCAAGTACAATTTCCTCCTTTTTTCAAAAAAAAAGGCATCCTAAATATCAAGATAAACATTTTTGCATTTTTTAAAAAAATTATTACGGAAGAAGAAGAATAAGAGCAATTACAGAGTCTAATGGAGAAAATAAATATTCGTAGGAATTTGTTGCTCTACGAATATATGTGAGGTGGATGAAAATTAAGCACATTATTATAATAACTTAGCCAGAAAGTAAGATATATATTGCATTATCCGGTCATTACTTGAATAGAGGGAAAAAAAACTTCAATCATCAAAATTATGTAACATATTTATCACTGATTCTAGTATTTCTGGACACTTTTACCCTCACTAGTGTGATGCTCCAACTAAATGTTCATTATCACTTTATATATTACTTCTGTTATATTTACTGAGTAAGAATTATAAACATTATGAATAAGAATATATATTAATGAAGAATATTAAAGGGTTTAACCCTTTCGCTACCGAAGGGAGAAAAAAGAAGTGCTTCTATGGGCCCGAGGCTTCTTACCGCGGAGTATCACTCTGTGCCCATACGATTTTAGATACTAAGCCTAATTCGTGAAAAAAAAATCCTCTAAAATTAGCTATCTATTAAAATATTTTGGTATTTACATATCTTATTTAAAATACATTAAACTTAATATATACAAAAGAAAAAAAGGATTTAATCGAAAATTGAATGTTTTATACATAAAATTACATAAAAAATCATACTTTTAAGAAAATACAAAATATACTTACATAAATTTCATGGTGTAATGATGTACCATTACATGGAATATATAGATATAAAAGATAAATCTTATTTTGCTGTATGGTATATTTATAAAAAAAAATCCATGCATAGTCCAATGTCATATGTCTTACACACATATTCTAACGCTTCCCGCAAGATTTTGAGCAAAGGGCATATCTTAGTCCCTTTTTTTTTACTTTAATGTCTATGTACAGTTTTAGATTATTTTCGCTAACATTACTGTCAGATTCTTTCATTATTTAGCAAATACCAGTATCAGATAAATACTTTCTTTTCGTCATGACTGTCGCTTCAAATAAAAACCGACTGAATGAGATGAACAGCTGAGAGCATCTGCTACCTAAAGCCCTAACCCCCATAAAGGGCAATAAATTATCCTTCGAACTTCTAAGCTGAAAGAACTGTAAACTGAAAGCAAGTGCACGCTTTAAATCATGCCATTACATTTAAAGAACCGCGCCGGAATATATGATTTTAACAATAACCCCCTCCCCCCCCTCCTCCTGATACCCAGAAGTAGTGAAATCCTAGCCCATACAACCAAGGTCAACATTCCAAATAACCTATCTATATAGATTTCGCGGTAATGTAACACCCTCTAGTAATATTTAAAAAAATCAAATAAAACGTTCTCTTTAAGCGTATCACTAATGATACGCTGGTCTGCAGAAGGTATTCCGGAGCGTATCTATTGTGATACGCTGGGCACAGGAGAGCCACCACGAGCGTATCAAATGTGATACGCTGGTAGTGAACGGGTTAATGTATTAAATGATTTTACTTTAATATAACATTAACATTTGACTTAAATATAAAATATTTTCTATAGTAATGTGAGTATATCTTAGCGAAATGAGTTTGGTACATCCATCAAAACGAAACAAATAATTTTTTTTATTACAAATTCATGTTCAAATTAGAATAAAATTACATTGGAGCCAATTTAAGGAGTCAAGTATACCATTATTAAAACATGTTTTGGAAACTCATTTTAAGAGCACCAATATTGCTCTACCAACTATCTGCTAGACATTTGCCTCGTTTTTTAAACCTCATCTTTCTGTATAAACCTATTATGATATTGTAGTAATAAAAAGTCCAGAAATTTCTTATCTTTTGCTTGATTTATAATAACATTGGTTTAACATTTAAAGCAATATATCATTTAGTCTTATGATGCCCCTCTTCTCTACCTTATACAGGTTGTTTCGAAACTAAAGGGCAAAAATTTAAGGTGTGATAGAAAACATCTAAAACAGCAATTTGCCCCCCTACAATGCATAGGTGGCGATGCATAGGTGGACCACTAGACGGCGCTGTAATGGAAAGCATAAAGCACGAATTTTCTTATGCATCGTGATTTCTACCGTGCATTTCATAAAGCTATGGCATTTTTCTGATTGCTATTCGTGCACATTGTCCTTTTTACTGTAGATTTTTGGAGGCATGGCGACGTACAGTAAACACAGGCTTTATGCTTTCCATTACAGAGCCATTTAACGGTTCGTCGATTGCTCTCCGCCTGTGCATTGTATGATGAAAATTTATTTGTTTAGATGTTTTCTATCACGCATTAAATTTTTGCCCGTGAGTTTCAAAATTTCCTGTATTTATCAGTACTATTTCAACAAAAGTTTACGCCAGCTGGAGTCAGTCATAAGAATTAGGCTGTCAGATCTGTAATATTATTCTTCTCTTAAGAATAACCAAAAGTTGATATGCGTGTTGTGAATGTGCAGTAGAACCCTTCACTTGTCCTTACCTAAAAATAATATAAAATTCTACTTACCTGATGAATGGCTGATTGGATTCAAGTCAGTAATAAAACTTGTAAGTTAGATCCGATTAAATATCCGTTCTCAAATGATTATGTCGAGTGATACATTGCTCAATCTTCTCAGCATAAGAGCATATTTAATCTAGTTATTCAAACCTTTTGATCTCTCTCTCTCTCTCTAACTTTAAACTCTTCACAGCTATCTGATCAATTTTATTCACTACGCTTCAATATATCTATTCTAATATACATAAAACGCGTTTATTCACAAGAGGAGGTTCTCAAATGAAATAACGTCATACAGAATCCAATATGGCTAATTGTAGGAAAATATGCGCAAGAACCTCGTTATAGCTTTACTGAGATACTATATCGTATGATCTCAAATCATGTCCTACAAGAGGATATTACCCTGAGTTCTAAAGTTACCGTATTTTAGCGGGAACACCTGAGGATTCGATCAGAAGCTATAAAATTATCTGCTATTTGAGAAATGAAAGTATGTATTATTTTTTTTTTTGTATTTCATCGACAGACTGTAATTTAATAGATGTCGGAAATCTAAAAGTAATTATTAGTTTACAGCTTAGGGTCTATGATAAAAATAACCTTAAAAAATTAAAAATTTTCTTTAAATTAATACTTGTTTCTACTTACTATTTGACTTTGAGTGGCAATTTGGTAATTTACATCCACTTCTTCTAATAATGGTAACTAAATATTCAGTTGTAGATAGAATTCAAATACAAAACATGTTTCACAATGTAATCATTTGTTCTGTTGTTGTTCTAAATGTTTTTAACTAAGAACACAGGAAAGGTTACTCGATAAACGAATTTGCTTATGGATGTGTACAACTCTGAATACACATTAATTAAAGTATCAAGTAAACAAGGAGGCAACTGAGCAATGCTATGAAGCAAGTAAAGTACTAAAAACCTTTCTATTACACCCTAATTACGGAAATAACATTATTTATTAAGCTGTTTCACATTTTCTTCTTGCGTGATTTGGAAAAACATATTTGCAGACAACGGAAAATTTCATTTAATTTCGAAACGTGCAGTTTTCTAGAACATATAAAACAACAGGGAAAGTTCTATCTTATGTAAATTAATGAGACGTTATATTGCCTAATACAAATAAGCTGTCTATTTTTATCGACTGTGAGTAATTAGTGTACTATAAAAAGGCTCTAACCAAACCAAGTATTAATATATACTGAAAAAGTATCAAAACGTTCGCAGAAACCTTTTACATCAATAAGTAAAAGCTAGATGTTTGTATCGTACACAGAAAAAATTGCAGAAAATATTTTAGTTTGCTGGAATAAAAGATTCCTGCATGAAACATATTATACTAAAAGGTATTATACATTTTATAAAGTATCCGATGTGGATAAGAATTACACAGGTAAAACAAAATATTACAAATTAAATTATTAGACACTGCAGTGGAACAATTTTGGATATAAGTATTGTAGACTGTATCAGTAATTCACAACCTTCATACTGTTATATATACTCGTTTTATGGAAATTCGAAAACAATTGGTCGTAGCTTGCGTTTAAGAGGGTAAATGAAACTCTTTTACGCAGTTTATTTATCTAAGGGTATGGGCTGAGATATATACTACTTGTGTGAACTTCATTCGGTATTATATAAAAAGAAATTTTTGCAAGAAACACAATAAAAAATTAAAGGTTCTTTCAAATGTTGAAGATGATATTTGTGAGATTTTGATGCTTAATACATTTACCCGTGTATTTTATTTTTATAATCACCACTCTAAGTAAAACATAAAGAATATGATTAATTATTTTATTTTATAAAATGCTATATTTTTCTTTGAACTAATGTAAAAATGTATAATTTAGATAAATTTTTTCTATTCTGATTTCAAAATTATTATCGATTTTTTTTCTTGTCATATAATGAATTGTTACTAAAAGAACTCTCTTCAAATCCTTATTCAAAAAATTTTTCTATTCAAAATGAAACAAAAATATTTAGTCATTGAATACGTTAATATAGTAATATTATTTATAAAATAATGCAAAATCCAAAAAAAATAAGCAAAATGAATTAAACACTATTGTTAAAAATTGATTGCTGAGAAAGGCGGTTTTAAAATTTTAACGTCATACCAATTTGCGGAATCCAAATTATTTTTGCTCCTGTTAAAAGGTAGAATTTTCTGCTGCTTTTCTTCGTGACTTCGTTTCATTTAAGATTTATAATTAAATATTAAGTAATGTACTACATAATAACAACTGTATAACAGACTTAAATAAATATTAAAAAATATAGATATTATTCCAGCACATTTCAAAATTATTTAACTCTAAAAGTATGCATATT
>BMAW01083816.1:458318-521674 GCA_019974015.1 Nephila pilipes
CATATTTGCCAGTAACTGTAAGAAACCGGTATAAAATAAGGAAGAAAGCAATTACTAGCTTTGAATTGAGTCTGTGTTATTAAATGAAGCCCACCATTAATTTTACAAGATCCAGTTTTATGTTAAGTAGTGTTGCATGTGTGAAAAATAAAGAAAGGATCCGTTTTTATAAAAATCATCAACTATAATTCCATGCCAAAAAGGAAGCAAAAACGTTTCTTATGTGTCAAAAATAGTAGAACTTTAGTATATATGAGTTTTTTTCGACAACTAATCGTTGATAGGGAACTTGAAAATTTGTATTTCATTCTCATATAATTATTTCAATATCATTCAACCATGTTAATCCCAATTCATGCTGATTTATCTTTCACGAAATATTTTTGCACTCGAAGTTTCACTATCCCTTTGAGATAATACTAATACTTGTTCTATTGTTATCTGTTCGATTACAATCTTTATTATGATCTTTGTTTACGATGCACTGTTGTAAAAGCAGCCACTATTCTGATTCTTCCTATGACACTATTCCCACGAATTCGTCCATGAAGACAACGATGAAACCCCCTTATCCTTCATGATGTCTCAGACGACGCAGTTTGAATACTAAGAGCTCCCGAATTGAAATTTATCTCTTGGCATAGGAAATTTATGATGTAACAATGTTTCTAACGACTATTTAATTCATTTGAGATAAATGAAATGAGGTCGGGGCATCTTGGTTGAAAGGATACGAGTTCCGTAGCAGAAAGGGCATGTTTCTAACATTGCAAGCTATTAAGTATTAATGTGGGCATTTGCAACGTAAATTGAACTAGGTAGCAGAACTCTAATGTCTCATGAATCAAGAAGTTCGTGAGTGAGGAAAATCTTATGTTCTTCGAGCACGTCGTTGGACTGTGGTTCGAAATCACGAAACTTCACCCCTTTCCCTACCAACCATAATCATGTATGAATAGAAATGTTGTTTAATTTTGTGACGTATAACTATTCGCGATTTTCTCTTCACTAATTTCGGTGACTTTGTATACTTTGAATTGCATAAAATTACAATTTCTTCCCAACCGAAAAGAGCCTAGTGGTCATGGTCACGGACTCGATGCCGGTGATTATTCTCGAGTCGTGTGTTCGATCTTTGATGCCACTAAAGACCTACCGTGTAGCCGGGACTGATTCACGTTAAATCTGTCGAGACTCAAAGTCCTCCCTTAGTGGTGGTGTGGAAGTTAGGAAAGCCAGCTCAGGTGTGTCGTTCTTGATACTTGACTGAGGTTTAATATTACAGCGGTACGTTGCCAATAGCTCCTCATGTCGCTTCTAGTGTTACATTAATAATGAAGTGTGATTAAGTAAATTAAGCGGTAAGAAATGTAGAAATTTAATTAGAAATAATGATACAGAAATGGGAGGAAAAGGAAGAGAGACAGCGGATAACAACAAGTTGACATTTAATTGTAGATTGCATTGAATCATTGTAATTATTCGTTTGGATTGAAGCGACTGTTCTCGATTATAGAGGATTCGAATATTAATTAAAGCACTATTATAAGAATGTGCTATAATCAAGAAGTGCTTGAATAAGAACAAGTGATTTGGTGAGATAAAACTTTATTATTAGAATATAAACTAAGAGTGACTGACTTAAGAAGGATTTGAGAGAGAGCAACCTCACCTAAATATATAGATATTCTTTTGTATTTAATAAAGTATTTTGTCCTGTTCTTACGTATTTTCAATTGGAATTTTGAACTAATTGAGCATTTAGTTAGACTTTTAAATGGCTGAGAATTAAATAATGAAGGAAAAAATTTCGAATATAATTAAAAAAAATAAGTTTAAATTATAATTTAACTAATATACTAATAAATTTTTTTGATGAAAATTAAAATTTAGTACTTACGTCGTTACCTTTATTATTCAAGTTGAACCTTTATCCAATGGCGAAAAATATTTTTTTCTTAAAATGTAAATAATTTATCTTCTCTCATAATAGCTATTCAAATAAATAACAACCAATCGAATAAGACGGTAAAATATAATGTTATTTTGTTCTTGCGATATATACACTGGTGACGAAACAGAAACAACTGATTGTTATGCAGTAGAAAAGCGTTTCCACACTTGCCACAGTAGCACCGAGACTTATGCACCTGGCTGGCACAGGATGTTACGGAGTTTGCTTTTGTGGTCATATATTAATTCCGCATTATGCTGAAATTGCAATGAGACATTGCAATAATATTATGCTGAGTGGTATTTCTTCAAAATATAAAATATGATTTACAGCTCAGTTTAGCTGGTGTTGCGTTTTGATAACTACCTGCAAAGGAAGTTTAATATTTTAAACTAAAGGTACTGCAAAGTTAATGACTAATGTTTCTTTAAATTTATATGCCTAAGTTACATTTTCAGGATTCCGACATTTCGTTTTGTGACCTCAATCGGAGTCGCGACCCATAGTTTAGGAAGTGCCAATCTAGTGTAGTAGGTTTCAAAAAGTGGTATGAATCCCCAATAAGTATGCAAGAGGCCGTTAAGGGTACGAGAAAGGAAAATAGTTATGACGGCCACACAGTTTAAAACAATTAAAATAATTAAAAAATAATAATAAAAAAAAAGAATTTATAAAAATAGGTAAAGGCCCTCTGATAAATATTTTTAGTTCTAATGTTGTGGATTCCAGTTGAAACTCGCATCCGATACCGCTCAGAAGAGTTTCATCAAAGTGGCGGAATCGTGAAGTTAGAAAACTTTCGGGACCGTTATGGCGACGAATACAATGAGCTTTTTTTTTAAAAAACTACTTTATGTACTTGTTCCCGATGGCTAGCACGTAGTTTGTTTTCTTATACGAACATAAAAATAAAAACATAAGGAAATTAAAAGTTACCCTAAATGTGAGATTATATTCATCCAGTTTTTAGCCTTGTTTTTCAAAATCTTGTGATTAATTGTAGTCCCAAATCTTTATTTTCCCTCTAATTTGTATGTTAATTTACTTACTTTGTTTTAAAAAAACTATTTAATGAAAAAATAGATCGTTTAGTTTAATTCAATATACCTCTTTTTTTAAGAAGTTTTCTTAATCTGTAATGAGTGAAGCAGAATGTATGTGTGATGGGAAGAGGCGGTTTGGTTGGGAGAACATAGAAAGAAATCTGGTCAACTGGGAGTACGTGATTTAATAAAAATGTTTGGTAGCCACCGAACTAGAGCAACAATATTTAAAATCGAATAAATTGAGATTAATGATATAACAATGGAAAAAGTGTGATAAATTATCAACGCATAGGCGTGTGTATTGTTTTTTTTTTTTTTTTTAAAAAAATGTTCTTCTAAATATTGTATTACTTCTGTAAATTAAAAACTCGAGAAAAGGCACAATTATACCTCGGTTTGTGAACGATTTTGTCCACCAACAAATCAGCTCACGAACAAGATTTTAAATCGCATCTTGCTTTGGTTCTCTCTTCGAAAGCACAGTTGTGCTTTTCCTAGATTAGATTTCATTAATTAGAATGTAAAAAACGAATGAAGAACACAAAAAAAAATCAGAATTGCCTTAACGTTAATATGGAAATAAACTCTGCTTTCAAATGATACTACTTAGTCCTCCCTCCCCCCCTTTTTTTATCAATCAACCATTTATAACATAAATTAGCTTCTACAAAGCTAAAATACAATTCCGAAAAACAACGTTTTTTATTTATGTGTTAGCTCTTCTTAATAAAGTTTCTTTTTTATTAACGCTGTAAAAATAATTTGGTTTTGGGGATTGAACAAACTAATTCTATTTTCATTAATTTAAATGGGAAAAATTCCTTTGGATAACTAGTGTTTCAGCTAGACAACCGGGTCTCAGAACGAATTAAATATTCACGAACAGAGTACAGAGGTATGACTACATATATTCCAAATAAATTATTAGACGTAAAACCAGGTTTAAATCTCAGAAGATGAAATATATCAGTTCGAATACTTAATTTCTTACCGCTATAAATTCTACATTTGTTCGTTAAAAATTTATCATAGTTTATAAAATAGAATTTTTAAAAACAGATACGATTTGTATGTTATTTATCATATCTAAATATTTCTGACTATCGCTTTTCAAAATATGCAATTTCAAGACGGCTATGCAAAATTTTGAGAAGAGAAACTATGATTTAATGTAAACAAAAACGATTTTTGATTTACCGCAATTTTTCCGGAAGAAAGGCCGAATAAGCGTAAACGCCGCACTCGAAAAAAAATGGCGTAAAAAAGTACAATACCACCGCTTCAATGTAAACGCAACATTGTTAAATCACGCATGGTATCGCTGAGAAAATCATAGTCGCAAAATCTTAACCAAACCCAATTGTGAGGTATAGCATATAAGTAAGAAATTACGTGAAATGAAATCATAGTTCAAGAACAAATAATATTGAGTGGTGAGTGAGTGAGTGAGTCATGTTGAAGTTTAATGGCGCAGGAATCAGATATAGTTATGTGCTGAGCGAAACAAGGTGTAATTGTGATCTAGATTTTTTAAAAATAAAACAAGACCAAGATTGGTTAACTTGGAGGAGGGTCGAAAATAGAGAAGAATAGTAAAGAGTATCTTGGGGGTGCATCACCCGTGTTCATCAAAGACAGTAAGTCCCATGGGAAAGGAAGAGTGACTGATGTTCATACTTTACTGAAAAACGTAAGCCCCCGAGGGCAAACAAATTATAGGAGAGATATTCTGAAAATAGGTTTATATTTGCCCAATAAAGAAAAGTTCTTATGCGTATTACTCATACTATATTATAAGAAATATCTTAGAAGCGAGGTATTAAATTGAATGACAGATGAAAACTTGAAACTTTCCTTATGCTAAGAAAAAGAATTACAGAAAACTATACATCATATGAACTCATCAATATCTGATTCTTCACTATCTGATCGCTGTATCCACTATCTCTGATTCTTCACAAATCTGATTTTTCACTATATGAATGCTGATTTCAGCCAGGGAAAAATGTTATTGTTCGAAAATATCGTTTAAGGTGATGAAGGTACGTAGGTTCGTTCAACTGAAAGAATATAAACACAATAAAGTTCGCAGAAAGCAACTGGGTGATCTGTGTTGGGGTATTACAAAGGTGATCCAAGCTATTTACAACTACATCTCCCCATCATTTTTTTTAAGTATCATATCGCCAATAAGTCTCCATAAACGGCATATCGGTTGAAAAGTCTTGACTACCGAAAGTTCAAGTTTTATATACATAAATGCCGTGGCATTTCTTCCGGAAATTACAGTACATATATATTCACTGACTACATAGTACTGAAATGGTTGATACAAAATTTTCACTTATGAAATCAAGTTTACATACATCTTACTCTTCAAAATAGAAGTCCCTTCAACTAGCCTTTTGGGACTCTATATCAAGTTACTTGATTTGAAAAACTCGCTTTGTGAATGAACTGTGACTTATTTAAAAGTTTAGTTTAGTTTTTATTAACGTCGCACTAGAAGCAACACGAGGGCTATTGGCGACGGACCTCGCAATTTTGAACCACGGGCAAGTGACGAGGATGATACCTGAGCTGGCACCCCCTCTCCTAACATCCACACCACGCCAACGGGAGGACTTTGGACCCCGAACAGATTTAACGTGCATCAGCCCCGGCTATACGGCGGGGCTTTGGCGGCCAAGGATCGAACCCGCGACTGAACGAAAACCGCAGGTCGCTAGTCCACGACCTTGGCCACTAGGCTACCGCGGCCCTCTTATTTAAATTAAAATTGTTATATTGTGTAATGAATAAGAATGATTATATAACGAGGTTGAAGGATTTGTAAACAGTGAAGAGATTAGAGGAATGAAAAGTAGATAGAAAGATACAAAATCTGGATAGCGAGGTGTTTTTATATTGAGAAAGCTGATCATTTTAACAAACGACGTTTAGTGTCATTTTGGATCCGTTTCTGACTCGGAATCCCCTTCAAAACTATTTAGATAAATAAATGCTTCTGATAACCTTTTGATGATTACGCATGAAAGGTTCTGCTCCACATTCGCAATAATTGAGTTCTAGACCATTTTAAGAACTAAATGAAAGCCAGTTCAACTATTTCTGGTATGAACTTGTTTTAGTTACGATGACTCAAAATCTCGAGGGAAAAGAATCCCAAGCATCACACGCTCGACTAACAATTTTACATAAATAAGCAGAAAATTCTATGCACGAATTTTCAAAAATAAATGCATTCTGATAATGGTTGATTTAGTACATAAAATCTAAATTCAAACTGATTAAGGAGTTGCCATTCCAAGACCACATCTAACTATTATACTATCATCCTTTTTTAGTCTACGATTTTTTTTCCTTTTTGATTAATGTGTGTTTCAGGCAAATATTTCTATTTCGGAATTACTTTTGGGAAATTAAATATGCATAACACAGCGAGGAAATGCATTTAGTATTCCACCATTGAATCTCCTCGTGGTTTGACTAGTACTGAATACTTTGCATAGATATGATAGCATATTAAATTGTGGTAGATAGAAATATGATTAATCGCTATTGTTACCAGTATAAGATTATATTAATCTAATTTTAATGAATAAGGAATAATTGGAACATGTTTTACAATATTAGCATAAACTCTATCGTTCTAAGTAAATCTAATATTTTGTGAATTCGTGAGCGTGTAAGATGAAAGTTGAGGGCTTTGCATCTATACCAGTTCATCACGTCATGATTTTGAAATTTGAAAACAAATGAAAATAAATTGACTATTTGAATGGTTTAGCATAAAAGATTGAATTTCCTTTCACTTTAAAATACGAGTTGAAATATAGTAAAAGATAAAAGGGGATATATTACTCATATAAAATCAGATTAATTAGAATGTACTACATTCAGAAAAGTTAAAATATTAATTAAAGGAATAGTATTTTACAGTAAGATACTGTCTATTATTTAGGTAACTCAGAAGATAAGGCGAGAGTGATCAAAATGTGCAAGAGTTAGAAATGCCAAAGGGGAATGAGATACCTGGCTCACTGTATTAATGTCCATTCATTATTTTTCCTTTTTTTGAGAAGTCCATGGATATGACTTTCTTCACATCTCAAATCACAGCCACAAATTTTCTGACGAAGAGATCACCTTCGCCTTCTTTGGAGCAAATTCATCGAACGCAGCACATTGTTTGAATTGTAGCTCGGTGTTTAGTGAATCATGACGAATCTGGGTGTCGTCCATGGTGATAATTCGATGCAAAATGTGTTACATTGGGCTATTCGAAATTTCCTCCTCACTAACCTTGGCGAATTTTGTAATTTGAATTGTATAAAATAACAATTTCTTCCCAACCAAAATGAAATGTGATTAGGTAAATTAGGTGGTGATAAGAAGTGCAGTGAATTGAGTTAGATATAATGTATATAAGTGAAAGAAAATTGAAAGAGAAGGAAGATAGAGAATAATGACAAGCTGCTTTATAGTTGTTGTTGGGAAGGAATTATCGTAATTAAATCGTTTGGATTAATGCGACTTCTAATTAAAGTATTAAGGTTCGAATCTGCTGTAATCGAGAACTTCGAATTTGCTGTAACGAATCTGCTTGAATCGGAACGAGTGATTTGGTAAGCTAATATTTTATTATTTGCATTAACTGAGCCAAGTCGGATTGAATAGAGAACGACTTTGTATACTCTTTGATATTCAATAAAGGTTTTTGTTCTGCTCTTACATAGCTTCTGTTGGTGTTTTGAACTCATTGACAATTTAATTAGACTTTAAGATGGTTGTAGAATTACATAATGATGGAAATACGTCACAAATGACGACAACAACTCGACGCAGCAGCAAATAAAATTCTGAGTCTGGGAAACTAACCTACGAAAAAGTGTTAAATTAGTTTTAATAACATTCAGTAGAAGGTAGCTCACAATGGTAAAACCAACATCTGTACCAAAGCAATCTGTAGCCAAATACAAATATTGTTGGAGCCATTTTTATGCTAATATTTTGTATCTTTTTTGTTAGAAAAGATATTTCGGAAACATATGATTGTCAAAACAACATATTATATTTCGACATTATTCCAGTACAATTCTTAAATAACAAATATAGAACGTTAAATGTATATACTTATAAAAATTCAAGGCTGTTATTTAAGTAAGAGGATATATTCAAAAATATTCAACTGAGTAATACAAAGCAGTCAATTAATAATTCATTGTGATCAAATTCGGGCTGAAAGTATTTTCCATTCCCTTTCGATTATTAGTTTCGGC
The DNA here is from genome assembly GCA_019974015.1 of Nephila pilipes. Lineage (NCBI taxonomy): Eukaryota > Metazoa > Arthropoda > Arachnida > Araneae > Nephilidae > Nephila > Nephila pilipes. The sequence goes on from BMAW01083816.1 coordinate 466,601, forward strand.
TGAGTTCTCGAGTTCTAGTTAGATTCGGTTCGAGTTCTAGCTTCTGAATCTTCTGTTACATTATTTACCTGATTTTCTCATCCATCTTATTCGTAAGCGAACAATTGCTGTCCACTTTTCTATTCAGTGTCTAGAGTGTTTACGATTCAAGAACAATTTCCTAAAATGCACTGGGAGCTTTATAATCACCATGTATAAGTAACACCCTTGAGAATACAGAGAAATGCACTTAGGAAAAGTTTCGAATTCTCTCACGTGCTTTTTAAAAAAGAAAATCAAATGACCTTTATTTGTTTTTTTTCCAAGACGCCATCCTTTCATTCATTCAACTACTCGATTCTTTTTTTTTTCTTGTAAAATTCGGAAATTTGTTCATTTTTAAAACTGCCGTGAACGTAAGATCAATTCTCTCCCAGTGGTGTTATTGGATGGTAAAGTATAAAATTCCCAATGGGAATTCTGATTCACCTTGGGTTTTCTTGATTCCTTTTTTTTTTTTGTTTCTTTCACGATTTAGAACGGTTATGTAAAAGCCTTATTGGGATTAAAGGAGGAATTTATGAGTCATTTGAATAATATCGACTTTGCAATTGCTTGCTTGCTTGAACTGTGAATTGGGCTATTCGCGATTTCCTCTTCTCTAACCTCGGGGACTTTTTGTTAACTTAAATTGCATAAAATTACAATATCTTTCCAACCAAAGGAAGCATGATTAGGTAAATTAGACAAAGAGATGAAGTGCAGTAAATTAAATATTAGAGATAGTTTATTAAATGAAAAAGAATTGAAAGAAAAATAAACTGAGATGGAGGATAACAACAGCTTGATAGTTAGTCGTAACTTAGATTGAAGCATTGTTATTAATCTTGTGTATTGAAGCGACTCTTAATCTACGTATAAATAAAAATCGACTGTTAGCGAGAAGTGTTTCAATCAGAACGAGTGATTTGGTAAGCTAAAATTTTATTATTAAATAATAATCTTGGATTGACTAGTTAAGAGGGATTCGAGAGAGAGCAACCTTATATATTATTTGGAAGTTAATAAAGTGTTTTACCTTTCTCTTACGTATCTTCAATTTTTGTCCAGTAATTACTTATTATTTAATTATACTTAAATTCATAGGTAGAATAAAACACTGAAGAAAAGACGTCAAAGGTTATTTCTTAACATCACACTGAGAAACAACACAAGGGCTAATCGTGACACACCTCGTAACTTTAAGGGGACTTATCACCTTTCGAAATCACAAATAGTACATTTTGACACTTTTTCGATTCATCATAAATTAATAATTTCTGCTCATTTTAATATGAATCTGTGACAGTTTTTATAAAAAGGTATAAAATTTAAAGTACTGAATCAATTTTTGCTATTAAATTAACATATATTCTTAAACAACATGAAATATACATACAAAAATTTTAAAAAAGAAATTAGCTTACCTCATTTTACCCGCAAAATAACATTTGAAAAATGCACAATAGCACCATCATTATTATACCAAATTATAGCTAAATAATGCCCTTAATCTGTAAACTCAAGTTTTAAATTTAACTCACATTTAAAAATAAACTGAAAAATTAAAAGAAAAAAAAAACACAAAATTTGGAAATAGTAACTTTTTTTCACCTATTATACTATGAAATAAAATCTGATCATCCCATTAACATAACTAAGGTTCACAGAATAAAATCTACATGTAAAACACCCACGTAAAATTAAGAAAATCAACATGCAAAACTTTTTTTAATCCTGTGGGAAAGAGTGAAAATAATAAACTGAGAAAAAGCGGTTTATTTATATTACATTTAAAGAAGGAGTCACTTTAGTCTTTTACATTTTCTTGCTGCACGGGATGTAACAATTGTCGAATTTCAGCGCGGTTTACCTTAAAATGCTCTTAACATTCCACACTAGTTATTGAAAATAAATTTGAAAAATACAATTTTTGAAGGTGCAAAGGTACTAAGTCCCCTTAAACCCTGGTCAAGTGACGAGTACGATACCTGAACTGTCACTTCCTTCTCTAAGCCAACGAGAGGACTTGGAGCATCGAAGATTTAATGTGCATCGGCCCTGCTAGACATCGGTTCTTAAAGGGACCAGGACTCAAATTCATGATTCAATGGAAACAACGTCGGTCGCGACTTTTTTTAACTGATGGCAATGGCTGTTTACATTAGTAGCTCTCTCTGTCGTTAAAAACTGGTACTTCTTAAAAATCCTCTCGTATTTCTACTACTCATTTGACTTCAACATTTAATCTCTTAAATTGATCTTTTAAGGATCATTACACTTTCTGTCTTTTAGAATCTCTTATTTAGGCCGCTGGAGCTTTCACTTGGAATCAATTGGTAATAAGCCTGATTTAAAACAAGTTATATGTTACGCTTTCTGGATTAAGTGAAGAGAGGAACGAAAAATGTCGAATTTTCGTTTAACATATATCGTTGTGCTGTCCCAAAAAGAAGAAACAAACAACATATATAGTTTCTGAAAAACAGCTAAATGTTTTCACACGGTGAGGAAATAAATCTTTTAAATATATAAATTAATTTTGGGATTTAAAATTAATTCGGGTTTTGTATAAATGTCAAGGTAATTTCAAAAGTGTTGAAGAAAATTCATCTGATAGATTAATAAGATGATATTAAAACTTTTTGTATGAAAAGAAGTGAAAGAAGACGTATCAACTGTTCAAGTAATTCAAATGTATATAATTGGTCAATCGTTAAAGAGACCATAACAGATTATTTTATCTGATGTTAATACTGTGTAATAAAATTAATTTCATAGTAGTTCATGCTTATTTCAAGGGCCTAGAGTTATCAATTAGCATCCTCAAAGATGCTCTTCAAAACAAAATCTGGACAAATGTCGATATTACTTGGATATTAATTCGAAGAAAATGCTTTTTTTTTCTAATATTGAACTCGATATATTACGTATTCCTAATGACTGAATAAAAATAAATATAAATAAAAATTACATCAAGATTTTATTTAAAGATGGAATAAAAAGTATGAAAATAGTTTTATTTAAAAAGTAAAATACTATATAATTTATGAAAACTTGAGGCTCTTAATTAAGGTAATTGTCGATAAATTAGTATTATGGCTGCTTACTTGTATATGAGATCATAGGAGCCTTAAAGCTTGAAGCTTTTATAAATTGTATATTATAATTCATTTAAAAATATTTTTGTATCTCCACCCTCTCTCTTTTTGTCCATTTTTGAATAAAAGCTTAGTTAAAAGCATCTTATATTTATTTGCTTCTTTTTAATCTGGAAACTTATAGTTAAAAAAATACTTACATAAGTTATACATGTATGCAAAATTTTAACTTAATTGAATGCCAAGTTCAAGGCCTTTGGCTCCAGGGGCCCCCCCCCTTCCAAGTCCATCAGTACTTGTGCACACAATTATATTATATTGTTATCGGAGTTACTCACGTATGCACAATTTCATTTTAACTGGACGTTGTTAAGTGCAAGGATCAAGTGCCCAGGAACATCCCCATAAAATATATCAATGCTTGAGCATAAAATATTATTGTATTGTCATTGGAGTCATACGTGTATGCAAAATTTTAGCTCAATCGGAAGAAGGTTAATATTCAAATACAAATTTTATTAACCTCAAAGATACATATATATGAACAAAACAAGTTAAGTAAAAGCTTGTAATAAAAAGAACTCAATATGACAACTCAAATTTACTTTTAAAAAACATCTTATTATAATTTTTGACTAAACAAATTTTTTAGATAAGTTGAAAAATGAGCATGATATTGCAGTAGATTGCAAAGAGAAATTTATGGTTTGGTTAAATAAAAATAATTTTAAGGATTCACGCTGTATTATAGTTCAAAAACATGATAAGAATCATAAAAAAAAGCATATCACACGAAAAGTGATAATTGTATTCTAGAAAAATTTTATAACGTTCTCAACTCATATATATTTGAATGACTGTTATCATTTTTATTAGTTGTTCTTGAGACAAATATATAAAATAATTATTCTTTTCTTAAAGTCAATGATTATTTTAATACATAATCTCAAAGACAAATTATTACAAGCGAATACCTATAATATTAAAATGAGGCGAATATAGTTTGAAAAATTATCATTCTCATTTTCTCTCTCTCTCTATGTGTGTCTTGTGTGAAAGAATACACACACACACACACACACACACACACACACAGAGAGAGAGAGAGAGAGAGAGAGAGAGAGAGAGAGAGAGAAATGAATTTTCAGAAGGTTACACAAAATTTTCAGAAAGTTTGATTTACCTTTTTCTATAAATTTCTCTACTTTCTCTACAAATGATTTACCTTTCCTGACATTTCTCTGTAAATATCTTTTCATTGTAAAACAGAATTACTTTAAAATGCAATTTTAAAATTTTTTTAAAGTCTAAATAAGCATTTTATAAGCCATAAAAATATAATATTAAAATGAACATTCGATAATTTGAAACACTTTTAAAAATAATGAATGTACGTTGAATGCAAAAACAAACAATATAAAGTGAAAATTTTATATACGCATTTTATTTTAAATATTCTATGTCAAAATATTGTTTAAAAAGACACACGATCTATATTCCATATTATCTGTGCTTTATGATGTTCACGCATTATGGAGCAAACCTCGAGACAAGTTCGAATTCTTTGAAGATAAGCACTTACGTGCATAGAATTGACAACTCAGTGATTATCCTTGTCTACGATAACTCTGGTATAATAGAGTTTTAAGAAATGATAATGAGGTAAGTTTGTAAACATATTCCAAATATGTTGTTACTTGTCATTTTTATCACGGTTCTTTGCACTTTTTAACAGCTCTTTCTACATTTTAAAAGATAAAAGACACAAACAACAGCCTTAGAGAATCTGAAAATAGTCTGTAACTCTCCCGTTTACTTGTTTTTCATGCCGCGCAATGTAATACAACCAATATTCGTTTCAAAGGATTTAGTGTGATGTCTCATTTTTTGTACGCAGAGGGATTGTTGAAGCAGAATTACGCATAAAATAATTGCATTTCTTGCGTGTTGATTTGTAGGTATTATTTTTAGGTATTTAATTATCATTAATTGATTCATTTTCCGTTAATACTGAGGGTTATGTTGACATTTAAAACATGAAGTCAGATCTCCGTTAACTTGTGGTATTCTGGGACCATGTTTAATAAACCGTGAGTACAATGAACTTCAAGATACAATTTCAGATAAATGGTGCGATAATATAAATTCCAGCAATGATATGAGTTTTCTGCATCACACTTGAACTCTTTCGACTGATTTTTTGAAAAAAATCACTTACGCAATAATTTTTTTAATTTTTTTTTATAATTCTTAAAATTTGACCAATGAAAATGGTTGAACATACAGTTAATCTCACTAACCATGAGATCTTGAAATAACCTCTTATAAGAAAAGAAACATTTCACTTCTGCACACGTTTTACACCATGTGCGGTTTTTTGTCCGTTCGATTTGAACAAACCACATATCAGTGGCTATGTCAGTATGGCGTATTACTGCAACTGTGTTGAAGAAATGAGGCAAATGAGTCATGTGTTGGATACAGTTTCCACGGAAGAAGAAGGTTTGAGCAAAAATAAGGATACATGAGAAATGGATATGCGACTTAACAACAATAATGATGCGACAGAAATTAAAAATGACTTTTAAGATGACAATACAGATAAAAGTGGTTGCTATACTAGGGAGAAATAAGATAATAACGTAGTGTAAAAAGAAAGTTCAAGATAATTTTAGAGTGCTTTGTCAATTTCTTCATTTGTCGACTACTAATCCGAATAATTATATGTGTTAATATGTTGGAATCAAAAACGACAGTGATATGTATATATATGCACGTTTGTGTTATTCACATATTATTAAAAGTGAAAATGAGATATCTTTGGACAAACGTTAGAGAAGGAATGTATATATTGGGTGCAACTATACATATTCGAAATATTACGTGAAGAAATAAATCTCTTGAAGAAGAAACTCCCTAAATATTGAAACATATTTAGAATTAAGGAATAAATACTTTAGAGTCAGAGATATCCAACACATCTATTCCCATCCTGTTTCATTGTATAAACACCCTGAGTTATATTATGTCGTCCCAGTGATCTTAAATGTAGCTTTTTGCTATAGTAAAATTTAAAGTTGTTTAATAAACAAATACAAAAATCAATTAAAAAATGGTCAAACTAAAAAAAAAATACGAATTATGTGAAAGTAAAACAAAAGTGAACAGAATATCTTAAGATTTCATCGACGAAAAAAGCCTCACAGATTTTTAAAAAAATGTCTTTTGATTTAAAACAAATCGCCAATCAAATGATTCAATGTAATAATTAATGTACATGTAGCATTTCCCCCCACCCTTTTTGGACCTCCTTTTCCTTATCGAACCAATTATTATTGAAAAAAAATGTCTCGTTTGCAATATTACCATGACCACAAATCGTCGTCTCATATTTCATTTATTCTACATTCTTTTCAAAACTTTCCAGGTGACCCAGGTCACCGCTATTCAAGGCCTTTGTTCCTCCAGATGGCAAACGGTTTCTGAGAATGTCGGAACGGAAAGAATTTACAATTAGGCGATTTTTCCCCCCCTTCTAACTGAAAATCGTGAGTAACATATCTTATCCAGAGAATGCTTGAGCTTAAACATGGCTTTAATGAACTGTATGATAGAAATCTAGCTTTGGTTAATGTGAAAGAACAGGATCTATAAATTTGAACACATTTTAAGATACAAATACATCGTAATGATGTCAAGTGCTTGAATGTGGGGAGGAATTGGATACAAATATATTTTTATAAATAAATTGAATCTATGAAATTGAGAAGTATTAAATTAAAGTTTCAATTTTACACTATGATAGTAAATATTTTATCTATATGTTAGAGGGAAAGATTTGAAATACGAGTACGAAACTGTATTCAGGAGAACAAACGTTTGATTCAAAGAGAAATGAATAAAACATTAGACTATGTTCCATCCGTTTCATGATTCGTAAAACAATCCCTTTTCCAATATCGACGTAGAAGGAAAACGAATGTAAAAAGCAGATCTTTTATGCGTATTTTAGGTGTTCAAGGTATGAGATGTAACCATTTTTATCAAGCGTTTTGAATAACCCTACATATTACAATAGAATTCAAAGGAAAAACCTTCGTGCCTTTCTAAACACGTTTGTCATTATTTAATTTATTTGGTTCGTAGCATTAATAAAGTGTCAAACATTACCTTTATTCTTAGCAATAAAGATAGATTTTGTGCAATATATGTGTGAAGTAACGGTGCTAATATTTAAACAGAACAAAAGATGGTACAAAGATGACAAGTATACATGTTTGCGAAAGAGAGAATGGTTGGAATGTTCGAATGCGGACAATCACAAATCTAAATATCTTGAATTGTGCATACGCATCATGTGTGTGATCTTAAGACCGTGGGGGAGTTTTAAAGAGCAAGAAATGTTAACGGACGACCAGTACCTAGGACGGTAAAGAGTAACAACCGTTTCAAAATATTGACATCTGACAATAACTTCCCCACGTCACAGGGGCAGTTGCGCCAGAGAACTAGGTTCTGTGCTGACAATTGCAACTGAAGTACGAGTTACCCATCATTCAGATTTAGGTTTCCTTCATTATTCAATGAGTTAGCAATGTTGCGTAATTTTGAGACATCAGCATATATATACTTTCACACCAGTACGAATCTGGTTCAAAAAGTATCTATTTTTACAATACTTAGCACAGCCTAGTTGGTGTTACAATTGTGTGCTGGAATCCGGTAAACAGCACCGAAACAAATGTCTCTGATTAATTGGTTCGTTTTAATTCGGTAAACATTTCCCTCCAAATCATAATTTGATTTCTTCTCCTTCAAGGTGTGGTAGTCGATGAGATCTGGATTTGTCACGATGCACCAAAACTTTATCAACTATCAAAACAATGACTTGCTAACTGTGAATCTGAACCAAGGAAGGCGAAGACGGTCTCATCAGTGAAACAATTACGACAGCTATTTGTTTCGATGCGAAGGGCATCATACTCATTGACTTCCAAAAAAAAGGGAAAATGATTTCTGGACAATGACATTGTTAGTTACTTCATTCTCCTTACCCATGAGTGCTTTTTGTACCACACACACAAACACGCACGCACGCACGCACGCACGCACACATATATATATATATTAAAGCGCACAAAAATCACTTCCTTTAAATTACCAAAATTTGGTTGAAGAAAAACTTTTAACTACCTTTTAGAAATCTTCGGCAATTTTATTAACATAATCTATATGAAACAAAGAAATTTATTCACTTTCTGTATTTGAATATTTGTTTCCAAAACAAAAAGTCACGCATAGTTTCCGTGATTATAATGAATAATAATAATATAAAAAAAAACATCATCACGCATTATCAGAACGACATAATATGCAACATACACGTCGAAGTTCGTCTTCTACATCAAAAATAAATCACGTGATACTTTCATTGTAGAATCTCAAAGTAAAGTGATGGCAATTCTAAATTACCCTAGAACTTTATTTGTTTTCATTCTTTTATAGGTATAAAACAAATGTTTCCTTGTTAACAATATGCTAAGGTACAATTCAATAATATTTGAAGGAAGGGGGAAAATTTATTTAATTCTCTGCTTCTAATTCAGCAGCTATAATTACAGGAAAAAAAAAGAATGGAAACATGTATCGATGATCAAATTTTCCAATATGTTTTTTCCCTCTCTTGGTAGAATAATATAAGATACACAATGACGGACGGGGTGACTTAAGTACGGGGAATGTAATGCCAATAAATCGGTTTATCGGTAAATTACGAATTTTACTCAAACTGTTACCAGTAATTCGGAAAATTATGAATATAACTATAATACACTTTTTTTTTGTATTTATTCACTTGGGGGGTATGAACATAAGGATGCCATGTTATATTGCATAAAAGAATGATGAACTGTTTACCGAGATATTTTGTAACATCTTTTCGATGCTGATCTTAATATTTGGGAAGTGTGAGTATTATGGACTTTTTAACGATCAAAACAAGTAAAAAACAATTAAAAAATTATGTGTTTGAAAGAATCTATCCGTGGCTTAAGAAAAAGATATAATTACTATAGTCAGCCAGTTTGAAAAAGAAATAATTTATTTTGTTGATTTCGAAAATTCGGAGTATTACCAATTCCTTCAGCATTCACAATTACGCTATCCGTGAAAGAGAAAATTTATTGATCAAAACAAAAACATACATAAACACAAGATGATAATTCGCTTACGGTTGAAAAACAATCAATAATATCGTTAAAAAGAACTGGAGTATTTGTGGCAGAAAAATAGAAGAAATATATTCAAGTAGTGTACGTTTTTTTTAATAATTTTAAGGCAACAAGTGTAAAATTTGGAGGAATGTTTTTTCAGCGGCGAGATTATTTTGTGTTCACAAATCATTTGATCACAATCAGGAGTAACTGATCATAATTAGAATTGTGATGAATTATGTTTTCTTTGAGTTTATTTTTTAAATCATATTGACAAAAGGTGACATGTTGAATTATTCATTTTGAAAATGTTCACGGTGTAAAATCGTTCAGTATTACCTATAAGTATCAGTATTACCTATAAGTTTGCAAAATTGCTGAACTTTATTTACATTTTTTACGTTCCGAATAAAATTTATTTTTGTATATTTTTATTATAGTATACAAGAATCAAAATATCTTAATATAATGAATTTTCACTTTATATTCAAGACGAATTTCCATTTTATATTTTATATTCATAATTTACGGTAACAAAATAGTACACCAAGTTTGCTTGCGAATTTTGCCAGTGCTAAAAATTTGCAGTAACTACTAGAGATTATAATGTATTCGCAATGTCTGGACATAAATTTAACTTAAATGTTTTATTTGGGGTCTAGATAATATATCATGCGAATATTTTTCGAAATTCAAACTTTTAAAAGATGGAAAGAAAAAGTTTTGGGCTTATGTCGGGTTATATATTTTAACAGACGTGATTTTCAGACCAAACTGCATGAAGATTTGTTATATGAAATAAATGTTTGATTTAAAATGTGAATTGAAAAAGGTTGGAATTTTCAAAAAAAAATTTTCTGAGGAAAAAAAAAAAAAGAGAGAAGAAGAAGAAGACAGACAAAAGAAGAATACGAAGAGGGTATTAGAGATCCTAAATCATTCCATCCGCAAAATTTTATCTTAAAAACTTTTAGGTTACAAGAACATGACACAGAATTTAAAATTTTTGCACCCTGAAGGTGTGTAGATGAATAGAAAAGTAGAGTCAGTAGACCTTTTAAGCGAAGAAATTTTGATGAAATTTGATATCTTTAGGTTTTCGGTTGTAGAATACGAATAACACCGAAAAGATGGAAATATAGAAATACTATCTGAAATATTTATAATTCTAACTACTAATTTTTTTTATATTTATATGAAGTTGGAAAAAATATTAAGATTACTCTCTGGAAAATAGTTTATTAAATGAAAAATAAAGTTCTATATTATTTGATCATAAATAAAGTGCATAGAAAGCGTTATGATTGCATTACTTGTACATTAATTAAGTTCAATAAAATAGCATTAGTTTTATGTTTAGAAAGGATTTAAGAATATTTGAAATTAAACATTTCAAAACTATTAGATTTTGCTATCAGTTTAACTAAGGAATGCATAGTTTCTATTATTCTAATTTTCAGATTCCATTTCACAGATTCTGTTTCTTTTCAGGATATTCTAAAGAAATAAATCATTATTATTTCCTTTAATCTTGTTTTTTGAATAATCTCAGTCTTTAGCTGTACATATCATTGGATTCATTTTAATTAATCTTTTATTATAGATATAGGCATATTATTGCTAATGGACATGCAGATATTGAACCACTTTTAAGGCTCCCGTCTACCGGCCATTTTGATTTCGTGAACATAACGTTAATTCTATGGAACTTCTACTACCGTCCTCATTTTTTTTTTATTTTTATTTCGTGAATGCAAAAAAAAAAAAAAAAAACCATCAGAAAGAGCAAAACATAATGAAGGTTTATTCAGAATTGCATCTTTCCTCCAATTTTTAAAATTTTTTTACCTCTATTTTACTGATTTGCGTTTGTGGGTCTTTAGGTCTTTAAAAATAATTTCAAAAATAGTAAAGAAATTGCAATTCTGTAGAAACCTTCATTGTATTTTGCTCTTTCGGCTGCACCTTTTTGCATGTAAATAGACAAAATAATATAATTTGAGGATGGTAGCATAAATTCCATAGAATTAATATTATGTTCACGATAATTAAAAGTGGGTGATAGACGCTAGCCTTAAGTGAAACAAAATGCACTTTCGTTTAAAATACATTCTCTCTACTAGCTTTCAAATAACATCACTTGCAAACTAAGAGGCTCTGTTCTATTTATGTAGCTGTATGTTAGAAGTAAAGGGCCCTATAGCCATTTTTGAAATTTTACGGAAGAGTTTATAATTCTTTTTGTGCTTCTTTATTTACGACTTCCTTGTTAATTAATTTTTGTTATTCAGAAAGTCTTTATATATTTTATTTTTCAACTATTATGCCTTTTATAACTCTTATTATTTTTTTTTTTATAAAACATTACTTATTACTATTTTTTAAAAATTGATATCGTGCCTTTTATCTCCGGTATATAGATAAAGTTAGTCGAAGTTCTTGGCACTTCGCGATCATTTATTTTCAGAAACTAGTTGAATGAACACCTGTTAAGAACAAATATCTAAGAAATACTATGTGTCTTCTTCTACACTCCTTTAATCAAGTAGACATTCTTTCTTTCTATGGGGTTGTTTTTCGAAATCTTACTTAGACAGCGAATCATATATTTCCCATTAATTCTCAAAAAAACTAATGAACCAATTGAATTCTTGTGAAAATACTTTTTTTAAGAAAATAAAATAAAACTCGAAAACATAACGAAAACTGCAATTTTACACCAAATTAGACAAAGAGCTTTTTGTATACACACCTTCCACAAATTAATATTCAAAAAGCTTCTCAAGGTCAAAACGAGTAGAAACACTGTTGCACTGTTGGCTCAAAGGTTTCACGCTGGAGTGCCATCTCAGGTGTTTGTCTTGTTCACCTGACCGAAGTTCAGAATTATAAGGTTTATTACTTGTGTTAAGAGGGTGTGAGTTGAATGAAAATGGGCAGATGGAAATGTCCAACAAAGAAATTAACTGAATTTGGCTTATTTAATTACCTTCGGTTCAAAGTGAAATTTTTAAGTATACCATTTAACAAAAATTAATGTAAGACTTCAGGTTGCGCGGTAATTCATTGATATTCATAGCTTATACATGTCGCACTCAGAAGCAGAAATAGAGATTACTGGCTATGGACCTCATAATTTCGTACCAAGATCAAGAGACGAAGACGAAGTCTAAGTTCGAACCCCACTCTATTAATTTCCTCACCATACCAAGGTGAGGACTTGGAACCCAGGCAGGATTAACTTGTATGAATGCCTCGAAACGGAGGATTTTAAGTGGAATCGAAATTCGAACTTGCGACTAGATTGCGATTGTAATTTTGAGTTCGGACCTTGTAATTTTGAGTTTCGGTCAAGTGATGAGAACAACACCTAAATTGACATCTCTCTTTCAAAACTCCCACACCACAACAAGGGAGGACTTAGGACTTCGATCACATAGAATGAGCATCGGCATCTTGGCATCAGATGCCTACCTGCGATTCGATTTAAACAGCGCTAGTCATGAGCTGGAGACTATGATTACTACGCTATCGGGTCATTAATACTTCTAATTATGTATGGGTAAACTATTTTACTATACGAATGGGTTTTTTTTGTTTTATTATATATAATTGATAGTGGATTACATTTAATTTCATATGCATTCGTATCATCAATTAATAAAAACACGCATAAAGCACGGATAATCCTCTTTGAATACATTTTCTAAAGTTTTTAGCTTGATTTGTATTGGAAAATTTCTAAATTAATTGCTAAATTAATTTAAGCAGTCGAGGATGAGATTAGTCAGAGAAATCGCAAGTGTTAAATCCCCCCCCCACACACATTTATATTAAAAAGGAAAGTGTTTTCATATTTGTATAACTGTGCTTGGGTAAGCCCGTAAATAAACCAGCATTTTTTACAACAAAAATGCTTATTAATATATAAATAGAGAAATAAAGGAAGCAATAATTTTCTATTTTTCTACAAAAATTTAAATGCTTCTTTAAAAATATCGAATGAACCTGAATGTGCATTTGAAAAATTGCCATAAATTCATGTCAGTGGTAGTAAACAATCTTGTAATGATTGTAAAGAAGCAAAACAATCATTCGGGGTTGGAGATTTGTTAAATCATGATTTTTTAATGAGATATAACAAAGAGCAATATTTGAAACATCTTTTAAAATGCGTACGTAAAGAATAGCTGATGTAAATTGTAATCATCTAAAATGATATTCAAATTTACTTCAGGACATCCTTAATTGTTTTGTAAGTTCATTGACATTACATGTAGTCCTTTTTTTCTTAGCTTCGTAATTTGATTGAATCAGTACACAAAAAAATATGCATGTAAATGAAAGAGAAGTCTCTAATAAATAAGTAAACTATCCTGTAGGGTAAAGAGTATAAATTACAGTCTAATTTGTTGACATTGAATCACAGACAACACGCACATTGTAATGACTTTCTCATACCATACACATAAACTTGCTATTGTTTAAAGAACACGTTTTATATATAGAATGATTAAACCGTAATTTTTAAATGACACTTACAATGGACGAGAAGTTTTAACTAAACGGGTAAGACTTTGATTATAAAAGAAATTAATAAAATTTAATATTGATATACAAAGGTCATTCTATAAAAACTCTGAGTTGTTTTTTTACTTAGTGGTGCAGGCGATTTTTTTCATAATGCTAACTAAACTCTTATAAATATTTTAACGAAGCAGACGATTTTATTCTCCTAGTTTCGTGCTTGTTTAAAGAATTGTTTTTATTTGCCCTATAGAAATGAAGATAAGTGATTCACAAAGGTAAAAAACGAAATGCGTTGTGCCATAAAATTTTTTCTATCGTTTGGACAGTAAAAAAAAAAGCTCTCCAAAAATAGTCAAGTTGATGAAAGAAGTTTACAAAAACAATTGTTTGGGTGATTCTACGATTTTTAAATGGCAAAGTGTATGGACACATACTGATTCTTCGCCTCCGAAATACCAAATCTGCTGGAAAGGTCATAATGATGATTTTTTTTGAACATAAAGGGTGCAATCTATAAGCTTGCTGCACCTCCAAGAACTACTGTAATTTGTGAATATTATGTTTCAGTTATAAAAATGTTGCGACAACACATACCGAGAAAGCGTCATGAATTCGTAAAGAAATGGACATTACATCAGGATTAGGCTCCTCGGCGTGTCGCTACTTCTGTTCAGCAATATCATAATAAATGCAATATTAAAATCATGCCACATCCACCTTACAGTCTAGATCTCGCCCTATGTAATTTCTGGTTGTTTTTGACGACGAAGGAGAAGCTCCGTGGCAGAAAATTTAATACAGATTCAGGTGTTATTTCAGCTGTGTAAGGTTCTTTGAAGCAGCTTACGGAAAATAATTTCTCTACTTGTTTTGAAAAATGGATTCAACAATGTGACCGTTGATTTTCGTCTAAGGGAAAGTATTTTGATAAATAATGATTTATTTTTTGCTGTAAATATATTTCTTAATTTTTTTTATGAGTTAACTCTCAATTTTTATGGACATCCTTTTGTACATTTCCTTGATAGAAATACGTGGATTAAACTATCTTTTAATTTAAATCGAAGACATATTTCTTGGAATTAAAAAAAATAATCAATACTGATGTATGGATAATTGTATTCTGCACCGAATTATTGTATATATATTTCGAATGTTGCGCAAGTAAAAATATATTGCGTCTAATGTGCGTGTTAGTGAGTGAAAGAGTGATGGTGTGTGATGGTTATTGGCACAAAAGCCATGCATGACAATATTGTGCCGCGCAAGCTGTAGGTGTCGTATAGATTTCTGAAGAAAATGAAAAAAAAAAAAAAAAAGGTTAACAAGGAGGGTCGAAAATAATAGAGAAGGTTCGCTATGGTATCCCGGGGAGTATCATCCACGTTTACTAAAGACTGGAAAACCCATGGGGGAAAAAAAGATCACAAGGGTTACTCAAGTGAAGGAGAAAAGCCCCTGAGGGCATATTGCTTCTAAAACTTATGTGTGTCTGAGTACATATTAATATACAATTTACTTCCTTCCAAAATAGGTCCTGAACTTATCAGTATATAATTCCTCTTTTACTCAAAAAAAATTACTAAAAAACTTCTATGTTTTCATTTATATTTTAAATTAATAATTACCTGTACAAGACTTTTTTTTTTACTGTTGTTGAACATTTTTTTCCCGAATTATATTTAATTTCTTTGGTAAGCTCCATTTCGTAATAGCATTTAGTTTCCCAAAGAGGTCTTTGATCTTGTTTTAAGCCCCTTTTATATTTAAATATTTTTTCACTTGCAGAAGGAGATGAAGGTATTAATATGATTATGCAAATCTAATATTAAATGTGATGTAATTTCTGAATTGGTAAGCTGCGTTGCTCAACGAGCACCGTCTCTTTGAAGATTTATACTTGTAAACTCATAAACTGGGGACGAAACAAATTAAAGTCGTGCGCAATAATACTAAAATCAATATCAAATCTCTTTTTTCATTTCTCGTAGGATATTCGCAATTTATGTAACACATTCTACTCTCATAATGCAATTTGTTTGGAGTCAGTCACATCTGCGAGAAAGGCATGAAAAGTAAAGTAGAAAATTTGAGTTTGTTTGGTCAAATTCCGTAATTTTCTGGAAAAAAAAAACTGCAATTCGAGGAGAAATATCTCTTGTTGCTCTCTTTACATCGAGGTCATACAGATTCGTTCACCTTACAAATCCAACTTAAATCAATTTTACGAGGTATTTAGTAAAAAAAAACGAACGCTAGTAACGTATGACCTTGATTGTTAGTGAAGGACGCGAAATTTATAGATTTAAGAGGTATTGCGTATTCCGTTATAAGAATACAAGGTTTCTGTTTGCATAAAGGAAAAATATTACGTAGCACATCTGTGATAAAATAAAAGTCGTAACATATATCATTTGTAAGCGTGTTTATGTAAAATTTAAACTATTTTATTAAGCAGGCATTTTGTGATTCGCAATTCATTTTCGAAGTATATAAGTTAAAAAATAAATTGATAATAAAATTATTCTAAAAGCGTTGGGTTATGTTATTCAGTATTGCTCGGAAAAAATCACCGAATGCTAATTAATTGAGAAAATAAAATATGTTTATATGAGTTACCCACAATTTTAAACATTTTAATAGAGTGATGAACCATTTAAAGCTGTGGTAAATAATTTCGCAGCGCCGTAGTTCGAATCGAATCGATGACTTTATTTCTGATTAAAAAAAAAACTTGCATTTTTAACATGTGTCAGCGTGTTGCTGTTTCGAGAAAATGTCGTCAACAAATAGGCGTGGGCTTAAAATAAAGGATATATGGTGTTAGGTTCAAAATATTGACATTATAATACAGTATGATTATATTAATTACATTTAGTTAGCTTTTCGAATATTTACATTGATAAGATATATTTAATTTAATTTTTTATCGTCTGCCTTTATTTTAATATTCAAACATAATATTATCTATTTTAATAATTTATCGTTTGCTCTTATTTCAATATTTTATTTAATAATCGGTTTTTATGATGGAATCGTCTGTTTTTATTTATTTATTTTTTTGTCTTCAACAATGGCAATTTTTTTTTATACTTAAGAATATTTTGTTTGTGAAAATAAGACTGCATTAGGAATATGAAGACGGTATTTGCTTTTCTTGATAGTAATTACTTTCGTGAGGTCTGGAACTCGGAATTAAGCTAATTGATATTCATTTAGGTGAACCGATCTTATAGAATGGGAAGATGATGGCTACCCATTAAAATGATTCGAAGCTTTCAACCTCAAATGTGCTCTCAACCAAAGGCGAAGGCCCTTTATAACCTGAATAAATCTTTAAAAAATTAAAGCTAGCATGTATTAAAATAAAATTAACAAATACATTTCCAATTTTTCGTTGGCATTTTTTATTTTTATTTATTAATTTATTCTAAACAGAGCTCTTACAATACAACATTAGCTTTAAGGCAGGAGTAGCCAACGTTTCTTAAAACCAAAGGTGGAATGAAAATACTCATGAAATGTTAAAAGGATTACCAATGGAAATATTCATTAGTTCATTGTAGATGAATGATAGCTTTTAATCGATTAGGAAAAGTTCTCTCACAAGAAGCAACTGAAACACACATTTTATTTCTTTATATACTGATTATAACTATTCTATTTTAAAACAATTTTGATAACTGATTAGTTTCAACGCAAATTTGCAAATTGTGCAGACGAGAATACATTTCAGATTTTTTTTAATAAAAAATTCTTTTTAACAAGTCCTATCAAACGTTTTAGTAATTAAAAGTCTTTTGTTACTTCTGGAATTTTGAGACAATAGCTTAAATAGAAAATCTGCATTCGTTAAGCATTTGGATTAAATTTAATTTCCACATAAATGCTGCAGCACTTCATTGGAAAAAAAAGTCAATAAAGCTCGAAAAAGAGAGAATTTCCGCTTTATATAATAAAACAATAGATTATTCAATTAAAACGTCGCATTAATGATTTTTAGAGCAATCAGTGGTACGAAAAATCGGTAATTTCGCCGAGAAATAAAGTTAAAATGATAGGATTTCAAGCTATTTATGCAGAAAAGAGCTCTAAAGTATTTGCATTTTGTTTAGTAAGATATTTATCCTTGGATTTTGTAATTTTTTTATTTGGTAAAGAGACCAACTTTTCTCTTTAATTAAAGATTTGTTGTTCGATTAATTAATTCAGTTCTTTGTCTAAGGCAGCCTTTTCTTAAGTAGAAACAGCTAAAGAGATGAAAGTAAACTTTTATTAACTACTATTTCGTTTTTTCTTTCATTTTATATCTTCTCTGAAATTTTCAAAAGGTGAAAAGGAACGGGAAAATATTTAATAAAAATAAGAAAGGTCAATGAATTTAGAAATTATCCCTTAATTTTTTTTTTCAAATAAAAGTGGTGTTTTTAGCCACCGAAAGAGCTATTGTTTTAGTTGGGTCACTTTTGATGTACCAGATCAACTTCAGGAGCCCAAATATGCGATTTTCTAATTCCAATTTATTTTTAATATCATTTTTTTTTTAAATTCTGAAAATAAGACTAATTATTTTTTTTTTGAAAAATATTTCTATATTTTTGTGTGTGCTGTCCATTGTAATTTGAATTCCTGTATATCTTTTTACGTATTGTTTTGGTACCTATGACTCTTGATTTGCCTACACATTTCTTCTTACTACTAATACACCAAGGGTTACAATTTTTTCAGAATTACGAATATTGTAACTTTGAGCCATATCGCAATTTTCTCTTTAACTAACCCCAGAATTTTTTTTATTTCAATTGTTCAAAATAAAACCATTACCAAATAAAATAAAGCACAATTATTGCTGATTAGAGTAAAGCTAATAAGTACAAGAAACCGATATTAGATAATTAATAGGTTTTCTTTAATTCGCATTGTACGCTTGGGTCAAAATCTTAAAAGCGTTTTTATCACGTTTTAAAGAGCTCAATTGAGCTGAAAGTTTCTACACACGATTGTTTCGGATGATAATTTGATAATTTGCTTAACGTTAATAAAAATTAATTGATTAAAATTAATTATTTTAAAGAATTAAATTTTACTCCAAGTTTCTCGCCAACCCGTCGCCAAAACCATCGCCAATCCGTCGCCAAAGAGAATGGGTCATTGATTAATCTATCTTTTGTTAATTAAATTATTAAAACTTTTTTTTTGAATAAATTCAATTTGATTCGACGCTCCCTTTTGCTCTTAAAATTTAAGGGATAAAAAAATTATGTTACGCAAAGTGTGAAGTTTGAAACAAAACCCAAGTTCAAAAAACTTGTTTTTTCCCGATGCTATTTATAAACAGCAATGGAATTAATAATACATAGTTAGATAGTTGTAAGTTGGTCCTTGAACTCGTGAAAGTGAGACGTCCTAACCGAGCTGTTTGTTATCTTAGAAGAGGTCAGAGAGATCCTATTTAAAATAAGAAGCTCGAAACCTGAATTACAGTTTGTTTGCTAACTCAAACCTTGAATGAATGAGTAAGAAATGAATTAAACTTATATTTTGAACAATAATCCAGGCGTGTTTATGGAAAAACAACCACACAGAAAATTAACTGGAATAAGACTTTAAACATTCATAACTTGAAAAAAAAAAAAAAAGAATACGACTATCATCAGTCTTCCTCTTATATATTTCAGTTGATTTAATTTAAATCTTTTTGATTAAAAACTTTGAACTTGTATTGCGATTTATTTTAATTTTATTTCGCCTTACAAATTTTTAAAAACTTTTAATTGTATTTAAAAATGTTTATATTTTACAGAAAATTTTTTAGTACATTTTTATAATTATTTTTCTGGATGTAAAGGTTTTTTTTTTTAAAAAAAAATAATTGATTAGATCAATAAATTTAAATAAATGTTATGTTTTAGTTACGTAAAAAGAATGAATGAATGAATGAATTAAATGTAATTTATCGGTTAAATGCTTTCTTGATAAAAAAGCAATATTGAAGCCATATTGTAAGGTTGGCTTAAAAATTTCACTTCGCTAATGGAGGTGAAAGTTTTGTAGATTTTTTTAAGTTAAATTATTCAATAATGTGTGTGTTTGCGTTAGATTACATTGGCTTAAATGAATTTTTTCCCTTCGTTTATACTTTTGTTTTCTTCGGTTGAATTACTGTTTTGAAATGGCATTTCTGCTTATTTTTGTTTTTATTCTATTTTGTTACAAAGAAATTCACTGGAGAGTAATATTTGGGTGGTTATTACCAGTATTAAAAAACCCTATGCTCACACTGCTTACCTAATATTATTAAAATTATTTCATCTCCGTTTTTGAACCTACTTTATTAATTCTTTTCTCTTCAGATATGTTTTGTATGTCTAGTTAAGGCTTTGATATTTTGAATTTTGTCGTAATTTTTTAAATTACTGGTTTTATTTTTTAAAATTTTTAGTTATTTGCATGTGTAATATGTATTTTTGAATATTACAGTTTCAGTAATTTAATAACTTTATACATTATACTACTTCACATACTTTAAATTTTAGAAATTCTATTTTTAACTTTAATATTTATTCTTTTTATTTTATTTTATTTTACTATATGCGTATTTTAATTTTGTAATAATTGCAATTTAATATTTTTAACATTAATTAATTGTAACTTTGCGTGTTTTTTCATTAGCTATAATTTGTAATTCATTATGAATGTATATACATGTCAAAATAATTATGTCTATTTAACATTAATAATTATATACGTCAGAAAAAGTATTTTTCTTGTTTATTTTGCAAACTTACCCTGATTTTTTCCTGAATTGATCTGAGAAATTGAGTAAGTTTCTATATCTAAGAACAACAGCAAGATACAAGTCAAGACTTCAACTAAGACAGATTTTTTTCCCTTTTATCGGAAAAAAATGAAGACGGCGTGTTCTATTTCGATGTGAAATACATTTCCAAGGTTTCTTCATCGAAGAACAATTCATTTTCTTTTCAGCCTGTCATCAGAGAGAATCCTATCTGAGAATCTTTGATGAAAACTAGATTTTAGGTAGTTCTGGTAACGTCTCCGCCCTTGTTTTTCAGCGGGTAAACAACGTTTGACCAGGAGGCATTGCTGACCTGACAGCCGAAGAATTGAGTACCACGTTTTATTTTTTGGAGGAAAAAAAATGCAGTTTTGGCTAGTTTTCTTCAACAATCACCGAACTTAAAATTGTATTTTTTTAATAAAGTAATAGTATTTTACCCATTTCGTAATTTTTCTCTAAATTTAATCTGGAAAATGTACGGTCAGTGTTAGTGATTGTGTGAAGTATTCAAACACTGCATACAGTTTTCCTATAAAATATAATAAATATTTCTATAAAAATGATGCACAGCTAAATTTTATTTGGAGATTATTTTTTAAAACTCTTCAAACAGTTTTACAATTGATATTTTAGGATATGTCTACAACACAAATGAAAAGGACTAATTTAAGAATGTTGACATCCCAACAATGCTGTAGTAAAAAATTCCGAAATTACAGACATCGCGAGGGGAATGAGTTCCCTCTCACACATAAAAAAATTCTATTTCCCAAGCGTGGTCAGAAAATATTTAACAGAAGCGTGAACAGAATCAAATCGAGGAGAAAAAAAAGAGTTAATTTTATTGGAAGCGGCACATTAGGACAGCAGTTTCACATTTGGCACCAAAAGTGACCTCTCCCGGATATAACAAAATGAAAATATTGTACTCTGAGATATAAGGGTACTCATATAAAGAATATTAGTTGTTCTTAGTTACAACATA
Source organism: Nephila pilipes (assembly GCA_019974015.1). Lineage (NCBI taxonomy): Eukaryota > Metazoa > Arthropoda > Arachnida > Araneae > Nephilidae > Nephila > Nephila pilipes. Next base: position 488,249 of record BMAW01083816.1, read on the forward strand.
TTCATAAAATATTCTTAAGAAATCATTTTTAAGGTGACAGTAGCGCCACGCTATCCTAGTGGTCATGGCTTCGGATTCGTGGCCGGCGGTTTTCGTTGAGTCGCTAGCTCGATCCTTGGCCGCTAAAGACTCGCCGTATAGCCAAGGCTGATGCACGTTAAATCTATCGGGGCCCAAAGTCCTCCCGCAGGCATAGTGTGGATGTTAGGAGAGGGGGGGTGCCAGCTCAGGTGTTGTCCTCGTCACTTGACTGTGGTTCAAAATTACGAGTTCCGTCGCCAATAGCCCTCGTGTTGCTTCTAGTGCGACGTGAATAAAACAAAACTAATTAAGGTGACAGTACATTTTCGAAACACAATCTTTGGTCAATATACCGATTTTTAAGTTTCTGGTTTCGAAATAAAATTTAATCTTTTATCTTTTTAATCTTTTTGAATTTTTGTTTCTATCTTTTTTAGTAGTTGAGTTGCAACTGTTTTGATATCGTTTGATCATGAATCTCTGTGATCGGAAAGGCTATAAAAACATTCTTCATTACTGGAAAAGACAATTTCTCAAAATGTTGAAAATCAATGAAACTGACATTTCATATATGTTTTTCAACTACATATACATAAAATATTCTTGAGATTATACGAGTACATTGAATAGAAGAACATTTTACGTTGCAGTAAAGTGAAAGTTACAATCGACTTTTAAATACATTTTCAGTGTACAAAACTCGAACTACCATAGCTTTCTACCATAAGAGCATTTTTAAAATAAAAGTCCATTCCCTAGATTAGGTGTAATACTCTGCATTACTCAATTTACAAACTGTCAATATGTTTTTTTGAGTTACCATGGTTTTTGGAAAATCTTAACTTTTGCTCATATTTACATAAAATACTCTTTTGACAGTAAAAATATACACTAACAAAACTTTTTTGGGTTATTTTCGAATTTTGGTGCCCCATAAGATCATAAAATATGCATTTGTATGGCAAAATTTACGTTAATTTAAAAATTTTCTTCAAAGGTGTAATGTTACCTTAATATATATATATATATATATATATATATATATATATAATGTTGAATACTCATCTTGCATAACTGCATCAGAGGTGTTCATCAAATTAAGAATGCAGCAAAGCTTAGTCACAAGTATTAATGGAAAAGGATTTCGTTGCTTTGAATTTCGGTTGAATGATGTGAAGAACATATCATTCTATGAATTATATACACTATGTCAGCGAAAAAACCTTGATATCTTACTCAGGTTTAATCTATCATTTTATGCCACGTTTTTTCGTTTTCTAGAATTTTTCATACCTCGGGATTTTAAATCAGATATCATTAAATTCCCGGAACATATCCCATTAGATTCTGAAACAAATTTATTTTCGAAATAAACATTTAGAGCATGAGATATTGTTACTTATCTTTTGAAGTACATTAATTGATTTTATCAATACTTGCATTAGGATGAATTAAGTAAAAATCCCTTGAAAGATGTAGATTAATCGTATTTATGTTTCCTTGGAACTTTTTAACAAGTAAAAAAAAGACTTCATACGATAAGTATGAAAAACAGACTTAATTATTATTAAACTTTATTACTAAAAAATACCAACTAAAGAGGATAATTAATAAGTTTAATTAAAAAACAATTATTACACATTCAGATATTTCTAAAAAAGATAATCAACTCCTTAATCACTCAGTTTTGCTTATTTTTAGTAAATAAAAGTCATCTGCTTTAAATACACTCTAGTTTTTTTTTCTTAAGAAAATTTATAGTGTTTTAGCATTATTTAAGTCGTTCATAATGATCAACTATTATAAATTAAAATTGATTCTTTACACTGCTTTCGAAAATTTTTTTAATGAAAGAAAAATACTCAATCCTCTTTTTTTTTTTTAAAAAAAAAAAGAAAAAAAATTATCGTTCACCAGAAAAAAAATTTACTAGGAAGCATAAATTAGCTGAAGTTTAATTTAAGATTTGTTTTACAATATTTTATTTGAGAAACTTCTTTTAGCACGTCATATCTTTCAGAAAGGTTAACTTAAGCTTTTTACTTTAAATAAGGATTGTGGCCGCGGTAGCCTAAGAGTCATCGTCGCGAACTCTCGTCCGGCCATGTTTCCATCTAGTCGTGAATTATTGTCTCGATTCCACTGAGGACCTATTGTGTTGTGAGGTGATGGAGGTTAAATCTGACGTAGCTCAGCCTCCTACAATGGCGAGGTGGGGAGAGAGTAGAGTATCAACTCAGGTGTCGGCCTCGTCAATTGAACCGATGTTAAAAATTACGAAGTCTGCCTCCAGTAGCCCACGTGTTGCTTTTAAGTGTGACATCAATAAGCAATCATCATTAAAAAGATTCGAGAGATTCATCCAATTAATATGCTGTATATATTGCTATAAAATAGTATTAATTCAAAATGAGTTTCTTAAACATTTATTGTTGCTCAACATTTACGTTGCCGAATGCTGAAATGTTGAAAATATCGAGATAATGTCTAGATTAAGGCATCTGCTAGAATAAGGCTAAAAAGTCATGATAAATCTGTAATGCCCATTGATTATTAATATATTCACACTCCATTTCAAATCTTATAATAGATAGCCACCAAATTCAACAAATTAATTTATTTTTAATCAATTAAAGATGGTACTAATCTGCTCTCTTCTTGGCAATTTTAATCATGCTTTAACTATCGTTTAAAATATTAAATTAAATTACGACTAAACGATTCATAGGGTTCGAATGAGTAGTATTACTGATACTGGAGCTCGATTTCTGAACTTCTTTTTAATACCATTTAAGTTCTCTATGATCACATATAAACTTACAAATGGCTGGTTCAGACATCTCATTTGAATTCAGTAGTAACAAAACTTCCAATCTATAATTTGGATCTGATCACTTCACAATTTAGTTTTCCGCGGTAACCCAGTGGTCATGGTCACGGACTAGCGGCTAGCGTTGCTTCCGTCGATTCGCGAGTTCGATCCCTGACGCAACTGAGACCCACCTTGTTGCGGGACTGATGCAAGTTAAATCTGATCGAGGGTTTTAGTCTTTCGGTGTGGAAGTTTGGAGAGGGTGGTTTAGCTCAGATGCCGTTCTTGTCTCATGACAGAGGTTCAAAATTAAAAGGTCCGTTTCTCACAGCGATATTAATAAGGAATAATAATTTCAATCTAATCTACATGGTTCACGTTTTATGAAAAGGGAGTTTAAATTAAAGCACAATCAGAAAGATACTCAAAGTGGTAGTCAAAGAGAAAATCGCTATCGACCTAATGTTACAAATTGTTTATTTCGAGAATTCCGAGATATTATCTATTTCTTAAAGCATGAAACAAAGTTGTTTCGGATATCAGTAACATCTCATTCTCTGAGCAATTTTTTTTATTTATTCTTCGTCTCTCACTTCGACATTGTTTTTCAAGTCGTTCAACGTATTATATCGTCACTTTAAAAAAAAAAACGTGTTCTCAAAAACATTGCAAAACTTAGACGCTTCTAATGGCCATCCTGTCACCTGCCTCTTTAGCGCCTGACAGCTTAAATGATGTAATCTTTTAGCGTAAATGTTGCTGGTCTATTTTTCATTGTAAAAGAATTTAGACAAAGTGTTAAGAAACGCGATTCAGTGAAAAACAATTTATTATACGTTTTTCAATTTACTTCTTATTTGATCTGGTTTGTTCTGACCTTACATGATAAAATGAGTGTTCACGAAATAAGGCTATTTTTCTGGTGTGGTCCCTCAACTGGCATTTTGTTGGGTGATTTTCCTCGAATCTAGGTGTGTCTCATTGGCACTAGGTAAAAGGTCTGTAAACTCCTTACATTTTGAAATTAGACCACACAAAATACAGTTTATTTTTGTGAACAGGTTTCTGTGAATTAAACTAGCAATGGGTGAGAATAACCACGCGGAAAATCTTATTTGATAAATGTATAAGTATGTTCTTCGGGAAAATTAAGATTGGTTTATATTTAAATGTTTATCTTAAAAGAAAAACATCTTAGCATCTCATCTCTAAGGTACCGTGATTTAAAAATATTTCACATTTTGCATTTTGTTAATTTGCTGTGTAAAATAAAGAATACTCATCAGATTCTATAGACAGGACAGGTCATCTAGGGGGTGCCGTGGATGCTATGCACCAGGTCCCCGAGATTGAGTGCTCCTATATGATTCGGAACTAATATAATGCACTCTTGCACATGAACACTTGACAAAGTTCCTATAATTCTCAGCATGGCGTAAAGTTCATTTTATCGTAAACATTATTATAGTAGATCTACAGAGCTTTCGTTCTCTACTCTTAAGTTATGGAGACAATTTTTTTTAATATATGCTGCCAAGTTTATCCCATATTCATATTGTTAACAATAATTAAAAAATGTTCGAGAAATATGACACAAAACTAATCTTCATTATATGTATATAATTTGTTTCATTATAATTTTAAATAATATATACAAAGAAATGCATTACAGATGAATTTTTTATTAAATTAAAATATATTTCAAAAGCCAACACTTCATATAATACATTTATTCGATTCTTCTTTGGCACAGAATTGGTGACAAAATATGACTTTGAGAAAAGACTTTTTGAATCTTTCTATTCGAACGTAACAAGACTGGTCTGGTTCAAAGCTCTAGAGAGGCTCTGAATCCTCCAATAATAACAATCTGTGAAATCTACAAGCAGTCTAACAATCTATGAAAATATTCGAATAATAGGATAAGGAATGAACTAGTACGAATGAAATGCTCTAGAATAGTTTCTAAGCCTTTCACCGACCTATTCCTGCATTGTAATGATTATCGGGATATAGCATCTATTTTTGTACTTACATGAACTGACTTGCCGGCAAGATTGCATTCACTCCTATTTTGGTATTGTACATTCTTTTGAAAATAACAGTAACAATGGGAGTGAAAAATAAAATTAATGATCTCAAGAGGTTAATATTTTAGCAAATTTTCATTTGGATGTTAGTATTTAATATAATATATAAGAATCATAACATGAAATTCTGTATTGTTTAAATCTATTGATTTTTAAATGCCATTGTAGGTGCATTGTATGCGATGTCTGTACAGAAAGAAATATTAAACTATAAAGAAAACATATAACATAAATTAAAATAGTAAAAAAACTAAATTTGTCTCTTTTTTTTTCTTTACAAATTTTGAAACGTTTCGTTAAAGATAGTTATCCACTTCATTTAAAACCACAATTTTTAATGAATGTGAATATTATCCTGATGAGTTTTCCCTATTTTTTAATGTTTTACCTTAGATTTACGGGGCACTAAATGTTTTAGAAAGTAAATTTACGTAAACAGAAACACTGCAGTTAGAGTGTGAGCGTCTAATTATATGTATTAAAATGTTCGATTTTTTTAATTCAAAAGATACAATACATTAAAACACACTTCTTAGATTTTTTTTTTCTTATCCATATTTTTGTAATAATTTTAGCTCAAAAATGAAAAGGTATTTATTGCTCTATGAAAACAAAATATTTTAATTACATTTTATCACGTGCATACCTTACACCCACACGCCCATGGAAAAAATGTAAGGGGTTATAGAAAACATCTACACAAGCGATTTTCACCAACAATGCATAGGTGGAGAACAAGAAATGAACCGCTAGACATAAAGCAGAAAGCGCGAGTTTTCTTACCCATCGTCATTTCTACCATAGATTTCAGGATATATGGTGACGTACAGTAATCAGAAAAAGGCTCGCTGGTGTAAGAAAACTCGCGCTTCACATGCTCTCCCTTACAGCGGTGTTCAACGCCTCAACGCGCTTGCTCTATGCCTATGTATTGTGTGGTGAAAATTGCTCGTTTTGATATTTTCTATCACCCCTTAAACTTTTGTCCATGAGTTTCGAAACACCCTGTATATATATATATATATATATATATATATATATATATATATATATTTGTGTGTGCGTGTGCGTGTATGACGAAAAGAACATTTTCGTTGATTGCTTGTAAATTCACGTCGTACTGAGAAGCAGCACGACGTAAATTAGACATTAGAAGAAAGACTTCGCAATTTTTAACAATGGTCAGGTGATGAGGGCGGAACATAAGCTGACATCTTTCTCTCTAAGTTTCCACACCACACCAACTAGAGAACATGGACCCTCAACAGATTCAATTTGCATCCCTCTCTTCTCTTATTACGGGTCTTTAGTGGCATCAGAAATCGAATCAACGAGTCGATGGAACGAAAGGCAGCTGTGAGCTGATGGCCATGGTTACTAGGTTACACGAAAAGCATCGAAATGTTATCAATATTGAAACTTTAATGAACTTATATGAGCAAAACTCTCATGAAATAGAACGTAGAATTGATGTTAAGAATCTTAATTAAACTTTTTTTGTAGAAGCTTGCTTAAGTCAACCTTTAGATATGACATAAACTAAGAATTTTCTTTAAACTCTTTTAAAACTTGAGTCTTAATACATTATACTGAATAATTATGTTGTTATTGCTTACCTCTTTCTTTCATATTTCATAGATCACAATATTTAATTTTTTTTTTAACTTTAGAATAGTTACGAGATTTAATTTAAAATGATAACATTCACTATCTGTCGAATAATAGACTCTTTTCTTAGATATGAAGGTAAAAGGAAGATAAAAACTTGTTTAAAGTACAAATAATCTCAAATGTTTGTATATGAATTATGTAAATTAATTTAAACATTCTGAATTAGCATACTGTCGTACAACTGTGCTACTGAATATTGTTTTCAAAATCTATTGTGAAGCAAACATCCTGAAACTATGGTTCACTTGTTTTCCAAAGAAATTCTTGAACGAGCTGTACCAGGAAAGCAACCAACCCTTGAAGAAAATGTGTCTTAAAATAAATATCTATTGAAAAAAGTAACTTCTTGAAATATCCACAGGAAAATTATGAATATAAATTACACAACTTTGGAATTACCATAATCTTTTCGCGTCCTGACATACTGTTTTAGAGCCATTAGGAAAGTTATTCTTAATTAAGTAAAAATGTATATCTTAAGAAAATAGTAACGTTCTAGAAATAATTCCAATAACTACTTAAATGATGAAGCCATATGGACAGCTTCTGTTGTTTCGCATTATTTTTTAACTTACTGCTGGAACCCTTAAATATAAAGAAAAATAAAAAAAAAAAGTTTTTAGCCACCCTATGGGATATTGTTTTAGTTAACCCGAAAATGTCGTACTTGACCACTTTTCAAAACTTTTTCTTGTTTTTGTGTATATTTTTGATGTCTGATTTCCTTAGAAACGAACTTAATTTTCAAAAGTACGTCATAATAAATTTCTCCTAAATTTTTTATTGGATTGAAATAAAATATATATGACATATGTCTGATATCTGCTTTCATCATTAATGAAGTCAGTTTTCGAAAATATGTCATAATAAATGTCCCCCAAATTTTTATTGGATTGAAGTGAAACAAATATAAAAAATAAGTATTTTATTTACTTATCGATTTATGTAGTGCCTTAATCATATGTAAACTGGAATCAAGATATGACTGAAAAAGAATAACATTATTTGGAATTTTAAGACAGCTGTGAGTCAGCCATTTTTTTAATCCCCCCAAGGATCTATAGTTTTGGGTGGATCACTTTTAGCGTATCAGATCACTTTTAAATTTTTTATCCTTTGCCTCAACTTTAATTACATTTAGATGAAATGTATTCAATTTTATAATTTATCGTTTGCTTTAATTTTAATTACATGTAGCTGATATAATATTAGATTTAATAATTTATAGTTTGCATTAATTTTAGTTACATTTAGGTTAAATATATTCAGTTTAATAATTTATAGTTTCCCTTAATTTTAATATCGGAAAAGTTACTATTGTCCATTTCTCGATGTTTCATCGTTTACTTTAATTCTTATATTTAACGAAGTAATTTTAAAAATAAATGTAAAAAAGCGCACCTTTGGTGATTAAATCTGTTTTTTGTAAGACTTTACATAGAATCTTCTAATTTTTTTAAAGTTTACTTCATTCTGAAAACTTCGCTAAATCAGAAAAATAAGGAGTAATACTAAAATATCAGAGAATAAACAAAAATGATATTGGTAAAATTAAAATCTGAAATATAATTTAAAAACATCTGCCCATATTACACCACCTTATATTGCAGATCGTTTAACTTCCAAGTATTCATAGATCAAAACCAATTTGTTGCAAAAAGCAAGAATCAAACAGTTTCCTTTACTCATACACCAAACTATACAACTAACACTAAGAATGCTTTTTCAAAGTCGCAGTAGAAGCAACACGAGTACTACTGACGTCGGACATTGTAATTTTGAACTCAGATCAAGCGATGAGGATGACATCTGAACTGGAATCTACCTATCCAAACTTTCACACCACGCCAACAGGAGAACTTGGGACCTCGATCCGATTTAACGTGCATCAGCCCCGATACATAGTGTGTATTCAGTGGCATCAGAAACCTTGAATTTGGTTTGGTTTTATTAACGTTGCACAAGAAGCAACACGAGGGCAAATGGGGGGAACCTTGGGAAGAGTAACGAAATGTGTAAAGAAAAACATTAACATCTTTAAATCATCTCAAATTAGTAATACGATTGGATATCCGATTGAAAGGAGATTTTCAAATGAAAAGGCAATCACAAGGTCACATGTTCAGAAATGAAAAGTGACATGACAGAGAAAACTACACATTTTACATTCTGTAAATAAAGATTGTCGATTATGTTCCGATAAGAAAATCGTTGGAGGACGCTAACAGACACATTATTCAACATGTTCTAGGAATCCTTTGCTACTCTTATGAGACTTCGCTTCATTTTGGTGGCATATTAAAATTTGTTCAGTTAGAAAGAGTCATAACTTAATTTTTCAAGTATACTTTTAAATTCCTACTATTAACTCACACTCTCCCTATATATATATCTTGTTCAAATTTTCAATCGTTAATAAAATACTTTTTATTCATACACTCCATTTTAAATACATTTTTTTAAACTTGTAGTGGATGACACTTGATACAGTTTTTTTTAAATATTAATTCATTTAATTAAATTTAATTGGTGAAAATGCAGTTTAGCCATACCACTTGGTGCGATTTCAAAAATTGCAAAAGTCGGCGATTTTTTGTTTTTGGAAATTAGCAAGGAATTGACTTAATTTTTTTTATATTACTTGTTATAACTTTTTTCCTTCAATCCAGGTTTACATGTATTTTTCGTTTTATTATTGTGTACCTATTGGAATGATTAAACCACGGCCATCGATCTGTACGTAAATAGTATAATAATTAATTTTCAGAATTAGAGGTTATATAAATAAAATTCTTAAATTCAAGTAGCTGATCGTACTGATAATTTAAGCTTTTGTGTAAACTGAAGTAGATTTAACATTGCAACGCAAGTATGAGCACATATTATATCTGAAAATAGGCTTAGAGTATGTAGAAAACATACCTATACACTAAGAAGAGTTTTATTAAAATTTATTTTTAAATAATGTTATATTGCTAATGAATCATAAATTATATATTGTGACATACATACAAAAGGTTTGAAATTTACTTTTTTACCGCGTTTTATAGATAAATTCAATTTATAGATAAATTCAACTACTTCTATGAAGCATTTAAAAGTTAAAAAATTCAATTACTTTTCGGAATTCACACTTCGGAATTTTTTATCAGTAAAATGTATGTCTTCAGATATTTTATATTTAAATTAGAGAAAAAGGAAACCTCCATCGCGCATCTTAAAAGTATTTTGAGCAGTGGATGTTTTCCGAGCAATACATATGATACTTTATTTTTGTTAAAAAAAACTCTTTCAAAAACAAATTTCTGGTTTAGGCTACACTAAAGTACCGTCCGCAACACTTTACATTTCTCTCCATTCGCATATACCAAAACGTTTTAAAATGCCATCGCCCAACCACACTCCTGATCTTTTATGTGGCGTATTACCAATACAGAGAAAAATTGAACCCATTTATCGTAAATCAAAATTTGAGTCGCAAATAATAAATAACTTGCAAAGGAGCAACTCTATATACACACAGAGAGAGAGAGACGCGGGGAACGTTGGTTTCCACACGCGAACTCGTCGTAAAATTGTGTTTCCATATTTATGGAAAAGTTCTTTTAGTGGAATCGATTCTGCCAGGGCTTCTTTTTGGCCGGACGCGCAATTGGAAGTAGTACTTGAAAAATAGCACGTGCTCTCACCCAGCACAAAGCATTTATTTCTCTCGTGCTATTAAGTGCTTTTGCCGTGAGTGAACGCAGATTGGAAGAATATGTAGGGCAGATCTTCAATGAAGTATTATGGTATTGGATGGCTTACGTTTTTTCGGTAACTTGTTTCGAATTCGTTTCCGATTTGACTTCTGAATTATACTTTGTTATGGCTAAGGGTTATTGTATTCCATACGCTTCGACTCATGAGGTTATTTGAATGGATTTGCATCCGCAATTGGGGGAATTAAGTGTGTTAATGCGTTCTGCTTCGTCGGTGCTTGCATTCTCGAGTTGTTGTTTTGAAGCTAGCAGTAATGAATTCGTAGATCATTTTTCATCCATATCAAGATGGATGTCGTGTTCTTTGCAGTTTCTAATAAAAAAAGTGTTTTTGAGGACGATTATGTTAATAATTTCCAAAGCAGATACATATGGAAGCATTCATGTGGGAAACGGATTCTATCTTTAGAGCTGCCCAATATAGTTCTCCGAATGCTAATTTAGTATAATTTTAAATTTATTCAAACAAAATGACTTTTTTAAATGTTGAAAATCTAAAAGTGTACTTTTATGCGAGTTAAAAAACTTAAAATTCTACATTGTATGTAAAATGACATACGTATGTAAAAACTGCAATGAATAAATGATGAAAAAGAGAGAAAATTACACAAGTGAAAGATTATTTAAAATTTTCCATGGATGGTGAATTTTGAGAAATTTTGTTACAGCTGTAAAACATTTTTAGGACATTATGGTTTAGTAAAAGGACTAGTATCCGAAATTTATTCATATAGATTTTGATTTATCTAATCAAGTATCGAGCAGAATACTTAAAAATTATGTATAACATTAATGATTTACGGTTATTTATTCGGTTACACTTATTAAATTTCGTAAGATTTCTATAAAACTTTGTTTTAAATTTGTCAATCGTAATGTCTATAACATTCAAAATGAAAACGCTGTGTGTAAAAGGGAAATGTTAATTATTTTCTATTCATTGCCAAGTCCTTGAATTTAGAACAGGCAATACAATTTTTTTTATTAATATAAGTAATGATAGCATGCAAACATTATTTGATTAAAATATTAAAAGAAGACATTAAGAACTTGAGTAAATCAAAAATAAATTTAAATATAATAAAGTAGGAACCGTCTCTATTTCCAACATATACAAGATATTTGCTGTTTACATTTCAAAATGAATTTATTTTGTAGCGAACTTTGGTATAAATTAGAATATAATTTTACCAATTTATTGATGTAAAAAAAATTTTACTTAAAATAACTTTCCATTTTTTCAAAAAAAAAAAAAAAAAAAAATCAAAACTGATCTTGTATTAAAAAAAAATCGATATACAGTACGAGCGTAAAGACCACAAAAATATGAATGAATTTACCTCCAAAACTTTAAATTTTGAAGGAAACTATTTTCCTTGGCTATAGAAAATGTTTTCTTCGTAATAAAAATGCTAATTCAATTGCAAACCGGCAGTGTCTGATCAATATTATTCTGTGAATTCGCATTTCTTATCATATCTTGGATGATAAGGAAACTTCTTTCGTTACGCACAATCTTTAGTCTATTTTCTCTACATATGATTTTAAATTGAGAAATTGAGATTTTTTTTAATAAATGAAGCATTTTTATTATTTTTATAACATCTGTATCGGTTTCTGACTGAAACAGTCTGTAAACTTAGAAAATTTCTCAAGAAATCGAAATTTATTACAAACAATTGGCTTTATAATAACCATTCTGTACTAAATTATTCTTAAATGGCAGAATTTGAAAATTAACATTTATAGTAGACGTTTTCATAATGTTAGTTTTAACTATCAAAAATGTCATTGCAGTGTAACTATTAACTATTATAATTTAATACGTCTTAAGATTTTGTATATAACTTTATTATCTTTTTTTCAAAGTTTATATGATAAAATGTCAGTTCATAAGAAAAGAATGTTAAAAATGCGACCAAATATGTTTCACTTGTAAGAGAGTACAAAATTCAAATAAAAAAAATAAATGAAACCTAAGATTTAAGTTAAGTTACTGAAATTAAAACAATCGTTTGCATAATGGAAAAATAAAACCGTTTGTATACTTGGAAAAATAAAGCATGGCTTTGCATGGAGTACTTCGATAGAAAGATAAAATGCGCATTAATTTTGTTTTAGGTTAAACATTGTCGGGAAGACAGATTACTGCATTACTTGAAATTGCTTTCAAAAATTAATGGAAAAACAAAGAGTTTTTTTATGCTAATATCAACATTCATTTATGGAAACGCTAATATAAAAGTCAATGTTCATATATGCAAATATTTGATCTCGAAACATAAAAGTTTTTTTGGGAAAGGTTTTATTTTGCTTTAAATAAATGTACAATATGTATTGAATGTCGTTTAAAAATATACTGTCTTAAAATCGTTTTCTTTTTTTTTATTACCTATTTATATAAAATTTTTAAATTTGACATTTCATGTTTAACTTCAAATTACGTCATTTAATCTTTGAATGTTAATGGAGCATTTCATTTTATCAATAGTAAAAGCTAAAAATTTGCTTTAATGTATAAAAATACTTAATATTATTGCTTCAGAAAACATTATCATTAGGTTATAAGCAATAACTGAAATGTCATAGATTGATAAAATAAAATATAATAAAATAATAGTTAAATATAAAATTTGTTTGGTAAATACAACTGCTTCAGTGCATTAGATGATATTTACCATTTTTATAAGTCCTTTTCCAAAAGATCCATATTAAATCTTTTGAGAAACAGTATATAAAAAAACGACAAATTTATTTATAAATTGAAGTTATAATGTAAAGCTGGAGGTAATTATTGTATATTAGATTATGGAGAAATACTACTTTATATAATATACATTAGTGACAAAAAATACACTTAAAATTTATAAAACAAATTTAAATATATTCAAATGTATTAAAAGTAAACTCTTATTTTTATTAAAGCGTTTTTATGTATTTTACTTGGTGTGCGTGTGTCATCAAATTTTCGATCGTTAATTTAACCAACTTTCCATCAAGCGAGAGCTTTGAAATCTTGGGAATCGTTCTTACTCGCCTAACAATGCAATATTTAGACATTTGCGACAAGTTTGAACAATTATTTTCTTCAATACTGCAGTTTAGCCCAAGCACTTGGCGCGATTTGAAAAATTGGCACCAAACTTGGCGATTTTTTTTTTTTTTTTTTTTGCTGAACGGTAAGTCCGTAAAACGGACCAGGGTAGCCACATTTTAGCAAAATACTGCCAAATAAATCTTGTCTCCAAGGGTGGTTGAGTTAAACTGTATTCCAACCATTTAATTTACCGGATGAATGAATTAATTTTAATTAGTTTTAACATTTTTATGTATTTCACTTGGTGTGTGTCTATCTGTGTGTATATCAGTGTGTCATCAAATTTTATATCATTAATTTAACCAACTTCGCATCAAGCTAGACCTCTGAAATTTTGGGAACCGTTCTTACATGCCTAGCAATGCAATGTTTAGATACTTGCGACCAGTTTTAACTAATATTTCAATAATTTTCTTTAATAAACTTTGCCACCATATAAAAACGTGGTTTTTAAAAAACGTTGGTTTTTATCTCGAATTATTATATTAATATACTAAAAAGTAAATAATAATGCTGATAAAATGTAACTCAATCTTCACGCATCTCAATAAACACGTATGTAATATGATAGCAATAAAAACGCGTAAACATTATACAATCGCAATTTTCTTCACAATTTTAAATTATATGACTGTAATACAAAACATTCGTAAAATGATCACGAATACGTATTCGTAATTTTTGATGCATGCATCGTATTTATTTTATTCCAATAATAATAAAGTCATTTTAAAAGTAGAAACACATTATGATTATTCTTAATATAAATAAGTTCATCATATTATAATTTTGCTGACATTACGATTTTAAGAGATTAATTATGAAATATGTTACATAAATAATTAATTGCTTAATGCCATATTTCAGAAAATGTATTACCATCACACACACTCACAGCTTATTTTTTTTTTTTTTTTTTACATATCATTCATTGAGTGCTACTAATGAATAAATTTTATAGACTTGTATCATTCATAATAATAAAGTGTGGTATTTATTACGTGATGTGATATGATTATTTATTAACATCACAAAACGAGAAGCAACAAGGATGGTCCTCATAATTGTGAACCTCCGTCAAGTGACGAGGACGACCCCCCCCCTCCAAACGCTTACACCAAGACATCGGGAAGACTTTTGACCTTGACCAGATTCAACGTGCATCAGCCCCGTTATACGGCGGGTACTTAGTGACATTTGGGCTCGAACCCGTATCCCGACGAAAGCCAGTCGCAAGCCCGCGATCATGATCACTGGGCTACCGTGGTCATAGGATCTATTACGTTAAAAATACCTTTAACAATGAATCAAATTGTCAAGGAAATTCTTTACTGATCAAACTTAAATATTACATCCAATATGTCGAGAATATCTAGGAGTATTCTTAGTAGAATTATTTACCCTCTAGAAATACATATTGTGATAAAAGTTCAGCCATGAATAATCTGTTAAATTATATAACCTTAATTTTTATATGTTGATTTGATAAGAGTTGATAATCTCTTGTTTAGAAATTTAACTATTTCTGCCGTACATCAATGAAAAACTAACATTTCATTCGCTAGAGTAACTATTTACTATTTCATAAATTCCATAATAATAAAGTACAGAAACATTCAATTCAGATGTGTCAGTTACATCATTGGAATAAATATACATCATACAAATAAAAGAACCTCTTTAATACTTGTAATCCACCCTTTTACCAGAACAAACAGACAAAAATATGACCAAAGCAATATCAATCTTTGTTAAAAACGTGTTTATGTATGTTAATAATCTATTTGCGTGGTATAGAACTACATTTTTGAAAAAGAATTCCTTCCAACAGAAACTATGGACGGAATTCTTGTTTAAACAAGACTTGGGGAAAAGTCTTTTGACTTCATTTAGTTCGCTTTAATGCCTCTCCCAAAGAGGATATGCAAATTGAGTTGACTTTGGTCGTTCGTGCTGCAGCCGATTAGAGCCTTAAAAGTGGCCATGTGAAATATTCCCATAGATTCTTCCCACTCTGGGGATAAAGTTCAAACTTTTGTAAAAGAACTTTTTTTTTCCACTTTAAAATGCACTGATTTGGGGCGTAATGGTTGTTTATGATTTTCTCAAGCTCGATTGATGGTTTAAGGCACGTAAAAAATGTTATGCGTTTATTGTTTCTAAAGTCAATAGCAGTTGTGATGGACATTGAGGTAATGGTTGGTGAAGTCTTTCATGCTTTGAAGAATATTTCCTTTGAAGAAGAAAGTTTGAGAAAAAAAATATTGGTTAAATGTTATTATTTGCAGGAAATGTTCCAGGTAGATTCTAGGGATTTGTGTTTTAGGTACAGGAAGGAAGGGAGAGGAAGAAATGCATTTTGCAATTTAAAATATGAATAATTTTGTGAAAATTATTTTTTGATTTGCTTACAAAATCTAAAAATCAAGGTTTTGGGTTTTAATAATGGCAAAATACAGCAATACCTCTAGGAAGGGACTTCTTTATATAAGGGGCTATTCTGTTGGTCCCGGTCCCCTGAATAGTGAGACTAGGACTTTTATTGAAGTTTCCTTTAGTAAGAGGTAATTACAATTTGTATTTACCTCTTTCTAAAAGAAATTTTTATTTAAGGGACAAAATGTCTGATCCAGTTATGACATTGGGCTATTCGCGGTTTTCTCTTCACTAACTATGGGGACTTTAATTGAGATTGATTGCTGCAAATAACAATTTCTTCCCCACCAAAATGAAACGTGATAAGGCAAATTAGAGGCAGGTAGAAATAAAGTGAAATGGGTTGGATAGGAGAGCTTATAAGCAAAGCGAAATTTGAACGATAGAGGTAGAATGGCACTAGCGTTGTGTATATGTCTTACGGGTGGTAGACAATAATAAGAGTTGCTACGGGAGATAGTGATCGTAGCTGAGTCAAGAAACCCAAGTCAACCTTAACTGGGGAGATTTTGGTAAGACACTCTGAATTCGGTATTAGTTGAACGTGTGAATCTATCTAGGGTGTTATACTGGAGAGCAGGTTTTTATCAAATATATTGCACGGTTATTGAATAAATAATTGAGTGACATTTGTCTACTGTCTGTCCTTGTAAGTTATTGACTTTATAGTGTTAGTTATATTTGATTGAGTTATGACACAAGAGTCGAATAGAAATACTCATTCGCCACACAGTGAGTGTCTCTTATTGGACAATAATACTGCATATATGAACAATGCGTGAAAATTATCCTACGTTATTATGTTTACTAAGGCTTTCTTGTTCTCGCACACAAGGCATATAAGCGAAATTTTTATTTAAGGATTAGTTTAATTTAGTTTAGTTTTTATTAACGTCGCACTAGAAGCAAAACAAGGGCTATTGGCGACGGGCCTCGTAATTTTGAACTTCGGTCAAGTGACGAGGACGACACCTGAGCTGGCACCCCCCCCTTTCCTAACATTCACACAACACCAACGGGAGGACTTTGGACCCCGAATAGATTTAACGAGCATCAGTCCCGGCTACACGGCGGATATTTGGTGGCCAAGGATCGAACTTGCGACTGAACGAAAATCGCCGGCCACGAATCCGAAGCCATGACCACTAGGGTACTGCGGCCACTCTTATTTAAGGAAGCCCCCTTTTAGGCTTTCAACGTTGACAAGGATTTTGGTCTACCTATAGCGGATGCACCAGGAATATTGAGACATTGAGTTCTAATTTCATTCACCCAGAGGATCCTTGCGAGTGTTATTGACAACAATTTTTGGAGAGTAAATTTCAACGTCAAACTTTCATTGACCACAACGCTCCACTATTTTCACTGCACGAAATTTGTTTCCTCTAGGGTTGTCTTAAGAAACGTAATTTAAACAATAAGCTTATATATATATATATATATAAGAACACACACACACACACACACACACATATATATATATATATATATATATATATATATATATATATATATATAAAAAAATATATATATATATAAATTACAGCTTAAAATCAATATTAGTCAAAAATTCAAGGGATACAAGAGATAATGCAATTTATTACAAAAAATATAATAGAAAGATATTATATTTGTTATGTAAGGCACACTTAAGGCATATTGTTTTCCTTACCTAGTTCAACAAATTTCAATATTTCATACAATATTCTATGTATAAATAAACAAGTAGTACCTCTTATTACCGACCGGACAAGACATTTTTCCACTTAAAAAAAAGGTGTCTCTTCTAGAGAGGGTACATACCAAAAATGTAATTTAATTTCAAATTCTGGTTGAATCCAGCTTTAAATGAATTATATGTAAATAAGTAACATAGTCACGTGTACTTATTTGAATTTGAAGCGAATGAAAAATGAAAATTCTTTATTGAAAATGTTTAATTAGTGCTAAATTGTATGAAATGAACTACATTCATTTATGTTGACAAAATAGTATTAAATATTACAAGAGTTTGTTTGAAAGTCTGTGCATTACAAGCATTTTTTCTACTTGGTTATTAAAGTCAATGAAGATCGTAAGTCCTTTACAGTCTCCAACAATTATCGATCATTTGTTGCAATTTTGGAGAAGCATTTTAAGGTATATGTATAACTTTTTATGTTATACTTTTCGTCTCTGACTCTTCGACTTCCTCGCTGATTACCAAGATATTTTTGTTAAAGCTCACATCATGAATTACAATTGAGATAACATTTTTTATGCAGTTATTGATATTTTCAGTACACAAGTTTCTAACATATTTCTTAATGTTCGTTTATTTGAGCTCTGCCATTAATTTTGACAATTTCACCTAATTTAGTTTCATCAGTAGTGTTTTCACTGAGGATATTTGAAACTGGAATTTCAAAGCCTTCTCTCACAAAAAGATCTATTTGACATATTATTGATATCGGATTTGATATCGGTAAATATTTTTAACTTAAAACTATATAAATCTTAATTTTCAAGTATTTATCTCCAAAATTTATGCAAAAAAGAAAATTTTAAATAAAATGTTAGAAAGTAGCTTTTAAAAAATTGTATGGGAAATAAAAATTTTATAATAATGAGTTTTGTATATATATGTTTATGACTAACTTATGTTAAGGATTTGAACTATGGTTCAAATCCTTAACATAAGTTAAGAATTAAAAGAAATATATGAATTATTTACAAAGTTGTTGCAAATAATTGGAATTTAACAGAACATTAAAAAAGTTAAAAATTTAAATGGATTTTCTTTAACTGTATTAAGTAAAAGTAGTTATTTATTAAGTACACATAGTTTATTAAAAGGTACTTTGTAAGATAATTATTTAATTATTTTACAAAGGTCCAGGACTGATTGCACACAGATCACATAATTTCAATTGATTAATTGTTTATTAACATCGCACTGAGAAGCAAGACGAGGTCTATTGGCTACGGCCCTTTTTATTTTAAACCTCCCTCAAGTAACGAGGATGATACCTGAGATAACACCTTCATCCCCCATCATGCCAACGGAAAGATTTGGGACCTGAATCAGATTTAGTTTGCCTCAGCTCTCTCTATACGGCTGGTCTTTAGAAGCAACGGGGGTTGAACCCATGACTCGACGAAAACACCACAACACGGTGAGTCCGCAACCACAACCACTGGTTCACAACGGTCACACCGTATAATTTAGAGGATATATATATATATATATATATATATAGATAGATAGATAGATAGATAGATAGATAGATAGATGTAGGATTTTCCTGATAATTATTAAACAATTGCTTTTATTTTCCAATGTATTATAAAACCAGTTCCTCCGATACTTGACAAATGACACCACGAATCAGAGTCATGTGATAACTCATGCAACTCCACCTATTCCAGAACAAAACTGAGTGACCTTATGTTCTCTCTTTCTTTCCGCCACTTTCCGCTTCTCTTCTCCTTCGCATTATCCGCGTTGGAAGTAAACTCCAAACTCCCGAGTGTATTCCAGCGCCCTTCGCCAATATGGGTTATATGAGGCAGCCCTCTATTTTGCTCCAATGAACTGGTCAATTAATCCTCTCCTATTGTAAATATATTTTCATCCTTCATCTCTCCATAGATGTATATATATATATATATATATATATATATATATATATATATATATATATATATATATATATATATATATATATATATATATATATATTTCATTTTACCCTAATTACCTCAAATTATTAAAAACTAATCTTAATTCAAATACAGTAGAATTTTTAGATCTCGATTTGCAAATAGTTGACAATAGACTTATTAGTAATATTTTTGATAAAAGAGAGAGATTCGAATTCCATGTAATTAAAATACCTTTTTGGAACAGTAATCTACACAAATCCATTTATAGGAATATTTTATTGGGCTTTTTATTACGTAATAACAAATTAACCACACATAAAATAGACAAATTTAATAACATTAAAAAATTCTTCAACAACTGTTTGGATCATGATTATCCAATAAATTTCTTAAATACTTATATACATCACAAATATATTAAACATCTTTGCGAATCGTGATCCAATTTCAAATCCACCACACAACAATAGGTCCACAAAGTCGTCTTGTTAGTGGTCTAGCCGTGAAGAATTTATTTATTTATTTACATTTACACAGCTTACATTTTTACTCACTCTCTGGACCGTTATACTCCTTTACTATACAACTTATTACCAACCAATTGTTTGCATCCTTTTACATTTTATTACCAATCAAACAATGATTTAAATCTTTTTTCAATTTATATGGTGATGATGTGTTATATTTTTTCATTTTGAGTATGTGATATACATCTTGAAGCTTAAAGAAAATTCCGTCTTACTACTCACATATTTGAATCTTCATTTCTTTGCATTTTGTAAGTAATTTTTATATTTTGATTTGTTGATAATTTTTAGAATGATAGATTTTATTTCGTAAATTTTATCTTTGAAATTTTTTGCATTTTTTAATCATTGAACTCTTTTGTAATTTGGATTTCCCAATTCAGCCTACCAGGAATTATAAATTTTATTTTTGTAGATATTATCGCTGAATTTGTTTGCATCTTTTAATCATGAACTCTTTTGCAATTTGGATTTCCTAATTCAGCCTACCAAGTCGCAAAGGGGGAAGGTTGGTACCATTAAACTAGTTTAACCCCGCTTAATCGGTCCTCAGCCCGATATTGCTTATGGACTTGCTGGGTTCCATATTTTCATTTATTTTTCTTTCTTTGTTACATTTCTTTCTGGATTTTTGTCTTTTTAAATATTTTAAATTATTCTTTCATAAATTTTCAGTATATATATATATATATATATATATATATATATATAAAGAGGATATATATTATTTTATACTTTAAGTACATACCGTATTAATGTGGAGGATACTTGATATTAAGTATCTAAATAGTCTCTTCATAATTCAATATAACATTTGGGAAGAGTGTACAGGCTTGTAAACGTTTTCTGCAGCTCCTCCATTCCAACACTATTGTACGAAGTTCCGATGTCATTGCCTCTTCAGTGTCTTATATCGATGCGCCCCCATGGCCCCTTCATCTTCAATTTCAATTTGAGAAGTAAAAAAGAAATAGTTCGGGGGGAGGAAAAATCTTGTGAGAGAGGGAGGTTGATTGATGAGTACAACCTGTGCCTTCTTTTAAAATGCTTTTCACATGGATAGATTCGAGAGCTTGTTCAATACTCGTATTGTGCAAGAAGCACCAATTTCTACTGTCCAACATTTCGGGCTTTACACGTCCTATTTGTTTCAAAAGCCGATCCAAAATATCTTTGCAGTATGCACCAGTTACATTAGAACTTCGATGACGAAATTTTGTTGTCCAAGTGTGACATTTTATTCATTTCGACTTGAACAAGGACCATCTCGAACTTTCATAGTTTTCAGTGGAGTTTCTTTCAACTTTAAACTTCTGAAACCGTTACAACACTCAGGAACGACTTATAGCATTGTCACCATACGTAAATTTAATAATTCCGTACGTTTCTGTGGACGATCACATCAATTTAAAATAAAATTTGATAATCGTTCGTTATTCCATTTTTTCCCCGGTGACAATGATGCACAGACCCGCACTACGTAAAGAGGCCTTGAAAAGTTAGAACTAGTCAGAAAAGAATGGAAGCATAGCTGATGATACGTGTAGCTAAAAGTCGTTGCTATATCACCCCGTCGGGTTTGTAGAAGTAGAGCCGTTTGTATCTTTTTTACTAGCGGGTGCCCTGGAATCTTATGAATACACGGTGTTGATAAACTCATTAATTTTTTAAGTATAGGTATAGATATTACCAAACATTAAATGTTCGCATTGTTTTTTTCTATTTGCTGTAAAAACAGTTTTAGAAAGCAAAGATTTCATTTCCTTTGGCAAAATTTTGTTATTGAAATGTATATATTTTAATTGGAATTCCAGTTTTTTACGTTTTAGAGCACATTGAAACATGTACAAGTGAACTGAAATGACAGATACATGATCTGTTAAGTGTTTTCTTTCTTTTCTCTAGAAAAATTTTAAGTGTTTGCATTTTTCTTCTTCTTTATGTTTTTTAAAAGATTTTGTGCTCTTTGCAGAGCAATGTTCGGCATTTGGGAATGAATAGTTTGGTAATTTTAAATGCATCGTAAAATTCAACATCACATTATGGAAAAGAAAACAGTTTTTCTTTAAAATGCATTGATTTGGAACGCAATGGTCATTTATAACTTTTCTCCTAAATGAATGGTAATCGCTCATACGTAAAAACGTACTTAGTTTTGTGCAAAAGTCATTGAAAGATAGTGGACATCGAAGTAATAGTTATTACATAGTTGATGGCATCTTTTATGGAATACTATCCTGAAACTAGATTATTACGATGAGTATCTTTTATTATTATTGGTTGAAAAGCATCAAATGGAAAGTGGAAGTGTTATATAAATGTATAAAATGTGCCATTGAATATATTATTATCGTAGAAACTATACATTCACCCACTCACATAAAATCCACTGCAAAAATATGACAGTCTTGAAACGATTCAACTATTTATATATATATTAGTTGCATAATATTCTCTATGAAAGTATCGAATAAAATAGATGAAGGTTTTATTTTGTGATATAAATGCCTCTCGTAGAAGTAATATTTTTTCCTTGGGAATTTATATATTTGAATAAAATAATACTTTCATTTCCTTGAATGTTCGAATTTGTTTCCAAGTTGTTTTCGTATTTTGTTGAGCATTATTGTAGTTTTAATTAAAGTTTTCGATAGCATATATAATATTTGGTTTTGTAGATTTACATTTACATGGTCAAGTTTATTTTAAATGCTATGTCTTATATTATCATTATATTTTTAATTCTGGATTTCGATTACATGGTTTTTAACCCCTGATTAATACAAATAATCTTAACTTTGAGAATTGTTTATGTATCGTAATTTTGAAAAATTTTCAACTTTATGGATTATTTTTTTTGAAAAAAGGTTTTCGTTTTTTTTAAAGAATTTGTGGATTTGGAGTCCACTTATAAAAGTAAACGATTAATAATTTTCAATGCTCTTGCATTTGAAAATCAATGAAAAATACTTACAATTAACAGGAACGAAGTAAATAAAAAATAATTGAAATAACAAATAATTCAAACTAATAAAAAATGTAAAAATGGAATAAATATCAAATGACTGCCCCAAGTACATTTATTACTATAGGGACATATAGAAAGGAATAAATTGTATTTAATTCTTCTTTTGTAAGAATTGTGTGGCATAAACAAAATATGTGATATTAGAAAGTAAATACAAAATTTATATTGTATATGAATCATACTTAACCGAACATCTGAGTATCAGTAATTATACCAAGGGGGAAATTTAGATAATAATTTATTTTAAAAATTCTATTACATCCTAATCACCTTTAACTTTACCTTTAAAAATAAAATTTTTAGTTAACTTTCCTTCACGAAATAATATAAATTAAATTATATAATGAATTCTCGTCTATAAAAATATGTAAATTAAATTATAGTCTATTTCTAAGGAAATAAATCTTTCAATATAAGTAAGGAAATTTTTTTTTAAAGAAAGTTATTTAATTAAATAAAAACTTTTAAAAATTTCAAAAATTTTCTTTAATTTAATGAATATTTATATATAACTTTTTGAAAATAGTTTATAATCTTTCAAATATTGTTTCTATACTTAACTGCATAGAATGCTTTAATGTTCTTTATATTTCAGAAAATAATTAAAGTTTTCTCGTCAAAAATACTTCGTTTACAATCGATGCATTTATTCAAAGTTTATCTTCAATACCGTTATTCAATCATCTACATTATCACTGCAAATATCGAACAAAAAACTATAACAAATTCATTCTGATGAATCGGAACTTGAGAAAATCTAATCGTAAACACATTTTTTTCAATATATGGTTCGAGCTTCCTTTAATTAATGATCATATTGGAATCTGGAATTTTCATAATGATACACGAGTCAATGATTATTAAGTATTAATAACATTTAATATTTATACGATTTTCAGAGTAATTTTCGATTTTTCCTTAATGATAACATCGAGTTGATTGCACCTAGTACGAGTGCATAATATTTACGAGTATGCTAAAAATGTCAATGTCCTGAAAATGTTCCTTATGTACATTAAATATGAATATGTTTAGACTTCAATGAGTCACTTCAAATTTCAAAGACACTCGATTTCTGAATAAACAGAGAAACAGTATATGACCGTATTTTATTTTCAAGAAAATAAATTATATATATTTTCAAAGCGCACATTCCAAAAAATTCTATTTTATAATAATTGTTCATGTAACCTAAGATAAAGAATTTATTTTCTAAGAAAATGATAAACGTCTGCTATAATTATAGTTGTAAAATTATTACAGATAAAAGTTCAAAAACATCATAAGTTTTATTCCAACCGATAAATCTATCTATTATATTAAATACTAATTTTAAATGAAAAAATTTCACTATCTTTGTTCATTATTTGGAAATAAAAATAAATAAGTAAATAGCAAAAATATCTATTTAAAGTTTAGCAAAAAACAGATATAGCCACTCAAGGAGTGCTTTTTTATAATTACTATTAAATTACTCTATTAAATATAAGAATTAAAGTAAATAATGAAATATCGAGAAATGGACAATAGTAAACTTTTCCAATATTAAAATTAAAGCAAACGATAAATTATTAAATTGACTTTAATTTATCAGCTTCATATAGTTAAAATTAACAAAATTAACAAATTACGCCAGGTGCAACAAAAAATGTAAATGTCTAAAGTGGCTCGTTCTTTGTAATGTAATGTAAACAAACTACTTTTTCCTCATTTTCTTATTTTCATATTTTCCCACAGGATTTAAAAAACTGTTTTGCATGTGGTGTTTTAAAATCTTACATGGGTGTTGTACTTGTAGATCTTTATTCTGTGAACTTCAGTTTTGTTAATGGGATAATTAGATTTTATTTTATAGCATGATAAATGGAAAAAAAGTTTTTCTAATTCCAAATTTTATAACTTTTTAAAATCTTTCAATTTTTTAATATAAGATAAATTTAAAATTTGAGGTTTACAGAATAAGGGCATTATTTAGCTTTAATTTGGTATAAGAATTATGATTCTACTGTACATCTTTCAAATGTTATCTTGTGGGTAACGTAAGGTAAGCTAATTTATTTTTTAAATTTTTGTACGAATATTTCATGTTGCTTAAAAAATATATTAATTTAATTGCAAAAATTGATTCCGTACTTTAAATTCTATACTTTTTTATACAAATTGGCAAAATTTCATATTTAAATGAGCAACAATTATAGATTTATGATGAATCGAAAAAAGTGTGTCAAAATGTTCTGCTTTTGATTTGAAAGGTACTAAGTCCCCTTAAATAAGAAACTTTACTACGTTGCATTTTGACAATCATTGAATTACTGGAACCGGTGTCGAATATTAAGGCGCAAGACATTTTCTCTCATTCTTATTGTTATATCCCTTGGATTTTAACGTCTTAAATACCGAACAACTGCAAGGATAAAATGAAAGCGAAAAAGGATATCCATCCGGAAAACAAAATGAAATATATAATAAAAATAATAATACTCCTAAAGAAAGATAGTTGCAAAAAAAATTTCTGCCATTTTTTTATACTTTTTTTCCTACCTCGGATTTCTTTTATGTTACGTTTGAGTATCGTAACTTTCGATATTGTTTTTCGATATTGGATTTCCGAAGATTAGGAGGGATTAATCTTATATAAAGAAAAAAAACTTCTTTCCATTCTTTCTTAGAATCTGTGAGCTGGAACAAGAAAGATTCATTTCAACTGCTGGAGGCCATATGCCACCCTATTACGAGTTAATAGTGTTCAAATGGTGACAAAGCTATTAGTTACAGGAATGATTTCTCATACTGATACATAAAGAATCGTAAATTTCTACAGCTGAAGAAAGTATTATATTTTGTAATGGAACAATAGGTTGTTCCAATAAATGTTTTTAGTTCTTGAGCTCAGATTGAGTCTGTATAGAAGGAGTACTCTACATTGCTGGTCCCTTTCTTTAATTCACTCGATATTTTTCAAAACGCCAAGTGTTAAGTTGAGATTCACTAATAAATATGGCGTATTGGAAA
Organism: Nephila pilipes; assembly: GCA_019974015.1. Classification (NCBI taxonomy): domain Eukaryota; kingdom Metazoa; phylum Arthropoda; class Arachnida; order Araneae; family Nephilidae; genus Nephila; species Nephila pilipes. The sequence continues at coordinate 514,349 of BMAW01083816.1, forward strand.
ATGTTTGATGTTATGTAAAGTTTTTTTTTATTTTATGTTTGTTAACGCCTCACTTAAAAGCAATTCGAGGGCAATTACCAACGGACTTCATTAGGCCTCGACAAACGATTCATGAGCTGGTACCTAGTTCTCCAAGCTTTTACACCGTGTCAATGGAAGGACTTGGGGTTTCGATTGTTTTAACATGCATCAGCCTCGCTACACGTCGGATTTCCAGTGTCTTCAGGACTCGATCCTACGATTCAACGGAAACAATGCCTGAGGAGTGTTCGCTATTATAACCGCTAGGCTACTGTGGTCACATGATGCCTTGTTCGTGGTGAATAAAGGTTTTTCAGTTTCAAAAATATTACATAAATTTGTAGTGAAGGTCACAAAAGATTTACATTGGGAAGGAAGGGAAGCAGAAGAGACGGACTTCATAATTTCGAATCTCCGACACATGGAGGGGGAACTTCATGATCTCATAGATCATGGTGGTATACCAATACCCTTCTCATCTGTCATCTTAAATGTTTTTCTAATTACAGTAACTGAATTTCAACTTAAGTTGAAGCACAGATAAATTAATTAGAATACTTAATTATATCCAAAATAGTTTTTATTAATTCTCAAACAAGGAGGATGCTCTCTACATTTAATTCCCTATCCGTAAGTACTAACATACTTTAACGCACTTTTTATCTATCAAAGAATATTCTTATCGGAATACGATGCGAGTAACTCGCTCAATTACTTTTACAGCGTTGAGTACAAATCTCACCAAATCCATGCTAGAAGAATTCCGCTAGCATCTCACTAACACTCATCTTATTATTATAACCTTACTGTGTTTCAATTCAATTCTCGGTTTCTTTTGTACTATTTTAATTATCTCTGTTAGGGAGGATAGTTCAGATGCAGAAAATTGTAAAAATGAGTGGACTGCATAATTGTAGTGAAACAATAACAAAGTTTATTTCTTCAGTAATAATTGACACCTCTCTGGAGGCAAAATAGTACACTGAGATACATGATTATAAAAATATAGACAATTCGTAAAGATAGAGAATCACAACCATACGTTAATGCCGCTAGAAATGTTAGTAGTTCGTACATATAATTCAGTTCATAAGGGGCAACCACACTCTCACTTTACTAGTCTAATGCTAACGTCGAACTGACACCGGCGCTGCGGAAAAATATGAGAATCGCTTGGCACGCTCCAAACTCAGAATTTCGCCAAGCCGAAACTATGCCGAACAATCTCTATTCACTCCACTTCAGAAGTTGTATTTCATTTGCATCATTCTCGTGTCATTCGATTGAAAAGAAGCTAGTAACTTAAATATGAAATCTGAAAAAAAATCTCAGATATCAGTCGAAGGGAAAATTCGAAAATATTCTATGTTACAAGTTTACCCGTCTAAGTTACACAGTACAAAACGTCGGGACTTTGAGGCTTTATTCAATTTAATGTACATCCGCCTTGATATTCAACATGACTGTCTTTTATAAATTTAGAATTTAAATCCGCAACGCGTCAGTTCAGGATTTCGCGAAACAGAATCAACATTTTTATTCTCAGAAAAAAAGGGAACATTAAATAGTATTGCAAATAGTAATAAATATCTCAAAAATATTTTTTTTTAAAAAAAGGAGATAATTAAGACATTCGGTCCAGTTAGAAAATGAAAAAAATTTCCTTAATTTTCATTTTGAAGAATTGAACGAAATCACGTTTAAATAATTTACGAAAGAAAATGCAGGAACTAATAAAATAAAAGCCAAGAGTGCTTAAAATACCCTCACACAAATTAATTAATCTTAATATCAAAAAAGTAGATTTGTGTTGTTCACAGATTCATTAATTAAAGTTGAACAAAGCGATACAAAAATAATGACATGCAATAAAAAAGTATAATAGTTTTTACAATGTGTATAGTTTTAATTAGATGAATCCATTACATATTTAGTCCCTAATACACACATAAAATTGTATATGTATCAGATTTCCAAACTCATAATTTACATTAAGATAGCTGTTATATCAAACAGAAAGGAATAATAAATGTTTAGTAACAAGCGGACCATTTTTTTTTAATTATTATTTTCCGAAATACTTTCGCATTTCAATTATCCAGTAACCTTACTATAAATTAATCATTATTTCCTAATTAAATGGTTTTTCATCCCAGCGGTCTTATGGAAAAAGGAATAATTTTCTATCAGTGAAGGATTATACGACCATCAATAATGCAAATCAGGAAACGAATAAGAACATGAGGATTACTTCCTCATAAAACAGATGCTACCTTCCCTAATAAGCTACAAAGAGGGATTTTCAGTACTTTTAGAGATTTTTTTTTATACAACATTCTCTTACAATTTATTCATAATTTAAAGAAAGAAAATATTTATGTTAAGGAAACGTATGTAAGGCTGTCTTTGTCCAATGTTAAAGGAACATAACCTAGATTTGGATCATTTTCTCAAACAGAAAAATACGTTATTATTGATATCAGAGTTTGGATTCATTAGTGTAAAACAGCATTGTACTATTGGGTTGTTCGGAAAGTGATTTCGTTTTTTTTTGTGGAAATGAAAGACAGTTTTCGTATAATAAACAAATACTTTTTAAAATTATATATTGGCCGTTCTGGTCCATCTTTCTGGTAGTAGCATAGTGCCACGCTCATAAGATTTTTGGTCTTTGCTGGCAAAAAACTGATCGAGGTGGTTTTTGACCTCCTCATTTGAGGTGAAGGTTTTAAAGTCTAAAAAATTTTGGAGTGACCGGAACAAATAATAATCTGATGGTGCCAGGTCTGGAGAATATGGTGGGTGTGGCATTGTATCCCATTCAAGCTGTAAAAGCTTTTGGCGAGTGACCAAACTTGTGTGAGGCCTCGCGTTGTCTTGGTGAAACACTACACCTTTCCTGTTGATTAGTTCTGACCTTTTCTGTTGAAGTGCATCATTCAGTTTGTCCAGCTGATGACAGTAGACTTCCGAATTAATCGTTGTGTTATCCGGTAAACGCTCAAAGAAAATGATTCCTTTAAAATCCCACCAAACAGACAGCATCATCTTTTTTTGGTGAATATCGGCTTTGGAAATAGTTTGAGCTGGTTCATCTTTTTTGCTCCATGACCTCTTGCATTTGACGTTGTTGTATACAACCCATTTTTCGTCCCCATTGATGATGCGCTTCAAAAACGGATCATTTTCGTGACGTTTGAGAAGCGAATTGCAGACGTCAATGCGGTGACACAGATTTCTCTCTGTGAGAACATGGGGAACCCATACATCGAGCTTCGAAGATAATCCCAGGCCTTTCAAGTGGTCATAAACTGTTGAATTTGATAAATTTAACTTCAATCCGATCTCACGTGTTGTTATTCGCCGGTTCGCATCTGCTAATGCCTTTATCGCGTCTTTATCAGCTTCAAACAGTCTTCCCGAACGTGGTGCAACTTCGACATCAAAATTGCCCCATCGAAATTTAGCGAACCAGTTCTGGCACTGGCGTACTATCAACACACCTTCTCCATACACATCGGTCAATTTCTTTCTGGCTTGAACAGCATTTTTACCCTTTCTGTAGTAAAACAGTAAGATATGTCGAAAATGCTGCTTATCGCTCTCCATATTTAAAAGGGCACAAACCAAAAATTACTGAGTAGAATTAATTGGAATTTTTCACACACAAGCCTTGCTATATGAGCTCTCAAAGCATATAAAAATTATACGGCTCAATTGGGAAATTGGGTGCAAAAAAATACAATTAAATCCTATGTCGGGAAAAAAATTGTTAAAAGAAAATTCGGAAAGAAATTACTTTCTGAACAACCCAATAGATTTCTTTACTCATTTTTTGAATTTATTTCATTTTTTCCCTTCTAGTGTAAAATTTGTCCTAAACTTCGTATACTGTAACTGTAACGATTCGTGATTTATTTCCCTTAAACTAACATCTGGGGGCTCTTTCTGAGTTCTCAGCTTCCGAATCAAATGGAGCGTGATGCAAATTAAGTAAAATTTGAAAGTAGCGTGAACAGATATAATCGAGTTGTATAAAAGCGGCTGATAATTTAATTGATTATGAGGGTTATGGAAAAAAAGAAGAATGTTAGTGTGATGTGCCTGGAAGTATTATGGCGAGTTTAGCAGATTTGGCGAGATTAGAACTTAACGCACGCTGTCGGAGCAATTGAAGGAGATGCAATAATTGTGTTCCGGTAAGAACATTCTTTGACAGTTCACGGAAGTTGTTAGCATTCGCGGAAAGGACATTAACTGTTGAAAACATCCCCCTCATTTGAGGAATAAATTAGGATATTTTGGATATAACTGACTGTTTTAATTAATCAATTTATGCTTGAACTTAAGTTAAAATTTAGTACCTGTGATTAACTTTACGATGACAGACAAGACGATCAATATGATGCAGATACAACACTATTTCCTAATGTTGAGCAAAGTCTTATCTTTATATTTTAAAGTTGTAAAAACCGAACATTTATCCAATGTAAGCTTCAAGAACTCCTGTATTAATGATATTATATATATATACATATATATACATATTATTATTAAGTTAAAGATATGTTATTATTATTATTATTATTATTATATATTATTAAAGGTTTATATATATATATTATATATATATAGTCAAAGACATATACATTATATATATATATACATATATACATATATATATATATACATATACATATTTATATACATATTATTACATACACACACACACACAACGCATTGCTGTATAAGCAAGTTATTATTATACATCGTCATCATCATCATCATCAATGTATCAACGTATCGTATCATCATCATCATCATCGCTATTATTGTTGTTGGTTGGAGCATATACATACATATTACATTAACACATCATCATCATCATCATCAATTCCACATACATATACATATATAGTTATCACACTTAACAATATCATCAATATTATTAGGTTATATATATATATATATATATATATATATATATATTAATACACACACACACACATATATATATATATATGTAAGTGTGTGTGTTGTAACCGCACGAATTTACTAATAATTATAGGCGTGCTTATCAATCGGAAAGTGTGTTCGGAGTTTTGGCATATTTCTTTATAGATATCCGTAGCATACCCGAAACAATACCAAATACCAAAATAAAAACATTGGTAAGATTTGACGCCCCATTTAAAGTGCCAAATATTGAAGATTTAATTAAAAAATAGTGAATGAATATCATTAAAAGTAATATTAGATGAAATATAGATTTTCCTAAGAAAATCGTAAATGAAAAATTTCTTTTTGGGCGCAATATATTTTTGATTACTTTAAACATGATTTTCAATAAATATTTGAAAGTCATACGTTTTTTATTGAGCAATTGAGAAATCAATAATATCTCATTCTATTATTTAAATCATCGTGAAAAAAAATCTCTAGATAAACAAATAAAGTAAGATATTGCTTTTCAGTACAATTTTGATATTTGTCTTGTGAGATAAGCTTCTGGAGAATAAGGCTTATTAAAATATTGGTAATAAGTAAAAGTATTGATAATAGTATGGAATTTATGGTAAATAACATCGGCTCCATTAGCAATATTCGTGAGTGAAATATGGCCTGCATTAAAAGAGATTTGTCGCTTTAAATTGATTTAATTAGAATAAAGTATTCCATATATATCGCAGTAAAGTAGGAAAATAATATGGGAATTTTTTTATTATTTATGCGAAAACAATTATATATACAAGTTATAATGTATAAGGAATTTGTTATTAAACTTCTAAATTCTAAAAAAAATTATAAAATCTATTAAACTTCTAAAAGAAGTTGAAGGAATTTATTATTAAACTTCTGTAATGGAAAATTGGAATTATAAACTGTCTGTCGAAAGGTTAAGCTCATTTGCAGTTTTATCAAATACTTTTTTTAATGGAACCTTCTTTGGTGAAGTAAATTGCTTATCAAACACAACATTAATTTGCTTCTGTTTAGTTTGATAATATATTAACATAACTCGATCAAAATGTATTGATGTGTTGTAGAACTAGACAATGGAATAATTAGAAAACCTTTCTGTTAACGCTTTACTAGCTTTAACAGACTAATAAGATGTGATTTTCAGTAAGGGATTCGCAGTTACTTCATCCAATCTAATAATAATAACGGAAAAAAATACAACACACAAAAGCGCGCGTGCGTATATATATATATTTAAATATATGCGTATATTATATAAATTTAAATAAATAAATAATTTTAGTTCATTTATTTAAGAAAAGAATCGGAGCAACCTTTTCTTAACTAGTTTGAATCTTATTTTAACAAGGAAACTGTTCATCATAAATATATAACATAATTATGAGTAAAAATGAAGAATTAAATTATAAACAGTTATTAATAATTAAAATATATAATAAAATGAAATAAAATTAATTAATGCTAAATTATTTTACAATTCTAACTTACGATTTTCGCAAAACGTTGAATAAATTTTGTATCTAATTTACTCATAAGGAAAAAAGATTTCCCAATATTTACAAGATAATATATACCGCGCAGCATGCTTAGTTCTTCCGTAAGTTTAAAGTTATTCAACTAGTTTGTATGGAATGGGGAAACTAATTAGAGATAAATAAAATACATATAAAGATTTAAGGCTCCCGTCTACCCGCCATTTTGATTTCATCAGCTTAATGTTAATCCTATGGAATTTCGACTTGAATTCTCCCATCTTTATTATTTGATCTATTTGAATGCAATAAAGTGCATCAAAGAAAACGTGAAAATATGACTAACTTCACATGGATTACTTTTTCCTCCGATCTAAAAATATTTTATTCTTATTTTAATTATTCTTTTGCAGTTTCGATCTTTAAAAAGAATATTTTCAATATTTTTAAATCGGAGGAATAATTCAAACCACTTCTTTATTATCATCTCATGCATTTACTTGTCAAATAGACAAATAATCAATCGAAATATAAATTTATTATTGTCTTATTGAACAGAGACATAAATGAGTCATTGTTGTATCAGAAATGCTTGGACTAGAACATGTTAAGAATTTACATAATAAACAATTTGAAGCTCTGATAACAAAAATGGTTGCTTTAAAACTGTTTTAAATTCTTATTTATTTACCACTTTTCTTTTCGATATTCTTCTGTTTCTGTGGATTACTTATAAGTTAAGATAATATATCAATCTTTGTGGATAAAAAACCCATAAAATTTATTACAGTTTTATTTCAAGTCCATAAGACGCTTAAGTTAAATGTTTAATTCTTGCAATATATTTTTA
>BMAW01083817.1:0-30119 GCA_019974015.1 Nephila pilipes
ATACTAGCTGATACCCGCCCGCTTCGCTGGGCAGACGATAATATTATATTTTGGAACCTATACGTAAAATATCAAGAAATTTTTCAATTTTTCAATTTAATTATAATCTGAATTTAAAAATTTTAGAAATTGATTGTCTGTAATAATGGTTATCCATGACTTTCAAACATATGAGAAAAGTATTTAAGTGTTAATAATTCATCAATGAAAATGTAATTTAGTCCGTAAATCTGTCGTTGAACAGAATTCCGCATCACCGATGAGGTAGTGTGTAGTGCGATGTGTTCCCATTATTCTACATGGCGGATCCCCAGTAGGCCAAAACCATGTAAAAATTGCCAACATAAAAATAAAAATACATTTTTATATATATTTTTTTTTATTTTTTAAACCTGTTGAAACAATTTTTTTGTGTATTACATTTCTATTGTCTTTATTTTGAATGCATGGCAATTTTTGAGAGTGACAACTACATTTTTATTTTTTATTATATCAATTTATTTATCTTAATTATTACATTCATTATTATTTTATCTTATTCTTATTTTAGAAATAGTTAAATATTAGAAAAATAGGAAATAATATGCCTACATTTCCAAAACATCTCTGCAGACAACATTCTTCGTTCGTTTTTCTGGTTGAAGGTTAATTAGATTTTCACGTGAACTAACTCTTGAACATGCCATATAAAATTGACCATGTGAAAAACAGACACTCTGTAAATCTACACCAGCTAATGTTAAACTCTGCCCTTGTGCTTTATTGATGGTCATCGCAAAGCAAAGTCTAACTGGAAACTGCAAACGCTTAAATTCAAAATGATAATCTGATGGAATTAATGGTATTCTTGGAATGAATATATTTTCGCCCTCATACTTTCCTGTAAAAATAGTTGCTTCTATAACGTTTCTTTTTAGAGTTTTCACTTTGATTCTGGTGCTGTTACATAATTTAGGAGGATTTAAATTCCGCAACATTATTGACGTACCAATCTTTAGGTAGCCTAGTGGGCAAGGTTTCGGATTCGTGGCCGGCGGTTTTCGTTCAGTCGCGGGTTCGATCCTTGGCCGCCAAAGACCCACCGTGTAGCCGGGGTGGATGCACGTTAAATCTGTCGGAGCCCAAAGTCCTCCCGTTGGTGTGGTGTGGATGTTAGGAGAGGTGGGTACCAGCTCAGTTGTCGTCCTCGTCACTTAATAGTGGTTCAAAATAATTATAGAAAGAAAATGTTCTGAAAGCTGATCCTTATGGTTAAGAAGACTATTCAAAGGTTCAAGGTAGGATCTAATAGCAGGAAGCTGGACTTGATCACCACTGCAGCACATTCCTGGAGGTTCTTCTATCCATTTTACAGCACGCACCTCGAACAGGGCAAACGTTTTCTGATATTTTTTATCTGCGATTTTATCATCTAAATAGTCAATATCTGTTATATATATTTAAAACCAAAGCTTTAGAAGTCCAAGGCACTAATTTAACTTTTGATCTTTTTTCATTGCATTTAATTACAGCTGCCTGATTCATAGGGGGGTTATTAGAAAAGTATTTTCGTATTGCTGCTCTATGTACTTCAGGATGGCTTTTAGTATATTTTGAAGCAGCTTCTCTATGTATTTCAAGATGACTTTGAGTATACTTTCAACAGCGTGTCTTACTTGTTCATATCTAATTGAATTTGTGAATATTTTTCCTCTTTTTTTTTACCTTTATTTAATTGAAGAGATAATATATCATTAATAATCTATTCACTTGAACTTGATAAATTAATGTTAGATATTGATTGAGTCTTTGAAAGTAGCATAGATACATTTTCTTGAGGATGAAACTCTAAAGATGACACATTTTCTTCATTTTGTTTCACATTATCATCACCAAGATAACTTTACTTTTATTTGTTAATCCAACTATTTCAATATAAACATCAAAATGTCCACTATTATAGTTTCCCGTAAAACGTAATCTTTTTTTTCTCTGAATAGTTTCACCAACAGAAGCTATAAGGCAGCCACCTTGATACACTTCGAACTGATAGGGAAATAACTCTGCCACCGCCATAATTTCGCAAATAGATCCATACGTGTTTAGTTTACACCTTTCGGTAAAATATAAATCGTTAGTATTATAAGGAGCGCCAGGTAGCATTTGAGTGTAGCATTTAAACCGATACCAGTTGTTAAACACGTGAGAAACGATAATATTTCTCATTTTATACGCCATCGATATGTCACCGAACACCAGCAAAGACAGAGACGAAAATAAACATGCTCCGTCGCCAAGAATTTTAAAAACTTTGAAAGGAGGTATTCTATCTATCCAAATATATTCAACATCCATTATTAAAAACTATAACTGAAAAGTAAATAAGAAAAATCAATTTGTATTAACCTACAATGAAATACTTTTCAAGTTAAAAAATATAATTAATTTTTTAAAATCAAATTATTTAAAAATTCAACAAAAAATACTTACAAAAAGATAAAGTATAATAAAAAATTTTAGCAAAAAGTCACCCGTATTACGTGATCCTTTTTGCAAAGGGATAACTCTATTACGCTAGCAGCATATCTAAAACTGCATTTGAATAGACAGAATAGCTCTTAAAAAATCATATCATTAAAAATAATTCTGTATTCTGAAAACGATAAAATATCCAGCCATTTTAAAAAAAAAAACAAAAACGTTTATTTCCTAGAAACCAAAAACTAAAAATTGCCAAAATACAAAAACAAAACTTTTGCATAATGTTTACATTAGGTTACAGTTAATGCGTACATCGCAATAAATATTTTGACAGCTACTTATTTTTTTTTATCAATGACATGAATAACATACCGTTATTATTCATTTGTTAAAAGCCAACTTCAATATCTTCGTAAGATTGCGTTTAGATTTACAATTGTAATTTATCAATCATTATTAATAATAAAATACTTTTCTCATGAATTTGAGACTTACTTCTAGGTTCCACAACAATAAAAAATTATTTTTTGCTGAGCAAAGCGGGTGGAAGTCAGCTGGGGTTACCATAGTATAGCTTTTTAAAATTCACAATGCAAGGTCATTGAAATGCTTCGACTTGGCGGTGGAAGATATTTGGTGATAAATCCATCCTCCATCAGCGCATCAATATTAAATTATTTGGTATTTTCCATTTCGCACGCGCAAATCTCGCCAAGTAAACTGAATTGGTAGCAATATACACTTTACATATAAAAAAAAATATATTCCGTTTGGCGTCGGTCATATCATTTTTAGCGATAAAGTCGCCAAAAATGACATAACCAATGGATAAGAAAAGATTAACGGATGAAAATTACATTTAGGATTAGAATTCCGTAAAATCCGTTCTTAGTGAGCGTCTACATCGCAAAATGAGTAACTGTACCAAATTTCAAGTCAATCGGTTGTATAGTTTTAGAGATATCGTGATGAGTCAGTCAGTGGTATTTCGCTTATATATATATATATATATATATATATATATATTAGTAGTGTTAAAATATGATGGTAGCAATTTTTCAATTACATAATATTACCAGTTAATGTCATTGAAACTCTGTTTTAATTTGTATGAGGAAGAAATTTCCTTACACGCAAAATTCATTTTATTAATGCAGTGCATTACCTAAAAATAGGATCTTAACGTCTTTTTTTCCTATCTAAAGATAGGTTTTCTGTCTGAGTACGAATTTTTAATATTCGGCAAAGACACTCTTAACACTTGAATGAAGGTGTTTTCTAAGAAAAAGATTATATTATTTATGTATTAACAGAAACGGCATTCAATAACTATTACCACCATCCTATACAAACAGATATAGCTGATGCGGTAATATTCTTTAGCCGCTTACTCCAAATTAATTCATTTGTCTGAGGCTACAATCCTCGCCTGAGAAAAGGGAGGATAAACTTGTGGGTAATGACTCAGCTCATCAGTGGTCACTTTGGGCTGAGGAGAGAAATACGTCACGGACCAATAGCCATCTCCTCTTGTTTCTTTGAGAAAAGACACGGTATTTAATCACATACTTCATCTAGGAAGGCCATGGAGGGCTGGCCATCAAATGAAGAAATGTTAGAAATTGTTTTGTTCGAATAATTTTGAATGATAGGTATCTATAAGAGTTATTGCTTTCTATCTTGATTAGATATTGAAAATTAGGTTTTAAAAATGTGTTAGGGATTAATAATTTATTTAGTTCCCTTATTTTTCATAGAAATTTTTTAATTAACAAATATGCTCGAGGGGACAAATTATAGAAATAACCTAATCTCGAAATTGGTAAAATAAAGGATCTATTGTTGGAAAATTGCTTGATAATTTTCAATCATTATAATTTTTAATATTACACAATCCTGCTTTAAAACTTGTCAGTACTGTTTAAAAGATAAATTTTTAACATTTCGTTAAAAAAGCTTGCGTAATGATTTTATATTAAAAATAATTTAATATTATTATTAATAATTTAACAATTTTTTAACAATTTAATAATAATAACACATCAAATATATTCTGTCTCAGTTTTGTTTTAGACATCACATCTATAATTTCGATAGATTTGATGTGTTTTTATAATGTAAGAAATATTTAAATTTATATTACTAACCTTTTAAAAGAAGATAAATGTAGTTAAATACACCAAATATCCAAATAAGAATCACCTTCTTAATATAAGGCAGAAAAAATTAAGAGTTTCTGCAATAAAGATTGTAAGAGTTTAAAAAAAAAAAGCTTCATAATTCAAAGTTAACTTATTTTCTTATTTTGACTTATGTATAATCTAGAGCTATTTCTTAACATATGCTGAAATGTTGTTGTTTTAAGAAAATGGCGTCAACAAAAATTCGTGACCATGAAATAAAGGATTCTTGACATTATAAAGCATTAATACAAAACATTGACAAGCATTGTACAAAACATTGATATTATAAAGCATTAATATTATAATAATTACATTTTGTTCTCTTAAGGTATATTTACAATACTAAGATATATTTAATTTAATATTTTACCTCCTACTTTTAGTTTAATATATGAAAAGAATATTATTGTCTTCTTTAACAATTTATATCGTTTCCCCTTAATTTAATATTTAATTTAATAATTGATTCTTATGGCAAAATCATCAATTTTTATTCTTTATGTTGTTAAGATTGACAACGTTTTTGTGCTTTAGAGTGTTTGCTTCATGAAAATGAAAATGAATTAGGAATTTCATTTCCTTGATAGTAATTGCTTCTGAGGGGACTGGGCTCGGAGGTACTTTACAATAATTAATATTTATTTAGAATAATTCTACTTTTTCTAGGACTTAACAGGAAAAAAAAAACATTAGCAAATTTTAAAATAAAATTAGTAAAGGCAATTTAAATTTTTTGTTTTATTTTATTTATTTGTTTTCAGTCATTTAGAACTGGTGTGTATACCATTGTTGGATCTTGGATATATTACATAATATTATTCAGCTCAAGAATGATTATGTTTCTGAGTATATAAGGACTAGACTTGTAATCGGGAACTTATATGTATAGCTCTTGGAATGAAGCATTCTATATATGCTTATATTAGGATTCTAAGAGAAGGATTTGATTATCTTGATTTAATTACTCTAGTCTGAGACACTGGGATATTCGAGGGTTTTGCTTCATTAACATTGGAAATTTTTTAAATTTAAAATTGCATAAAATTTTAACTCTTTTCCAACCAAATGAAGCCTGAATATGCAAATTAGATGAAGATATTAAGTGTAATGAATAGAGTCAAGGATAGTGATAGGTAAACGAAATAGAACTAAATGGAAAAAAGAGGATAAATGAGAATTAAATAGATGTTTGTAAGTTAATTGGAATAAATTGTTGTAATTGATCATTTATAGTTAAAATTAGTTAGAAGTGACTCCTGGTTTAGGTAAATGGTAATGTGGGTCAAACTCGCTGTATTTGAGATGTGTTTCACTGAATGCGAGTGAGTTGGTAAGCTAAGATTTTATTGTTTAGTTCTAAGCTAGGAATCAGGCGCGTGGGGAGTTATTTGAAAGATAACGATCTTGAATTATCTGTGAAGTAACTTAATAAACCGTGTTGTCCTTTCTCTGACATCTCTTCAATTCGAATTTAATCTTATGACTACTTAATTAATTTTTATGATTTCTATAGATTTAAATAATTATGGGAAAGCCTTATAATTCTAACATCTCTCATTATTCAATGCTATTAATTATTTTTGTTGCAATAAGATAATTAAGATATTGTTAGAGAAGCATAAATGTTAACCGCTATGAAAAATCAATAATATATCTTGTGAGCTCTAATTTCCCTCCTTCAATTTTCTTATTTCGCCAAGCGAGGCTAGAATAAGAATGTGAGAACAAAATAATTAATTTAATAAAAAAGGAATAAGGCTCAGAAATTCAAATAAAATTATTTTGTGTTTACTGTAAGGCATAGATGTAGGCTTCCTACACCGAGGTATATACGTTCATTGAAAATAACGTGTTGTAGAAAATCGCGCTAGGAAATATCATTTTAATATAAACACTGGATTCGGTCATATAAAGAGAATAATTGCCTTTAATGGTGTAAGATTTTCATTATTTTCTTTATTTCTGTATTTAAAGTCATTTCTTAAAATACTTAAATAAAATTCAACCTCAAATAAAAAATAAAAAAAATTACAATTTCAAGTCAAAATCAGAAAGAAGCATAATGCTATGCTCACAAATTTTTGTTCCTCATCGTCACTTATGACAGTTTCTCGACAATGTTTGACTGGCTTTATTTCAAAATCTGACCTCGTTTCATAGACAAGTTCCACTGCACTTCCGGTAGGTTTAGGTTTTAAAAAATCTGTTATCAGAGATTGTTTGCTCTTGATTTCCAAATCTTTATGAATTTCTTGATACACAAATGAGCAATTTCGAATGTTTCTTTTAAAAATTTCCGCTCTCTCTGACAAAAGATCATTCTCTAAAAAGTAAGAATCCATCTATTTCACCATGCACAAACATTTTTCTATTCTTTTCAGAGTGAAATTTTTGATTTCTTCATTGAAAAGATCTTCAGAATTAGGGGGAGCCCCCCCCCCATTTCCTAAACCACTTTGTAAGAAATTTCTTACTTTTTCCAACCATTTTGGAGTGAAATTGAGTTGTAAAGATACCGTGTTGTAGGAGACCTAACTATAATTATTTAACGCAGTGATAAAATAATAATATCTAAAAATTAATGTTCCTTTTTTATTTTTAATTGAGTCTTTTAGTTTATTCAAGATGTAAAATAAAATTCTTGAGTACAATTAAAATGAGTACTCTTTTGTTATGTTTAGTTATGTATGTTTTCTTCACAATTTCGTTATTATTATTTTTTTAATGTATTTTTGAGTATATAGCGTTAAGCAATTTTATAATGCTAACTTATCATATAAAGTTTTATTCTGTAACTAAATATTTAAGTTAAACATTAATCCATTTCAAACATTGAATACATAACCTTAATTAATAAATTAATTCAAACATACTGTCAGTTATATATGTAGTTTCAACATTTGATTTAATTCTATAATTTTATAAAATTCCAGTTTCTTAATTGAACCTGAGGAAATTATAAATTTAAATATTTAATTTACTTAATTTCAATAAAGTAATTATAGCGCATGAACTTTACGCATGATATACAGTAACTTTAAATATTTCTTACTTTAATTAATTAATGAAAATAAGTTAATTAATTACACCAAATAATTCATTTAACTATTTCATACAATTTTCATGTACAAAAATGAATTTTTTCTTCATTAAGAAACACTGCATTCGGTTAAGAAAGGCGATTTGTGTAATGTGTTATTATACTGAATCAATGTACATTTTCTTGAGGATTAGAAAAAAAAGTTGAAATAATTTATTTTTGCCTAGCCTCTATTATATTTAGTATCTGAAACAAACCTTTTCTCTGTTTATATTTTAACATTTGCTTAGAAAGCAGGCGAAAATATTCTCTCACTGAAAAATGTTTACCTGCATTAAGAACTTTCTAAATGTGAAACAACATTTACAGAAATCATATCTTCATTCCACTCAGAAATGGACCTATTTTTTCCCCACGTAACTTACGGACTCACAGTTTGCTTACTATTCATATTGCATAAAGTATCGTCTATTCGAAATTTTATAACGATGATTATTTTTTACACATTTTTTTTAATATTTTAGTACAATTTAAAGTGATATATTTTTTATAACTTTGATATTGTTTGTGGTATCTGATGAAAACTATATCTTACTGTTCAAATTCCCTTACATGTTTTCGCAATGGAATTCATTAATAACCTTGAAATTAATAATGCGTTTCATTACATACAAATGTTGAACAGTAAAAATAAATTATATATATATAAAAGAAACCCAAGGGTATTTATATAGCTGACATCTCAACAATGATACACGCAAATGATAAACTTTTTCGCTTTCGTCGAACAAATTAAAGTCAGTTCATGATTAAAGTAATATTATTTGCTGATAAATATCACTATAAGCAAATAAAAGTATCATGTTTCTTTTTTATGTCTCATGCCAATTATCGTTTTATTCTAATTTATAAAAATAAAATTCATATTGTATTAAAAATATTCATTTAATTCTCACATCTTTACTGTTTGATCTATTTGAATGCAATAAAGTGAATCTGAAAGAGCAAAAAAACAATAAATTCTTTTGCAAATTACTTTCCCCCTCTGACTTTTAAAAATATTTTTAACTCTATTTTAATAATTAGTTCGGGAGTTTTTAGGTCTTTAATGCAGAAGCATTCATTATTTTCTCTTACAGATGCACTTTATTGCATTCAAATAGATCAAATAGTAAAAGTGTGAGAATTAAAGTCGAAATTCCATAATATTAACATTGTATCCACGAAATCAAAATGGTGGACAAACGGGAGCCATAATTCTACTACCAAATGATTATTTTTAATTAAATATTTTTCTTTTAGATTTGTCCATTCAAAATTATTTATAATTATAGCGAAAAAAAATGGACAAAACTTTTTAAAAAGTTATTTTAGTTGTGCTCAAGTTGGGACAAAATATATTATTCTAATCGTTTACATATAGAAGAAGACACTCAGTTTAATATGAGATAGTTTGAGCCTAAATTTAGAATTAATGTTAATTAAATTTATGTAGTAACCAGGGTCATATTTTTTTAGCTTATATTTTGTTGCATTTTATTTCTTTCTTATACAGACTAATTTTTTGTTGAATCTCTCAAACTGGCGAATTTAGTAAGTAAGTTTCTTTAAATAAAAAGTATCTCTTCAGTTCTTATTGTTGTTATTACAGTTATTCGTTCTTTAGTCATATATAAACTAACAAGAGAAATACCACTAGACTACAAAAACTTTTGATTATGCAATAAAGTTATTATTTTGTAATATTCTCTCTGGAGCCAAAATCCACTGTGCGGTGTTGCGGTGTTTTTTTTTTATTACGCTATAAAAGTATCATTTTGTTATAATTTCTGGTGCTAAAATCAATGTTTAAATAAGTCATAGTCGTAAAAATTTATAAATTCACCTGAGATAGTGATGAATACTGATTTTTCCATCAGTCTATCGTTTTTGTGTGGGTGTCATATTTGTTTGAGCAATTAACTTAAAATTAAATGCAATTAAAAAAATATATGAAAGTGTAATTTATTAGAAATGAGAAAAAATACACGCGGAAGGAAAATTTTCATCTTCATTTCTATATTTTAGAATGAAGTAGAAATTAATAAAAACTCTAAGAATAAAACATAAAAAATGTCAAAAAAGCATTCGACAAAATCTAAAAGCTTTCTGCTATTTAAGTTAATATCGCAATTGTAAATTAATCATTTATAAGTTAAATAATTAGATCTCAATAATTATGTTGAATACTGTAATATCAACAATTAATCATATGGTTTGTATAATAAGCATTCATAAACAAATTTGTCTCCTTAAGTATTTGAATCTAGTGATTATATAAAAAACTTTACTTATATAATAATAAAAAGAATAATCATGGAAAATATTTAAATCTAATTGCTTAGAAATTTTTATTCATATAAGGATAAAAAACAACAACAAACGCAGAATGCTTGCATGGAATATTTAAGTTCAGGATTTAGAAATATTCCTAAAATGGAATACTTAGATATCATTTAGAATGAAAAAAAAACACTAAATTGTTAATAAATATATATCAATATAAGTTTAGACATATTTCATAGTTGAGAGAAGGATTGGATATGAAACTCTTTCGCTTGCCCAGATTTATTAAACAAAATTTAGAGACTAACTGTTAAAAACCAATTATTTCTGATAGAAATTTTATTGAATAAAACAGAAATCTAATTTAATACCGTCACACCAAAGAATTATATATTATTTTCGATACAAAACAAATATTCATCTTCAGTATTTGGATAGAATCAATTTCCAAAAGTGCTTTTATAGGATTAATCCGAGGAAAAATACATTCCAATAATTTGAAGATTAAACTCGAAAGTATAAATGAAACAAAAATGATTCCCGTCAGAAACATTTTGGAAGAAAATTTCAAACGGACGAGAAGAAGAAATATGTTGGATTCCAATAAGCTGCGAGGCTTTTAAACCATTCTAAATAGACACTTTATTAAAACCTACCTCTCGAAGAATTATTTTTGTTTTCAATTTAATCTTCCCATACCGCCGAAAATAAGCTTAAAAATTCAAAGCCCGGAGCTAAAAATTCTTTTTCTCTGTTAATATTATTATTAGCAGTGTAATTACTAAGGCTTAGGCTTGAAACTCTGAGAATTTATTATCTGAGCCGAAGAAGCTCTCAAAGCTTCTATTTTCTTATCACTAAGATGGTAATTTCATTTTTCAGTCATGTGTCTCAACTAGTTAGAATTAATGAAGTAATTTTTTCAGTAATAAGCCAAGATGCTTTAAAGAAATAAATTGAATTTTCTTCTGATTGTGACACTTCTTCTTTAAAAAAAAATGTTTCTCTATTCTTGAAACATATGTTCCAGTAAGTAATGTAATTACAAAAATAGTGATTTTTAATATCGTTATGAAGAATACATACGAAAAACGGCACGAATCAATTTAATAAAATAGAAAGCAAGACATTTGCTATATTTAATTGAATTTTTCAGCGTACTACAGTGAGAGTTATGTGTGTGTCCAAAATGGTGTTAAAATACCTGGAATTTTTTTTTTATTTTATAGATTTATATATTTATATTTAAATTTGTGTATTTATAATTAAAAAAAAATAAACCGCGCGCGTTTACGTTTTTTTTATTCAAAATCAAACAAAAATCCTTAAATTTATTTCCTTCAGAATATTTACTTCCAATCTGGTGCTCAATATATTAAAACTTATTACTTTAGAGAAAAATAATAATTATTTTCATTGGATTATTTAAATATTTACACTGCTAATGCCTTGGAGAGAAATATACCACCCTTTTAACGGTATCACATTCTCATGATAAAAAGTATAAAACATGCTTACGATGTTTGGCTATTCACGATTTTTTACAACGTTTTTCTGAATTTCACTTGGTGTGTGTGTGTGTGTCATCAAATTTTCGATCGTTAATTTAACCATCAAGCTAGAGCTTTGAAATTTTGGGAATCGTTCGTACTCACCTAACAATGCAATATTTAGACGTTTGCGGCAAGTTTTAACTCATATTTCAATAATTTTAATAAGTCAAAATATTCTTTCCTCTCGGCGCTTTTAGGATTGAGGAAAAAATTTCTTTCCCCCTCTGGGAGCACCGGGCACTCCCCAAGCAGCATGCGGTATCGTAAACCTTTTGTACTCACAAAGGGGAGATACTATCTCCCCTTTACTATCTCCGAGATAGTAAGGGTTGCTGACTTTTAGTCAGTAATCATTCGCAAGAAAGAAAGTTTCCAATATTTGGCGCCATGTCTTATCACAATAATTTTTTCTGAATTCTGGTTCCCATTCTTTTTTAATAGAATGATTTACAAACTTTCAAATACATGTTTTGATTTTATGAGTATTATGAATTTTTTAATACTCTCACAAATGTCTCTTTTTAAGTGAATTTTAAAATTAAAAATAACTAACAGTTTTAACTAATATTTCAATAATTTTCTCAAAATTACGAGGTCCGTCGCCAATAGCCCGCGTGTTGCTTCTAGTGCGACGTTAATAAAAACTAAACTAAACTAAATTAATATATAAAATTATAATATGTCTCAAGAGTCGTACGTACAAACTCTACTTGCTTTGTATGTAATGTTTTCTAAGATTATTTCGTACAATTGTTAAATATGATTCTGTTCTATTTATTTTATTTCCTTTCCTGAGACATATTTCCCAAATTTATTTACAGAAAAACGTATAAAAACTGACGTAAATTATAGTTTCCATTTTAGTACATAACAACGTTTTTAGATAAAGTAGAAAATAGATTGACTTTTCGAAGATTACATCACTTCCCAAAGAGAAGCACTATCAATTACTCTTGTAACAATTACGTGAATTCGACGTGGACATCAACAATTTTAGATTATATATTTCTAGTCTTACGAATTTTTTCATCTTAGTATATCTTATGGGAGTAAGAGTTTAGAGCAAGAAATTTAGAAATATGCATGTTTTAAATCTTAAGTCTAATATCTATCAAAGTATTTTTAAATAAATTGTTCTGCAAGAAAATTTATACCTGTATAAATTCTAGTAATTTATGCATTTACCTTGCTGATATAATCATATGTAGAAATTGAAGCAACGAAGCAATTGACTGTTTATACAAAGTGTGGCTATTAAATAACAAGACTGAAACTGTATAACTTTATTTTGATGTCATACGTCTTTACATATTATCACCTTTAATATACACCTCTCCACTATCGATAGAACACTCCAAGCGAATCTTCCATTGTTCGAAATAGCGCTGTCATTCGATAGTATATATATATATATATATATATATATATATATATATATATGTATATATATATATATATATATATATATATATATATATATATATATATATATATATATATATATATATATTTGCAGAAAGATGACCTGTATATGGATTCATTCTTTTTTCTTCTGCGCACACAAATGCAGAAAATACTTGAAACTGTTTACGCCTTTTAGAAAGTGTATCAAAACAAATAGACACAGCCATTGTGTTTGTGAAATGAATTGTGACACTATTGCGCAGACGTGTATAGTTCCTGATGTTACGAAAAAGTTTTTTGGCTCATAGAATTGTGAATAAAAGCTATATAGCAATCGTCTGATGTGTTTCAGTACAAGTCTTCTTGAGGGAATGATATCCAGAGAATAATATTATTCCCAAAATTCTTCGAAGTTACTTTATGTCAAAGAAATCTAATATTGTTCTTTTGATTTGCTTAACGCTTAGTT
Source organism: Nephila pilipes (assembly GCA_019974015.1). Lineage (NCBI taxonomy): Eukaryota > Metazoa > Arthropoda > Arachnida > Araneae > Nephilidae > Nephila > Nephila pilipes. The sequence continues at coordinate 13,435 of BMAW01083817.1, forward strand.
TCTTCAAAGATGAAAAATATTATTTTGTCAACAAAAAACATTCAAATAGCTCATACACTCATGGACAAAAAAATTAGCACACCAAGAAATAATTGCGGGATCGTAACGAAATTTGGCATGAAGTGTACATTTCTGGGAGATACGCCAATGATTAGAAATGCAGCGTGATTGTGCATTAAGTATAGCCGGTAGAGGGCGTTTAACGTCGTTCTCTGTGGAGTATAAAACAGGTAACCAAAGCTTGTTTGAGTGTGCTGACTCTTTTACAAAGGAAGTTCTGAGACAGACATGCCATTACGCCGTTTTCGAAGACAATATGAGCAGCTGTCGCACTTTGAGAGGGGGAGAATCTTCGGCACGATGGAAGCTGGGTGGTCGGCTAGGCAAGTAGCTCGTCAATTTGGCCGCTCTGATTGTGTTGTGAGGAGGTGTTGGAACCAGTGGATCCGAGGGATGTCATTTACACGAAGACCAAGCTCCGGACTCCCTCGACAGACCAGTCGTCGAGAAGACCACCGCATCGTAAGGAATGCACTCTTACAGCCAACTGCTTCATCGGCTTCCATCCAGGCACAGGTAGCACCTTCACTAGGCGTCTGGATGAAGGACATTTGGGATCGCGGTGCCCATTACGTGTGCTGCCCTCGACGCCTACCCACCGAAACCTCCGTTTGAAGTGGTGTCAGGCACGAAGAAACTGGACTGCAGCGAAATGGAACCAGGTCGTCTTTAGCGACGAATCCAGATTCAATATCAGTAGTGATGACAATCGTGTTCGTGTGTGGAGATTCCGTGGTGAACGCCTCAATCCTGCCTTTGCTTTACAGCGACACACCGCTCCCACAGCTGGTGTGATGATATGGGGTGCCATTTCCTACAATACACTGTCACCCCTAGTATTGATCCGTGGCACCATGACAGCCCAGCGGTTTGTCCATGACATCCTGCAACCACATGTGTTGCCACTCATGCAATGGCCCCCCAGGAGCCATTTTTCAACAAGACAATGCTCGGCCTCACATGGCAAGGGTGTCACAAGATTATCTCCGCACTGTTATTACCCTTCCTTGGCCTGCCCGATCCCCAGATTTGTTTCCAATCGAGAATATCTGGGATCATTTGGGACGGCGAGTTGGGCATCCCACGAGTTTGAACGAACTAGAGGCAAGGTTACAGCAAATATGGAACGAAATGTCTCAAGACATCCTACAGAACTTGTATGCCTCAATGCCCGATCGTATCGCATCGTGCATTCGCGTTACAGGGGGTTCAACAGGGTATTAAATCCTCCGTTCTTTAGCCTTTTTCTCTAAAATAAATGATCCTTTTTCTTTAATTTTCTAATAATTTATTTATATCAAAGTAGTCATTACGTATGTAAAATTTCGTTTCATTTTCGTTACGTATGTAAAATTTCGTTTCCTTCTTGGTGTGCTAATTTTTTTTTGTCTATGAGTGTATGAAATCTTTGGGATTAATTCTCGAAATTCTTTTTCGAATATAGAATTATATTTCCTTTGCTACTTTTATTATAACTGAACTGTTTGATCAGTCAAATATTTTCTTATTGCGATTCTTAATGTTTTCCTAATTGCCTTGTAAAACAATTTTTTTCTTGTCTTGCTCACTTTCATACTTCTTGTGTATGTATATGATTAATTTGAGCTTCTATAATTAGAAGCCTGCCTATGTTAAGTTGTTTTCTTTCTTTTTTCTAAAAGCACATTATTGTTTTCCAGATTTTTTGCAGTTTTAAAATTTATAGAAGTCTTCATTTCACCAAATACATCCCGATGAATAACGTCGCATAAATTATTCTCTTGGATTTGTTCTTATGCTGAGATTCTGATGGAAAATGACCATTTGTAGGGAATCGCAAAATTTAGATAAATTATTTTGTTATAAATAACCCAATGTTTATTCTATAAACAAATTAAACATGTCTTGTTGCAAAGATATACTGTCAAACTAACCTAAATTCAGTCAAAGACTGGAAGTTATGAGTTCTGTTTCGCTTGGGTAATAAGGTAGTAAAAGGATGAAGTCATTTCACTAAAGTTTTGTTTGATTCAAAAACTAACGAAGACGACAATGCTCCTAATTTAGGAACAAATAATATTTTTTTTTCAATTGAGAGCGAGCTTTTGTAAATTTTCGTTTAGGGTCAGTAATGTTTTTCAAAAATAGAGAGCTGCAATTAAATTTTTACCACGAAAACTATTTTTATTTTAAGGAGATTTAGAAAAAGAATCGTATAAATGAATTGAATGTGTTTGAAAAGCCAATTTTTCATATTTTAAATTTTTCTTGAAAAATATAAATTCTTACACAAGCCCTTTTTAGAAAAATTACAAAATTTGTTTCATACATAGGAGATTCAAATAAAAGTAACATTTTATTAATATTTGAAATAGCTGTTTTGAAAAAAAAAATCATATGTTCCCAAATTGGGAGCAATGGTACGTAATGGGAGAAACGTAAATATAAATAAATGATTGGACTGATTGGTAATTGTTTCAATTAATTGACTTTTGATATACCTGTGCTTAGAATTTAAATATTATATTTAAAATTTGTGGTTAGATTTAAAATTAAGGTATCCGCCTACTTTCGAAGAGTATTTTCTTAAATAATTGAAGAAATAACTTTTTGTATGCATTATACAATAAAATTTGACTAAAAACGTTAAATACAATGTAAAATTTGCATAAATTAATAATTTTTTTGATATTTCAGCTCAAAAAGTACATAAAAATAGCAGTAAATTGGCACTTGCGCAAAACACCAAAACTGAAATTTAAATAGAGATATTTCAATTCTGTCAATTTTATTATGATGAATTGAATCTATTTTAGGTCTTGTGCCTCTCTCACAATTATATCCCTGAAAATTAAATATTTATAGGAAGTCGTACTTTAACATACAGAAGAATCGTACAAATTTGTGATAAGTTATGACTTTTATCATCAATAAAATGCAAAGTAATTGCATTATAACAATAGGAGAGGTTCGAGCCTGAATTCACTTTCATAGAGTAAGTATTCCATGAAAGTTTCATAACATTATAAACATAACTTTTTTTCAATACGATGTTTTGCGTTGAAGCAAAATATGAAAATCTGGATTTTGAGAAAAAGCTGAAAATACATTACAACCCAGAACCTTACCTAATTAAATAAACATTTAACATTAAAAGGCTCCTGATTTATAAAGTTCACTATCCGCATTACTTAAAAAAGTTGTCTTTTTCTTCCTGATGGCTTTTAAAACTTTTCTACGCTTACATTTAACAGGTGTTGCATAACGCTTCAAATGCCTGATTCGATTGTAATCCAACTTTTTGTATCCATTTACAGTGAAGTATCCCAGATTTTCAATGTTTAGCTTATTTAAGACTTTTAAGCAGCCTTGATGTCCTTCGTTAAATTGTAAAATCGCATCATATGCACCCAATTTCACAGTTTTCAAACAAACAAAAACTTCCTTTAGTACTCTTTATCATATTGCACCAAAAAAATATTCATTTGCAATTTGGGTCTTAGGAAATTCATCTTGCATGTTGGAAGATATTTTGATGGCAATATTACGTAAAATATCAATGAAAAACAAACATTAAAGTTCCATTTCCGGTAGCAGAATGCAACTTCCAGTTCTAAAATTTGACACAGACTATTATTAAAAGGCTTATAACTCAAGTTCTCTGAAAGATAGAAACAAAATTGAAACTGTTCTAGAAAGCTAAGAATTTCGGCTTTAATAATAAACCATAAATAAAAAAAATCAACTTTTTGACCGAAAATCGTTTTTTAGAAGTAGGCGGATAGGTATTCGGTAGATAGATGGCGGAACAATTAAGTAATAGACGTTACATCTTTAACATTTTAATTATCAAATATTAATTAGCAGCTAGATCATTATATAAAACGCTGAGGGATTTTCTATAACAAAATTACATGTTGAATCTGAAAACAAAAATATTTCAATAAGCATCTTTATACAATAAAGATTGCAGCTATAAATTATTGGTTTGGAATTCAATATTACGTTGTAATGTTAAGATATTGAACGTGAAAAAAATAAACATAACTAAGGATTTATTAAAAATAACTTTATGAAATTATTAATACTATAATATAGTGTATTATTTATAAAAGTCTATTCTTTAAAGAGAAACTCGCCTTAGGATTGAAGAGAATGTCCTTAATATGAAAATCGATATTTGTGTCGCAATAACTTCAGAGTACAAGTTTTCTCTGCATTTCTATATTTATAATTCTTTTATTTAAATACTCATTTTGTATGTTGTAAAGATAAAGATAGGGATTAATATCTTATCTTCATCTTTTTTTATAAATACAGAATTGATGGAATACTAAGAATTTATAAAATACATTTTTAGGTTTTATATAATCCCATAAATATGTAATATATATTAAAGAAAGAAATAATACATCAAATTATAAATGAAATTATATGCTGCTATATTTATAAAGGAAAACTAGAAATCATAATAATATCGATCTCGATATTTTTGAGGTATCAAAATAACTTTTATACTAGATATTTAAATTTAAATTGTGTATATTTATTTAAGTGTGATTTCTTAAAAATTAATTCACAATGAAAATTCGTATAAACAAACATTTTAAACTTTTCTAATCAAAGCCCATAGTCTTTTAGCTTTGCTTCTTACATTCAATACTTACACATTTATACTAATCATTCTTTTATTGTCAGCAAGCTCTGAAACAATTTTTTTGTCGTTTTAAAAAGTTTTTTAAACACCATTCATTTTTCCTTTAAAAAATAATTTTTATAATACAAAACCATACTTATTTTTAAATAAAATGTAAAATTTCCCATTTAACAACATAGACAAATTAATGTTAATTGAAATAATAGATCTTGATAATTTGGACACAAGTCTAATTAATATGAGTCAAAAATATAATTAAGTTCTTACATAACTCTAAGATACAAAAATAATTGAGTTAAATTCAAGAAACTTCTAATTAACTTTTAAGAAAGGGTCACCAATAAAATGTGATATATATGTAATTCAATATTAATTTGACGACTTAGATCTTTTTATCAACGCAAATAAAAAAATACTTGGAACATGTTCCGAAGAAAATTTAAATAAATTTCCCACCTAATGCTCTTTTCTACACCTCCATAATGTGATTAATACTATGAGTAACAACAGGAAAATGAATTTAAAGTTAGAAAATAGGATTACAGATAAAGCTATAAAGTCTTGTTAAAACTATTTCCTTCATTCTTCTCTGCATTAAGGTGAGACCAAATTGAATTTCAGCAAAAGTTTCTGAGAAAACTATTCCCATGCAAAGAACTGTTAAGTGTCACTTTTCATTAGGGAGCGTAAAACGTGATCCAATATTAAAACTGTTCGTAGGCTAATGTAACATTTTAAAATACTGACAGAATTAATTTAGCAAAGCGTGTAAACTGTCTTTCAAAGATTTTCAGAATACATGTTAAGCTGTCACATGTAAATTTTTTTTATTAATTTAAGTAATTTAGTTATAGCCGTCCTCGCTCAATTTTAAGATATGATAAATTGTTTTCAGCATTGTTCTGTCCCCTATAGAGACATATAATTGATTTCGCAAAAGTTATATTAAATCATTTGCTTAGACACAGAACAAAGTGGCAGATATTACATTCCTACCTGGTTAGTTTGAAAGTAAAAAATCATTTCAGTTCAATTCTTTGAAATATTTTGTTAGAAGTAATGTCCATTTCAATTAATTTTGAAATTTTTTTATTACATATAGGAATAGTTTTAAAAGAACGCAATTCTTTTTCTATTGTAATACAACACTTTTCAGACAGGATGATTCATTATGCTTTGAAAAATATCTGAAACAGGAATTAAGAAATCAGAAGGAAAAAAAAAATGCTTTCTTGCCTGTAGAGTGGAATTTAAAGAACTTAAGTTCACCATTTACTAATTTGGTATATTGAAATATCCAATTCTTTCAAAAAGTAATTGGTGAAGCTTTTTGATGTTTTCAGTTGTCCCTTTCGGGAAATTTTTCTATTTCGTAAAATTATTCACATCACTTTTTAGTTAAATACAAATTAAACTCAAAAATGAAATAAACTTATTCAGTTTTATGGAAAAAGTTTTGTTGATAGTTTCAGAAAATATAATTTAAAGCTGATACACATATATATTGATTTTTTAGTTGTACGTCTTATATCTTTTTCTTCTTATTATTTATTTAAGGATACACACACACACACTGACATCTGGGAGAAAACAAACTACCGAATTAAAAACTTTTTCTTTTTATGACATTTATGTTATAAAAAATAATCGTAGAACTTAGGAATTTTGTTGCCTAATAATGATACTTAATCATTTTAGAAAATTCATTTTTTTTCCCTTAAAATTTTTTTCTATCCCTTTGAGTGGAATATGGACATAATATTTCATATATATTAGCAATTAGGTACCATTTTTAAAGATATTATTCCATAAATATAGAAAATAATTTACTTCTCAAATAGAAAACAATACGCAATATGTAGTATAACTAACATTTTTAATTTTATTATTGTAAATTTTCTTTAAAAAAATTATAGAACTTTGTAGTTTTGGAAATTGATTTTTTTTTACATAAAAATTATTTCTTAAAACTTAATTGTTACCTTGAGAAATTTTTTTTCTTAGATTCTCTATATAATCATAAGTACCCTTTATAGTAACATAAAAAAAATTGGAATCGTATTATATAATAATTCAATAATCTTTATTAATTTGGAATCATATTATATAATAATTTAATAATCTTTATTAATTTGGAATCATATTATATAATAGTTTAATAATATTTATTAATTTGGAATCATATTATATAATAGTTTAATAATCTTTATTAATTTGGAATCATATTACATAATAGTTTAATAATCTTTATTAATTTGTAATCATGTTATATAATAGATTAATAATCTTTATTAATTTGGAATCATATTATATAATAGTTTACTGATTTTTATTAATATGGAATCATATTATGTAATAGTTTAATAATCTTTATTAATTTGGAATCATATTATATAATAGTATAATACTCTAAATACACACAAATATATCATAAATCATGTCCATATTCAACTATGAGGGGAGAAAACCCTCTTTTGACGTAACAATTACTGTTATAGTTCACCTGAATGATTAAAATATCTTTATTACTCATTACAAATAATCTAAGCTATACTAATAATATGAAAAAGATATCTATACCAAAAATAAGGAGTTTTAGATATGATATTTCTCGCATGTCTTGGTACCCCAAAATTTTTAATTTTTGCAATAAATTTAATTAGCTACAGTGTTTTAGTAGCTCTAGCATAACTTGATAGAGAGCATTATTGATATTGTATTCTGTTTACTTCTTCCTAAAAGCCAAGAAAATTTCTTTTCAGATGGTATGCTGTTAAGCTCTTTGAAAGTTTTAGTAATTCTTTTTTCTTTAATCTTTTTTAATATTATTAGTTTTCTTATATATTAATCTGGTTTTGCTTTCATGTCATACATATGATATTTATTTCTAGAATTACTAGTGTATTTTATTAAAACGTTTTTCTGAATTTGTGTGTGTGTGAGAGAGAGTGTGTGTGTCATCAAATTTTCGATTTTTAATTTAACCAATTTCCCATCAAGCTAGAGCTTTGAAATTTTGGGAATCGTTCATACTCGCCTAACAATGCAATATTTAGACATTTGCGACAAGTTTTAACTAATATTTCAATAATTTTCATAAGTCAAAATATTCTTTGACCTCGGCGCTTTTAGGATTGAGGAAAAAAATTCTTTCCCCCTCTGGGAACACCGGGAGCTCCCAACACGCCACATGATGTATCGTAAAACTGACAAAGGGGAGATAGTAAGGGTTCCTGACTTTCAGTCAGTAATCATTCGCAAGAAAGAAAGATTCCAATATTTGACGCCATGTCTTATCACAACAATTTTTTCTGAATTCTGGTTGCCATTTTTTTAATAGAATGACTTACAAACTTTCAAATGCATGTTTTGATTTTATGAGTATTATGAATTTTTTAATACAATCACAAATGTCTCTTTTTAAGTAAAATTTAAAGTTAAAAATAACTAACAGTTTTAACTAATATTTCAGTAATTTTCTTTAATAAACTTTGCCACCATATAAAATGTTGGTTTTTATAGTGAATTTTTTATATATACTTCTTACTTCTCTTGTGTTTTGATGTTTATTGTTCAATTATTTATCTAGAGTTTTAACCGATTTTTATAACGCATTACTGAAGCTGACAACTAATCAAAATATTCTAGAAAACCCTGCTTGTAATAACAATTATTGTAATTTGATATGAATTTAATTAAAATTTATTTAGCTTAATTTTCTTGAAATTTTTGCAAAAAATCAATTTTTTCTTTTGCATTTTGAATCAAGTATATCTTTAATGCAAGGTAATGTTATATTTTATTTCCAGGTAATTATTTAAACTTTATCTAAAATATAATAAAGAAATTATAGTATTAAACCAATGATAGAGGCAAGTATTAAATGCAACCTTAAGTTTAATATACTCAATTACTTTGTTCATGCATTGCATTTAAATTTTATGTAAAGGAATGGATAAAATAGAGAAATATATTAGAAACAACCTCGATCAAACATTTTATTTAAAGTATATTTTTTGATCATTTTCATACGTGTAAGGGGGAAAGGAACACTTTTGGAATATCATTAGATTTTCTCCGATGTTCATCCAGTTATGGAATATCAAGTGGCCCTCTTGTCGAATATAAATTGACCACAAACTTATAGCAAGCCTAGTTTTCAGGGCCATTTTTGACCACTTCTTAATACGGGTTTAAATGTCTTCCACAGTTATGTTAATGTGTAAAAAATTATTGCATGCAAATGTACTCAGTATAGGAAGTAATTAAGTAAAAATACTTAGAAAATATTTGTGTTTACTCAGAAAAATTATGAAATTATTCTATGATTCTCTGTAACTAGCAATATGAATTATTTTTTTGTTATGATCTCCAAAATTTATTTTAATACAATATTTTAAATTATATTTACTTAAAGTATTTAATATTTTCAACTTTCTTAAATGTTTTTTTATCAGTTAATATTTTTTGGAATACAAATTATGGAACACAATTTATTGGAATACAAATATCGGTACACAATTTTGTGTGATATATATATAATTAAAAATAATAAAATTTGTCAACAAGAAAAGGTAAGGAAAATTTATGTATCAATGCATAATTCTGTTGGATTAATTCCATAATTTCAAAAAACAAAATTCATAATTCTAAAACTTAATTTTTTTTACATTATGGAAATAATATAATTTTTAAAATCTGGGTTTTTTTTTTTCAAATCTTTTTTAAAATTCCTTTTCTTACTTGCTTTGCTCTACTCTATTAAATAAAATTACCGTTTAAGGTCTGAATTTTTTTTTTTTTTGCATCCGTTTAGTTACACTTTCAAAAATTTAATTGATTGTTTCAAATTTTCGCGAATAGAATTTCTAAATCTAAGAAATTTTTAGAAATTTAAATTTTTAAAATTTATTAAGATAGTCTTAAACTGAAAATTACTAGTATAATATACCCCTGTACCAGCTAACTATGTAATACAATAACCCCTTACCACAAAAGTTAAAATACCGAAAATCGAAAATGAGATTTTTAAGTGAAGGCATGGGTTGGAGCTACCATTTCATCTTAAATATACATATAATATGTGGTAATTGCAACAGTTTCCATTATTTTACTGTAAATGAAAACTATTAGAACTGTTGCTCTTGTAACGTTGGGCTATCCTCTACTTCCTTTTGACTAATCTCAGGTTTTTTGTTTTGTTTTTTTTTGTTAATTTGAATTACATAAAATTACAACCAAATGAAACATAATTAAATAAATACGATGAAGCGAAGAAGTGCAGTGAATTGAATTAGAAATAGTGATATAACTATAAATTAAATAGAAATGAAAGAAAATGAAGGAAGGTAGAAAATAACGGCTGGCTGATAGTTATTGATAAATTAGATTGAATTAATATTTTAGATTGATGAGATTCTTAATTTAAGTACTAACATACGAAACTACTGTTAATAAGAAGTGTTTGAATCAGGACGATTGATTTGATAAGCTAAATCTTTATTGGTTGATCGTAATTTAGAATTGATGAGTTAAGTACGATTCAAGAGAGAGTGACTTTGTCCATCCTTTAGTGATTAATTAAGCATTTTTGTCTTGTTCTTACGCATCGACAATTGAAGTCCAAAAACTGTTGACTTTTAAGTAGATGGAAAGATGGCAGTAGAATTAAATAATGAACAGAATTGGCTGTTTGGTTGGTTGTATTAAAGTCACACTAGAAGCAACGTGAAGGCTATAGGCGACGGATCTCGTAATTTTGAACATCACTGAAGTGAAGAGGTGGCACCTTCCTCTCCTAATTCCTACACCACGCCAACGGTGGGTCTTATAACCATGACATATTTAACATGCTTCAGCGTCGGGGACACGGCTGGTCTTTTGAGGCATCAAGGCTCGAACCTACTACTCGACGATGACCGTGGGTTCGAGACCACGACTACTAGGCTACCGTGGCCATTAATGAAGGGAGGACGTCACACATTTAACACAAAACTATATTTCTTTGTCGAATTGGTGTATAGAAGAGATTAAGGGGACTCGGCACCTTTTGACCATTTTTTTTTTATTTAAGTATTTAAACTTATCTTTTGTGTATATTATTAACAGTTACAATTAAACAAAGTAATTTTACCATGAAAAAGGGCTTAATTTGATAAAAATTTAAAAAATTAATTTTTTTTAAGAAAATTCTATGATTTTAAAATTTTGAAAAAATAAAAAAATACATGAAAAAAAAATTAATTAAAAAATTATCATTATTTTGACACAAAATTTTTTCTTCGGGCTCATAAGAAAATATGTAACAACTTTAGGGATCGATTTTGCAATAAACAAATTAGTTTTCGGGAAAAAAAATTAAAACGCATACATTTGTGGAAAATAGGTAAAAAAAAAACACGATTTCTGTTACATATTCTATTATAATATTTTTTCTATTCAAAATATTGAAAAATAGATCCCTAATTTTATTAAGCACGTTATAACAAAGAAACACACCAAAATTCAAGGTTTTTGTTGTTTTGTTTCCAATAAATTGGTTTTTGTAGTTTTAAAGACCATGGTTTCATGAAAAATCCCAAAACTGAGAAAACGCTTTTTAAAGAATAATAATCAGTAAAAAAATATCAAAACAATGTCTAATTTTTGTAATAATTTGTCAATATATTGTATAGATATATACCTTTCAAATAAAGCATAATACAATTCAATTTAAAAGCATTTAACAAAAATATAAGCTTTTATAAAAAGTTTGTCTGAGCCCGAAATTGCGAAAAATTTGAAAATCTTCATCTGACTGCTCTTTGAAAGAAACATATATTAAATATATTTAAAAATAAATGAAATATATAAGATAAATAAAGTAAAAGTATATGAAATGTACAATAGAATATTTAAAATATTTTGTAAAATTTATTTTGCTACTTAATTTCAGTTTTTAATATAAAATAAAGTAAAACACGTTTAATCTAAATTGTACTATTTTTTCAATCAGATTGTTTCAAAACTTCGCACAATTATACTAGAGGTACCAAGGTACATTTTGAGCTAAAAATTGAAAAATCGATATTTTTATCGATTTTCGGCATTTGAAAGGTGCCAAGTCCCCTTAAAAGACGGAAATACTAAGTTATATAGATTGTTCATCTGAATTGGCTGCGTCTTAGAATTTGGAAATCAACCGTTTTCATTTGAATGGATAGTTTAATGCACTGATTGTAAAATTTTGCAAATAACTTTATGGCGACACAGTACATGAAAATGATCAAAACATCGAAAACCATTTTATTTTCTTGACTTTTCTAAATACACAAACAAACTTTCATAGTTCTTGATACATTACTTATCGGACTTTTTAAAATTTTCTCTAACATTGAGCCAAATCATTTCATTGACATTCAAAACTTTAAACTGCTTTTTCTCACACGTTTATTCTTCATGATTGTCATGTACTTCAAATGCTAAGGTTTTTTTTTTTTCTTTTTTTACTAATCTATGAAAAAAATTTGAAATATTTTATGGTTGTTTTGTATAATGTGTTTGATATTTTGGGGTTGAAAAGGGGATTTGGATAAACAGTAATTTATTTTTCAAAAATCCACTAACTTAGATATATGTGTTTCTTTTACTTTTTTTCACATTTTTTGATAGAAAAAAATTGTTAAAATATGAATAATACTTGCACTACTAAAAGAGTGCATTAAATTATGAAAAACGCTTCTAAGAAATTGAGAAAAAAAATTGCTTAAAAATATTAAAATTTGTAGTAGTAGGAATTTTTAAATAATGAAATATATATTTTGAAAAAAAAATTAAAACCTTAAATAATTGTTTGTTTTAAAACTAAAAATTTCCTTTTGAAATGCATGTATCACACATACTCAAATACAGCGAATAAAAACTTTTCCTTACATATATTTAATGAAATAAAGCAGTTTATAGAGTCTTGTGTTCTCTTATTCTTATACAAATAATTACTTTAAGTGTTAAGAAATTAAAAAATTTATGAATAACTATTGCAATTAACAATGATCTAACATTATAAAATAAACTAATGCTAGTTTTTTGTAATGAATAGTTATAGTTAAAGTACAACATTATTTCTAAGTAATAATTAGTGAATTATTTTCATAAAACGTTTCTTATAATATAATATGTATTTTTAATATAGATAATAATTTCTCATCTGACATGGCCAAAGTAGCCTAGGGGCAATGATCGCAAATTTTCGCCGGCGTTGCTTCCGTCTGGTTCGAGTCCAGATGCCTATAAATACTCGTCGTGTAGTGGGGACGATGCTCCCTGAATCTGGTCGAGTTCACAAATCCTCCTGTTGAAGTGGTGGGGAAGTTTGAAGAAGGTGCCAGCAAGGCGACATCTTCGTCAGTTCGCTGAAGTTCAAAATTACGAGCTCAGTTGCCAATAACCCTCGTATTATTTCTACGTGTGATGTAAATAAGCAATCAGTCAATCGAACATGATGCCCAGATTTATCATTCTTGGTCTAACTAAAAAATTGATTTTTATTTACAAATATCATTGAATTGTTGCTTTTCCTAACATGTTTAGGGTAGCACAAAAAAAAATATTTCAGAAACTAAGCATAATATGATTCCACAAAACTTTTAATAAATAGCTGAATTTTTATATAATTGTCTTATAAGAAAATCATGCAATGAAAATCTAATTAAAATTTTTATTACATATCTATTTAATTTGAATACGCGTTTTAAACGATGCACTATAAATTTGTTCTATTTGTAATTTATTTTGTTTGTCAATATTTCCTTGATTCTCTTTCTTGAAAATTTTGTGAATCGTTTTTACCGTAACTATAATTTTGATTTAAATATAAATTTTAAAACTAAAACATGTATACAAAAACTGCAAACAATAATAATAATAATAATAATAATAATAATAATAATAATAATAATAATAATAATAATAATAATATAAGAATAAACAAGTATAAAATATAAATAAATATAAATAATAAATAAATATAAAATATAAATAATAAATAAATATTAAATATAAATGAGAAATAATAAATAAATATAAAATATAAATGATAAATATAAAATATAAATGATAAATAATAAATATAAATGATAAATAATAAATTTAAACAATAATTAAAAAATAAATATAAATAATAAATAAATTTAAAATATAAATAATAATTAAATATAAAATATAAATGATAAATAAGTAATAAATGTAAACAATAAATAAATAATAAATGAATAAGAAATACAAATAATAAATAAATTTAATTTAATTAAAAGAAAGAAAGAAAAATAAAAGTTAAAAATAATACTTTTGTGAAAAAAAAGTCATTTTGTACCTTTAATTTATTGACCTCATACTTATTCTTACCCATAACTAACTGAAAAAAAGTATATCAAACTATTACTATTGCCAATTTAATTATGGAATTACATTTTTCCTCTGACACTAAAAATTCTCTTTTTCAGGTTTTCCTGTCTCCAAAAAATATTTTCAAGAATATGTAATCCTGAAGAAACCTTCATTAGTTTTTGCTCCTTTTTAAGCAATTTTCTTGCATTCAAATAGATAAAAAAGTAAAGATTTGGGACGGTAGTTGAAATTCTTTTGGATTGACATTACGTTCAGGAAATCAGCAGTTCAGGTGTCGTCCTCGTCACTTGACGGAGGTTCAAAATTACGAGTTCCGTTGCCAATAGCCCTAGTGTTAATTCTAGTACGACGTTAATAGAATCAATCAATAAATCATCCCGAATTCAAAATGGTTGGTAGACTGAAGCCTTAATAGCTGTAATTTACAATATTATGTACATAATGATCAATTAATATTCAGAATAAGTTTATATACAAATATATATATATATATATATATATATATATATATATATATATATATTAGTAAAAATATTTTTAACTTGGAGATTTCCACTCGCAGTACTATTTATAGAGAAAGAGGATAATTTGTGACCAAACATGGCTGCTTAATACACGAATGCTGTTTTTCTCAAATCAAAGACTGTCAAGCATTTTACCTTTGGCCGTCACAAACCAATACCATATGTAATCTTTGGACTGCATATTGGTTTGTTCATGTTCATTTTATTAAAGCCACTGCTTGGTATAAGACGTCGGTCATACGTTGTATTCGACATGTGGTTTTGACAGAGGAGTGAATTAACACATAAACATGGAATACATTTCAGATAGCCCAGTAGGGGAGCTCGAGTATTTGAAATTTTATTAATCTTCCTAATATAGCGCTTGAAGTTTGTCTAAAACTGTCAAACACTTACATTTTTGATGTAATATAATTGATAGTTTAACATACAAAAATCAGCCTTGAGCTTATAAACTTGAAATCGGAAATGAGATATGAAAAAAAATCTATTGTTTCTAAAATATTCTGCCTCAAATTTCTATTCACCCCTTAGGATTAATACATTTCAGTAGTTGCTTTATTTTAGGTGAAACGTAAAATTTTATAAAATAATACTTAAATTTACCTTTTTAATTTCTTCTGAATTTTCACTTTTTTTTTTTAATTTCTTTTGAATTTTTACTTTTTTAATCCCTTTATAATTTTTTATTTTTTAACTTTTTACTTTGTCAATTTGTTTTTTTTAATTTTTTCCTTTTATAATTTCTTTTTAATTTTAACTTTTTAGCCACCCAAGGGGCTATTATTTTAGTTGGATAACTTGTCGCTTACCAGATCACTTTTGGCGCACCAGATCACACTTAAATTTTGATCGTTTGTTTCAATTTTTATTACATTTAGCTTAAATATATTCGATTTAATAACTTATCGCTTGTTTTAATTTTAATTACTTGCAGCTTAAATATATTCTATTTAATAATTTATCGTTTGCTTTAATATTAATTAAGTTTAACTTAAATATATTTAATTTAATAAATTGTCGTTTCCTTAAATTTAATTTCGTAAAAGTTTACTGTTGTCCATTTCTCGATATTTCACCGTTTACTTTAATTCTTATATTTAATTGAGTAATTTAATAATAATTATAAAAAAACTCACTTTGAGTGGCTAAATCTGTTCTTCGCTAAACTTAATGTAGAACTTTTTATTAATTATTATTACTTTTTAATTTTTAAATTTCTTTTCAATTTTTACTTTTTTTAATTTATTTCGAATTTTTACTTTTTAAATTTCTTTTTAATTTTTACTTTTTTAATTTCTTTTTAATTTTTACTTTTTTAATTTCTTTTTAATTCTTACTTTTTTAATTTATTTCGAATTTTTACTTTTTAAATTTATTTCAATTTTTTACTTTTTAAATTTCTTTTTAATTTTTATTTTTTTAAAATTTATTTCGAATTTTTACTTTTTTAATTTATTTCGAATTTTTACTTTTTTAATTTATTTCGAATTTTTACTTTTTTATTATTATTTTGAATTTTTACTATTTTAATTTATTTTGAATTTTTACCTTTTAAACTCCTTAAATATCAATTTTTATTCAAAATATAATATTTTACAAATAATCTGTCAAAAGAGTCAAACAAAAAAATGAAACTGATATTTTCCTTCCTACAATGTATTTGCAAAATAACGTATACTTTCCAAAGAATGTGATATCTGAGCCAATATAATTGCATTTTTAAATTAACTTCAGAAATTCATTTTGCTTTAATATCATCAAAGAGTTCACATAACAGAATCTTATTATCCAAACGTATAGTATGAGATTAATTTTATTCTCTAAAACGTATTATTTAAGTTTGATATCCGATTTCAACGCACATGAAAGAGAAAATAATGAATACATATTTTCTATTTTTCCTCGCGTTCCGAAGCATGCTAGAAAAAAAAATAATAATATTGACATCAACATCCTTTCAAATCTTAAAACAGCAAGCTGTCAGTAATAAATAGAATGAAAACTAATTTCGAAATATTCAATCTAGATAAAAAAAAAACACATATACAACTTCGGTTGGAAATTAAATTTTAATACAA